>OX463230.1:115231472-115708972 GCA_949820135.1 Sylvilagus floridanus
CTGCTTTGCCACAAGGCCTGCCTCAGTAATTCTCTTTTAAAAAAAAGTTGTTAATGGGAATTAATCATATCCTTTTATAATTTTGTTACTATATATATTGTGTGCCACACAAAGATACTGTAGGCTACAATTTACATTATAGCATCATGAACCTGGTAGGTATTTACTGCATACATGATCTCAAGACATTCATTTCTTTTAACATCTTATTCTGCTTCCATAAACATCATAAACAATGTTAAGTGACTGTTTGCCTCTTCTATCATAAGCAACGTAAAGTGACTATTTGCCATGTAGAAAAATATCTGAGGGGATTAAATTATTTTGACTTTTAATAAATTGGCAGAAAGCATTTTAACCATAAAAATTAATGAAATAAGTTTTAATATAAAGCTACTGCTTATTTTTTTCCAAATGCTTGCAAAGGCTGAGGAGTCAAACAAGGTCCAGATTTCCCCAATGTTTGGCAGGGAATCACTTATTTGAGCCGTTACCACTGCCTCTGAGGAGCTGCATGAGCAGGAAGCAGAATCGGGAGCCAGTGGTGGGATGCATTGAACCAATGCATCCTGATGTGGAGTGTTAGCTTCTTAACTAGTGTTTTAACTCCAGACCAAACACCCACTGCCAAACCACTATTCTGAATGTTTGTGAGTGATGCGGAGCCAAGTAAACTATGAATGCAGCACTAATGACACTTTAGTACCCAGTGGAGGAATGATACAAATAAAACCAGAAAGCAAAATGTGGAAGGAACACTGCTAATAAAAATGACTTCCATGAATTTTATCGAATGAGCTATTTTGGTCCACCTAAAATAGTGGTTAGCATTAGACTCTCTTGTTTATTGTCAAGACAGCCAGAACTAGCATTCCCTTGTGCCTGGTTAGACCTATTGTCATAATAGAGTTGAAGCATTTGAAGCCCTTAGCACAGTGGCTGGCACAAAAGAGGCTATTAATTTTAGATTGCAAATTCACTCAGCTATTTCAAGGGTGCTTAATACCTGTGTCAGATTTTATGAAACTTAGATTTATTTTTGGTGTGATTACTTTTTTTAAAAGTTATGAATTACATGTAATTAGTAGTATCAACTAGAAGAGATCAAGTACTGTTCTTCAGGGTCAAAATTAATCATTTGAGTAGTTATTCTCTAAGCAGATATTGCATCATACATGTCCAACAGCCTCTTAAAGTATTCAGAATTAATAAAGCAGTGAAGACATTAATCAAGGATGGTATCTAGCTGATTTGCATAAATTAATTAACATCAACAGTTACAACAAGCTGCAGCATAGCAGCACCTGGGAAAGTTTTCACTCCCAATGATAAAGGGTAGTGAGCCCCCAGGGCACAGAAGGAGTCTATCTCCAAATACACACCAAGGTCGTCATTTACATAACAATAGCGACTACACCCAGATCACTAGGATGTGTAGTCCTAGAGGAAGGGTACAACCAGGAAAACAAAGTGGATGCAAAGCCAGTTAGCAATGGCTTTCAAGGTATATGTATTTTAGCATTGCATTGAGATAAAATACTGAATTCTGGAGAGTATTAATATATATTTTCGTTATTTGTAAATTCTGTAAGTTTGTGTGACTGGAGTGAAATCTGGTGCTTCAAGAAAAAAGTCATAGAACATTCCTATCTTAAAATGGTGATGTATGGAAATTTGCTACTTTTTAAATTATTGTAAAGAACAGACTTCATGTATTTCATAACAATTCAAAGAAGAAAGCCATATTTCCCTGTTTCCCCCTCTTCTTCTCTCAACCACTTCTTCCTTTTTTTTCTTTAATTTTTGCAAAAACATAATTGGAATCCACTCTATAATCATGGGCTTAATGTAACACTAACCATGATATTCAACAAGTAAAAAGTAGACCACAGTTCCATAAGCATAAAAACGAGGGCTAAAAAATCAATCAAATCACAAGATGTCCATTTCATTCCTATACATGTTTTTGTATTCCATATTAACTACCACACATCAGAAGAGAATGTGAGGGGTTGTCACTGAGAAAGCAAGATTTTGAGTGACAAATAAATTTGTATATGCTTGACCAGTAGAGGTAAGAACGAACATTTTTGGAAGTGAGAACACAATGTTCTCTTCAGAGTAGCCAGTGCTACTCTCCTGTGTTTACTTTGCTAAGCTTGGTGCATTGAGTGGTAGTTATTTATGCAACGTGTGTTTGCAAGGTGTGAGGAAGGATAATGTAAAATACAAAAAGGAAAATATTGCCGCCTCTATGGCCTTAACTAATTCAGTGCATAAGATACTTGAAGGCAGAAGATACTCATGCAGGCAGATACTTGAAATTAATTCAGTTAATCTGTTCTTTGTAGTCTAGGAGACATGTTTTACCTTCTAGCTTCTGAATAATTGGGAAGATGCCCTGATGGCAGTTCTTGTTTCTGTAGCACAAAGGGAGACTTTGGTAGAGACACCCCCACATTCCTTGCTCCCTTTGGCCAGAGGGATGGTTCTTTTAGAACCAACACCAACTGGGCTTTGCTTGGTATCTATGAATAGTGGATTTTCTTGGAATAGCACATTAATAACCTTGATAGATTGTGTATTTTGCAAAATGAGCTGAACTTTAGTATAAAGAATAGGATGATGTTAGCAATTTTAACATCCTACAAGCTCCCTCTTATAAATTTGATTTAGTTGGATAAAAATAAAATATAACTTATCCCATATCTGAGAAGATCAAATTGGGTCACTATGTTTTCTTCTGGCTGTGAATTTTAAAAGTATTAAAGTGTTGTGAGAGCCCCGCATCTATGAACAGAGACAAGACATGGGAATGCTGTGGAACACTTTATTAGTTTTTTGGCTTGTTGAATGATACTATGTTGAGCAATGAATCTTGAATACATGGACTCTGGTGTATTTCCTGCTGAGCTAATACTTGTTAACTGCCCTCGGTCTTTTCGATGGTGAAGCATTTAATTTGTGCTGGTAAATGATGCAATAGTATATGGTCTATCTGTGTTAGAATACCATCCAAGTGGTCTGTTATTGTTTGGCCCTATTATTCTTCCCCAGTGTATTCCATATGTATCGGAACACACTTCTTCAACTAGAGTATTCTTTAGAATGTCACTTGTATTCAATGGAGTGTAATATAGACAGTGAAATGTTGAGATTGCTTATAGATAGAGCATATTACCAAAATTAAAATTTAGTTTTAATAGCGTTGAATGTTAGAGAAGAGCCATTCATCCTTCACAGGACCTAGAGATCTTCAGCAAACTGGGAAACACACATGGTTGAATGGAAATTCTTGTGGTAAACTTGACTGCTCTTATAGTCCTCTTTTCAATGTAGGCAGAACACCTGTAGCAGAAGATATGGTAGACATTTAATTCTGTCAGCCTCAGCCCTGTTATTTCTGGTATGGTTGTGGCAAGAATTTGGTGAGGAAAAGGTAGAAAGCAGTACTGGAAAAGACTTGAATTTGACTTCACATAGATTTTTCTATTCTTAAAGAATCCCTAAGCAGACAAAGCCTTACAAGCAATATTAACTTATTTGATTTGCAAAAGTAACCAAAAGTTAACTTGGGGTATTGCTGATAAATGACATAAAAGATAACTTTAGCAAATCAATTAGAAGGAGAGTAAATTTATATATCTAGGGACTTTATATGTCCACTTTATAACTATTACCCATCACTTTTCCTGTTAACTTCTGTATTCACTGTAAAAGACTCTATATTATGTTTCACTAAGCCACAAACAATTTCTGGTTTGGAGCTGCCTGATTTATGAGTGGTCACTTGCTCAAGTAAACTCAAATTTTATTGTGCCTCAGTTTACCTTTTGAGCAGTTCCCACTATATCCTTTCCCACTATATCCTTTCTTTTTCAGTCCACTTGAGCTGTTGTCCCTTAATATTTATCTCACAAATATGCTTGTTGGAAAATTAATATATAAAGTGTTTAGCACAGTAGCTCACATAAGTGCTACTTGTTTTTACTATTTACTTTTACTATTGGCAATATTTGTAAAAATAAATTCTCATAATTTTGAGAGTTTTGAACTTGAACATCCAATCCAAGGCAGTAGCTTTAGCATAAAGTCTAATTTATGACATGGCTTGGGTTCAAGGAGAAATGGGTAAGTTTTAAATGCATGAGAGTTACGGTGTTATTATATTATGTACCAGATAGGAGCAAAAGTTCTCTAATGAAATAGATGAATTTTATACTATTTTTTCATACAGTTCTTGTAAACAATAGATTAGTTATGCAAAGAGGGGAGAATTCCAACTCCTTTTCTTCATCTTAGCATCAAGCTAGGGTGAGAGAATGGTATTTTAGGGTATTGGGGAAGTTTCCACAAGATTTTCCCATAAGATAAAACCTGGATTGTATATATAGCAAAGCTTTAGGGAATATAAAGATGACTAAATATAATGGTAAGGAATTCCAGAATACATAGAGCAAGGGGAGGTGTTTGAGGCCATTTGTTTAGAAGAGTAGAATTACTGCCATTGGAGAGTCTCTGTCCATTGGGCTTACATATCACAATCCTTTGAGGTGTGGACATGGTAGCCAGTGCAAAGTGTTAACAGAATACAGACTAGCTTGGCTACTGGCAGACAGCAGTGGTAGATTGTCTTCAGATACTTTCTCTGGCAATCTTAGAGTCTGCTTACAGTTCTCTGAGAAGATCTGTTGAATCTTCCCCACTTACTACTGTCTAGTTTTCGCTTGCTTTCAAATATTTAATTTGGAGTGTTTCTGCTTCCATAGATAGACTTCTGCCTAGAATTAGTTTGCTGTGGTTTTGACCATGTTTTAGAGGTCATTGGTTGTTAATGAGAAATGATTATGATAGTTGTTAAGCATACCAAAGCTTTATTCAAACTATTGTAGAAAGGGACAGTCTGAATTAAGAATAGAAACCCTTGTCTTGTCCTCTGCAGTGTTTTTGTTTTGTTTTCTCTTCATACTATGTGTTGAACTTTTACTTAGAGTAGGCTGAACTATATGATCATTAAGCAATAGAATTAAGAAAATAGATCATTGTAAAAATTAAGAGTGGGAATCCAAGAGGGAGGAGGAAGAAGAGTTGGAGCCTGTGGAAGAGGAGTAGGGGAGAGTGCCACTATGTTCCTAAATCTTTATATATGAAATATATGAAACTTGTATAACTTAAAAGATCTCAAATATGAATATAACAAAGACAGGTGGTGATTTATAGGTAATGGGCAGAGTGAGGACATCGTTGGATAGGAAATACTGGGAAGAATTTGACTTAGGGTTGGGAGATTGGAGATTGATCACATCATGGGTGGGTGGGAATTCTTGACTGAGCTCAGCAGGGCACAGACAAGGCCTTCTTGAGATGGGGCTCAAAAGAGGTTGATTCATGTGTTTGGCCAAGAAGTGATTCTTTGCCAATATAAAAAGGCTTGAGATTTTTGTTTTGGCATCTTACCATAGTACTATTTGAAATCTTCTCCACATCTTCATTCCACATGCCAGCCTTCATCCCTGAACTTCAACTCTTGAAATCAAGAACAGGATTATTCGCTACATTTTATCTGAGGAAATGTATTTGGAGATGGTCATGGACAATCAGGATTCTGATAATTTGCCTTTGAGTTACAGCATTACTTCTTAATGTGACTGCTCATCAAACACCTGGAACAATTCAAAACTAGCAACAAATACAAATCAAAATCTATCTGGACTTACTACAGTTCAATTACATCTGTGCAAGGCATTAGTGTTTTTACAAAACCCCTCTGGTGCTTCTGATAAACAGTCTGGCTTGAGAACAAAACATACACGTGGTCCCTGGCTTAGTAGCTGATGGGGAAGTGTCTCAGTTTGCTGTCTTCCTTACTTACACATAAGTTCCAACATAGATGTTTCTTGCTTTACTTGGGATAATTCTGGCGCATGTGTCTTCTGTCATGTAACCTGTTCATAGCATCTGTGTGCATTGTAAAAGGTGACCTGGTTTGGATGATGAAATGTATGTTCACTACCATCTTAGTACACACTGTGAGAAGGGTTGTTCCGTACTGAACATGTGAAATTTGAGAACTCTACTGGAGATGCCTAGGAATTCTGACCTGACCCGTTACCATGAGGAAAAGATGTTTACCCATTCCCGCTACAATTGATGTCTAAATCCTATTTCAACCTTTCTCAGGAATGATTACCCAGGCTCTGCCTGTGATGAACTAGAAGCTGCAACTCTGTCTGCTTCTCAGCTGTGCCTTTAAATGCTCCGGAAAGAGGTGCAGCTGCAAAATCCATAAAAAAGTGCTGTACTGAGTGTTTTCCAAAGAACAACTCCAGACCTCATTTTGTTTCCCTGCTCCCTTTCACAGCAGTTCCCCTCAGCATTGTTTTGATTTCATTTTCTTTTTTTTTTCAATTTTTTAATTATGGAAGGTGAACAAATTTCATGTAATTCATATACAGATTTAAGAGCATAATGATACTTCCCACTCAACCCTCCCTCCCCTCCATGCTCACACTCTGCCTCCTCCTTGCTTTCTTAATTTTTCTTTTAATTTGTATAATGACATTTTATTTTATAATCACAAACTTAACCCTCCACTAAACAAAGACTTTATTTTGTTATTGAACAATCAGCCTGGTGCTGTTCAATGGGTTGAGCCATGGAGGGCACTTGGAAAACCGGACAGTGACATATCTGTATTATGGCAGTTGAATGAGTGCCATGAACTTGCAGTGGTTCCATCCTAGAGCCTCTAGACTTTCTGCAGTATCTGGATGTCTCTTTTATTCTTCAAGCCCTTTGAATATCCTTTAAGCCATTCCTGTAAACTAAAATCATGTATAATTTTCTGAGTGTGAAAGCTAATTCTACAGTGCATTAAAATTTTTTTTTCCCAAGGCTCTGAAGCTAAGACCTCCAGGACTGGACACTTCCAGTTAGGCCACAATATGGCTCTTGAGCAAATTCTTACATCCTTTTTATTTCTGGAAACTTCTGAAATACAGATAATTCTTTTGCAAAAAAAATTAAAATGAGAGATGATTACCTGAATCATTTAACCGTTCATTTTACACTCCTCTCTGAGGACACAAAACATTTCCTTTCGGATGTTGCTCCTTGAGCTATTTGAACACAACTGGCAGCCAATTTCTTTGCCCTGTCCTTTCATGAAGGTTTTCAAGGCCTCACACCCATCTGCAGTTTTGAAGAGAGTATAATCTTTCAGACATAAAATATTGCACTTCTGATTCTGCAAGTAAGGACACACCACTTGTGTATGTATTTGTTTTGGTAATCCTATAATAGTTTCACTCCTGCATCTTTTGAAATAAAGCCCCATAAATCTATTATAATTACTGTGGTTAAACTATACTTCCTTCAAGTGTTGTATAGCTAATTTTGTGATCCTTGAGCTTCATAGAAATTTAGATCCGTAATCCATTCATACTTCAAAAAAGAAGAATCAAAAGTAGAGAAGTACAGCTTTTGGCTCATATACCACAAAGCTTCTGGTTTATACTGCCATCCGGATTGCTAGTGAGGTGATAGTATAAGCAACTGCGGAATCCAAATTTGATACAAAGTCATAGCTCAAGAACAATCAGAGAATCTACCCTTCCAAAATTCTTACCTGGATCTCAGTTATTGAAGGTTCATGGGCAGGAAGGGGGTAGTCAAATAGAGGGAAGTTTAACTTCTGGTCTGGGGTGAAAAACAGTAGCTAAAGAGGAAATTAGACTTTATGGAATACTCAAAGGGAATACCTGTCACTACTATGTGACTAATAAACAACTAATTTGGAAAGTTACTTTGACATTGAAAAGTACCTAGTCAGCTTAATTATACAGTTATTTCACACCTATCTTAGTGAAATTACCAGGAGACATTACCAAACCAGAATTCTGAAGTGTTTGGGAAATGCTCATTTTTCAGTCTCTATATTTGAATTGTTCCTTTCATTTTTCAAAATCACATTTTTTTTAACTTCTTTTCATGATTCAGCAAATTTTCTCTTTATTCATTCTATCAAATTGTCAATAGATCCTTACAGGGCACACTGACATCCCTGTATAGATGGTGTGCAGCCAAAGAGCCTTATTTATGAATCAGTTTCCTTTAGCAGTGTAAGTTACTTACATATGCTTCTTATTTCCAATTTTGAGTTTTTAGCACTTGAAGCCTGTAAGACTGAGACTGATGAAATACAATTGTTCTATTTATATTTTAACATTATTAAAAGTCTTATAGCTTAATCAGTATATCATTTAAAAAAAAAGGAAGGCTTAACAAAATTTCACAAGCCTGGTGATTGCGTTGACAAGGTTGTAATGTTTTTCCATATTTAGGTAACTTTATTTCTTTAATTTTATAAATGTTTGAAGCTCTTAAGTCAATATCCTCACAGTAAGCCATTAATTGAAGGGAAGTTCATTGTGACTAGCATAGCCAATTAAATGGAAAAGGATTGGTTTAGCTGAGCACCTTGGAATCCTTTGCTATTTTTGAGTACTGCAAAGACTCAACAGTTCCTTTCCATGTGGCCATGTGGTTTTGCCTTCTCTAAAACCTGGTGTGCCCAAGTAGATTTACCCCACCAACGGGTGGTTTAATTTGATTTTAATGATATCTTATTTGGCTCTGGAGACCGTACAAAGCCATCTTTGCCATGCCGTTAATAATATAATGTAGGACATAATGGTGTTAGGTGATAATGAAAGCAGATATTAGGGACATAACCATTTTCATATTTAATAGAGAAGCAATGTGTTTAAGGAGTGATGTTAGGCCTTTGCCATGATAGTGTCAGCATATATTAACTCTTATTTTTGGAAGACTTTTTTTTCAGATTTTAGTAAATATAATTTGCAGTGTCCCCATAGTTGTTTATCTGTTAGGTGCTCTGCTGTTGTGTTTTTGACTTGCAGCCTCTAGGGTTATTTATTTTGCAGAGTGAGAGAATGTAAACTAAACCAACCAAACTAACAAAACCTGGGAAGCAGTAAAATCTCAGTCTTGCAACTGTAGGAATGAGAGAATGTTTCTTGGATAGTAAAACCAATTTATTTTCAGAGTGGCAAGCTACTAGCAACACCTATATACTTTATTTTGTAATAAGAAGCAAATGGTTTCCATCAAATACTAAAATTTTAGTTGGAATAAACGAGATCACTTTGAAGCATGACAGAAACACAGCACTTCAGCTGATCAAAGCATGTGTGTCAGCATGTTTGCTTGTCTTTATTTTTTCAATTTGTGGAGAAGGGGAGAGAACTGGTTCACTCCATATTTTCCTGCAATGGCTACAACTAGACTGCAGTAGAAATTAAGATCTGGGGACTCAATCCAGATCCTCCTACATGGGTGGCAGGAGCCCATTTGAGCCATCACTGTGCCTCCCAGGGTCTGCATCAGGGGAAGCGGCAGTCAAAAGCTGAAAGTAGGAGTTGAAAGCAGGTACTGTACTATGGAATGCCAGTTGTTAACTGATGTCTAACTGCTAGTTCACATGCCTGCTCCACATCTGTGCATTTTGAAGTTGCTTTTATTAACTAACTAATATGGTCCTGACACTTCAGTCTGAAAATGGGAGATTTCTCTTTTCATACAGTCCAATGCAACTGGTGTAAAATTTTTTGTGAATACGTTCTATGCATTTTCTGTTTGTATACAGGCACCTGTACTTCTGTAGTAGAATTTTATACTCTAGGAGGTATATAAATGGCTATACTACTTCTACTGCTTTCCCAGTTGGCTTTTTCACTAAGAGTATACAGTTGGAATTTTGATGTGTCAGGCACACTTGATATACACATTACATTGTAAATAAAAAAATCATGCTTGTCTTTAGATTGTTCTTGGTTTTCCAGTTTGCTTGAAGTTTGCTGAAGTTTGAATCATTTAAGTGAAGTAAGTAAATTCTAATATGGTTTTTCTTAATCTAAAAAAATCCTCTTTGCCATTACTTCTGGCATCTTCACAGCTGACCAAGGAAATTTTCATTATATAAAAGACTAATTCTTTTTTCCATTTCTGGATTATTATTTCTACCCTTGAAAATAATACAATGTCATAAGTCAAATAGATCACTGAAACATGCTTCCAGACAAGGCCATTGTAGGCAAGATAAGTCTTGAGGAAAAAAGTCTAAACATCATATTGATCACCTAAATTAAACACAGTAATAACCTGCCTATAGTAAACACAGTTTTGATCAATTCATGAATGTGAGATGAAACATGGTGAAGTTAAGACTTAGATACCAGCTTGGGGAAAGAACCTTAATTCCTTATACTCCATACATTGTATTCTTGTGTTTTCACCTGCTGTGTATACATGGCAGCCTATAGTCCAGGCTGTATGTATATCTTGTCTTTGATGTAACAGTTGAACTGGGATTCAGGAGACCTTGATTCTCTGGTACCTTTAGCTGCTAGTAAAAGTAGGCTGGAAGGGCACGGACTGCATCAACTAATGCAGGAGGACAAGTCCTGGAAGAAATTTGGACCTTGGACTTGACTAGATATGAAACCAAGAAGGGTGTGTGTGTGTGTGTGTGTGTGTGTGTGTATGTACATACTGAGAAATGAGGAAGCTGATTATGATACTGTCCAATAAATCATGTCATATAAGAAGATTAATTTGGGAATATGTTATAAAGCCAAGGGATTACATGACTAAATTATTTTTTGGTTGACTTGGGTATGAGGTTTGACCCTAGACTTGTGTGTTATAACATTAGAAACAGAGAAGGAAGAGTTCAAGAGAATTAATATTAAAAGCTGGAAACAGCACATTATTAATTTGAAGACTGGTTAAGGTGCTTTCGTTTCCTGATTAATTCAGGATCTGGATGAGATGGAGGGCATTTCTTTATTAAATTGTTATTCCCCCACCATCCCCTTTGCCCATTGTTACAATTTTTTTGAAACATTATTCATGGACAACAAACCTCACATATTCAAACTGTAAAGCTTGATAAGTGTTGACACATCAGTATATTCAAGACATGACCACAATCAAGAGTAAGGGTATCTACCATCCCCAAATGTTTCCTCAAACCCTCAGTAATCTTCCCTCCTGTGTGTCTGCACCCAAGAAAACCATGGATTTGACTTCTGTCAGTATAGATTGATTTGTGTTTTCTAGAATTTTGGAAGAATAGAATCATACAATATGCATACACATTCTTTCGGCTGATTTCTTTTCCTCAGTATGATGATGCTGAGGTTCGTTCATGTTATATGTGACACTGTATAGGTTCAATTCTTTAGTTTTAATATTTTGAGAGAGTGACAGAGAAGAAGGAGGGGGGAAAGGAGAGAGACACACACACAGACACATGGCACCATCCACTGGTTCACTTTTCAAGTGACTGCAATGGCCAGACTTAAGTCAGGAGCTGTGAATTCAACCAGAAACAGAGCAGGTATTCAAACCCATTAGGCCAAATTACCACCCCTGTACATTTTATTGTTGAATGGCATTCTATTATGTGACTGTATTCTCAATTTGTTTCTCCATTTATAAGTTAATAACATTTGGATTACTTCAATTTGGGGCTACAATTAATAAACCTGCTATAAACATAAAGTCTTTGTATAAACATATTTTCACTTCTTTTAGTTAAATACCTAAAAGTAGAACAGATTTATAACATAGTAGGTGATTTGAATTTTTTAACAAGTTGTCAAAATTTTCAAAGTGTAACATTTTCATTAACACCTTCAGCGTATGAGTGATTTATTTCTTCTATAGCCTCACCAACATTTGGTTTTACCATTCTTTTTAACTTTAGATGCTTTAATTGGTACATAAATTCCTCTTCCCTAATGAGCAATGATGTTGAGCATTTCTTTGCTTACTTATTTACTATTGACTTATTTTCTCTGGTCAAATCTTTGGCTCATTTTCTATTAAGTGTTTTTAAACAGTATTAAAAGATGAATTTTGTGGATATGTAAAGAATGACATGTAAATTATAGATATTATATAATTACTATGATGAAACAAATGATCATAAGCATCATCTGAAATCATAAGAATCATATTTTTCCTTTTGTGGCAAGAGCAGCTATAATCGGTTAGTAAAAATCCTGAATACAATATGTTCTTAAGTATAATCTTCATTTTGTACATTAGCCTTTTCTGTACTATACATTTATTGCATTGTATCCTTTGACTTATCTTTTTAAAGCAATTTGACAGTTTCAGATTCACATTTTAAAACACTATGCACATTTGGAAAAATAACCTTAGTTTTTGTTAATTTAAAGAAATGTGGTGTTATAGACATCATCATACTATGATATTTTATGAAAACTATTTTCTTTTTCATAAAAATGAGTATGGTCATATTGTAGATAATTGCATTCATTATGGCTTTGCTTTCTAGGGCAACAATGATGTGTTTTTGGAAGAGAATAAGTGTACAAAATATTCTTTAATTGCCTCTGCAATTATTGTTTTGCTTTTAAAATTTGTAAATTATTTGCTACTGAAAATTATAACAACCCCCAATTAAGAGATAAGTATTTCATATTTATGTAATTCATGATTAACCATATTTTTAGAAACATTTGGCAAGTAAATTATTCCTCTATAGATATTTAAGTCCACCATTAAATATTAATATTCTTCATAGAATTTTATAGTATGTCACTAAGACCAAAAATGTATTGGCATTTAGGAGGAGATGTACAGTTAGGTGCATGTTCCCACGGACTAACCCTAAGGGTAAAGCTAAAAATTTGCTACGAGACTCCAAATCCCATTAAGCTGGGTGATACTAATGTCATCTTACTAGTTAAAGTGATCATTTTAAGTGTATAACTGATCATCTAGATAGGAATAAGTGTCAAAAAGATCACATAAATAAGACCAAGTGTCAGCTGATAAAAATAGATAGAATTAAAAAGGAGAGAATGATCCAACATGGGAAGCTGACCACACAGCAGACTCTTAGAATGACAAACACCCTAAACAGCACTCTGACCTCAGAATCAGCCCTTAGGGCATTTGGATCTGGCTAAAAAGCCCATGAGAACATTTCATGCATGGAAAGCCAAGACATTGTGGCAAAAATGATCTACATGAAGGATCTCTGAGTGAGATCCCAGTGGAAAGAAAGGGCCATGGAAGGAGGAGATACTTTTCTCTGAAGGGAGGAGAAAACTCCCATTTTGCTTATGGCCCTGTCTAAAAACTGACAGAATTTGTGGACTCAAAAGGCTTCCATAGCCTTGGCAGCTCATGACAAGAGCATCGAGTGATCACTGATGTCATAAATAAGAGTGTCAGTTGTTAACAACAGGAGTCACTGTGCACTTGCTCCCCATGTAGGACCTCTGTCCTTAAGGAGTTTACTTATACTATGAGAATTGTAAAACTTGTCTTCAAACAGTGCTTTATTCTTTATGTGTCTGCGTGGGTGAAAACTGTTGAAATCTTTACTTAGTATAGAGTTGATCTTCTGTATATTAAAGATAACTAAAAATGAAACTTAATGAAGAATGGGATTGGAGAGGGAGTAGGAGGTGGGAGGGCAGGTATGGAGGGGAAGAACTATTATATTCATAAAACTGTATCTATTAAATTTGTATTTATTAAATAAAAGCTTTCTAAAAACATTTTAAAATATCTTGATATTATTTGAGAAAATGTTCCATTTGTTTTTAGCATGTATATGGTCATTCATTTTTAAATGTTATTTGAGTTAATTGTGAGTCTTTCCTTCATCCCTTCCTCTGTAGTTTTCACAGATCCTTTGTGTCATATATAACAGATATTTGGGTAAATAGATTTTTCTGGTCTTCTAGCTAGTGTGTGTGCCTACACCCCCCCCCCCCCACACACACCATGAATAACTCTAAAATGTATGATGTCTTTTATTCCTAGTCAAAGCACTTCCAGCAGTATTTTTCACAGGAATATCTTCCTTATGTGGGGACACTGGGGACATCAGATTGTTAAACACACACTGGGTACAGTGAATGTTACCTTTTTTCCACATCCATAGTGTGCTGCAATCTAAATTGTATCTAAAGTCATTATTAGAATCCTTTTTAACAAATTACTCTAGGCTGCAAGCCTCCACTTGGTTGTCCTTTGAATGAAAAGCTGCTTTTATCTATGCCTTACTCCATCTCCAAGAAAAGGGATTTAGGATTGTCCAGTGTTCCGGTATAAAAAAATCAATTTTCAAGCATGGGTTTTCTAATATCTGGGCACGTGAAATGGTCTCTTCAGAGTGCGCCTTTTGTGGACCAAACCATTTGGTTGAGACACCGAAGCATCTATTTCTCAAGTGTTTTAAGAAGACACAGGAAGAAATCCCCAAATGGGATTGGAAATGTGCTATTGGGCATAACTTAAAAATAGGATGTAAGGTACAGAGGAAATGAATTAGTGTTACAGCTGCTATGTGCTAAACTACCAACTTCTTTGGAGAAAAAATTACTTTGAAACCAAGTAATTGCTTTAGCATTCATAAAATAAAGTGAAAAATCCCATCTCTTTAGCCCTTTTTATAAGAGAGGCATCTACAATCCATAATTGTCCAACATGTTTATAAGGGCACTTCCAGAAGTTAAAGAATGGAATTTAAAAGATAACGATTTTGGTTCAAAATATTTTTAAATCCATAAATGTTTTTTCCTATACACATTTTCAAGGAACTTTTTACATATTTATAATAAGATTAACATTTCATTAAGATGTTTTACCTCGATAAATTACAACTCCTAAGCATTTTCCCCCTAAATTAATAAATCAAAAATCTTATTAGGAACTCATTGTTTAAAAATGTTTCATTGCTCTTTATATATTTTAATGCATTTTGTTCTTTTGAGAAGATGTCATACCTTGTTTTCATTTGATTTCTACAGTATATAAAGTTAGTGCTTAAGCTGTCATTATCTACCTTTGAAGAGCAAGCTATGTTAGTACTTTGAGCCATTCTCATTAGCAAGTCAATGATTTTGACAGTGCTGTATGTAGACCCATATAATAAATGTTAGGGGAGGTGTAGAAATGTAATGGGAGAGGTGGTTCCTGTTCTTTGTTATTAAAATTGGCTGACTTTCAACATATTCACGGGATGTTTTATATATGTTCCTGCCTTAAGTTATTAAATTCAGATTTTTAACAATCTTTTTTATTGCTGAGTTCCAAAAGTTGCACATACCAAGTCCTTTAACTTTGAGCATGTGTTCTAATTAAAATATTTGGTAAAATCATTGACCATCTTGATGTTTTTCTGAACAGAAAATGTGACTTGTCCAATATTAATCCTCTATAAACACAAATGTTGAGAAAACTGGGTTTTATTAGCGGTAGACCTCCCATGTGTCTATGTAGACTGCTTAAGCTTTCTTAGCTATTTTGATAATGAGGCTGTACTTTGAACTTACTTGATGAGTCTTCTGGTCATCAGGTACCCTTAACAGAACTCCTTTCCTTACCCAAACCCAAAGTGTTTATGAGAAATGTGCTGTTTCATTTTGTCTACCGTTTCTTTACTTTTGAAACATGGGTTTATGAAAGCTTTGAATCTAAAGAAAAGGAAATCCTTGTGGAATCAATGCGGACCCTCTCTGCCCCTTACGTTTACTCTTTTATTTACTTTAACAGAAACCAGACTGGATCTGGGTGAATCCTCAATCAGTTTTATTAAAATTTTCACTGTGTAATAGAATTGAACCTTGAATGAAATCCATTGTTAAATACTTCTTGTCATAATGTCTGCCTCTTGTCAGTTTGGGCTTTGCTTTGGCTGCTACCGTGCTATGATGAGTTAACCTGCTATTTCAGCATTTTGTAAGGGATTTTTATGAAGGTGTGATACAGGAGGAATGATAAATGGCAAGGGAAATCACTTACTTACAGTGTGTTTTGTCATAGTCATGTCCTCTTGTCCCACCATACATCCTTTTCCAGCAGTGAGTTCAAATGTTATTATGTGGCATTGTTATTTTACAAGGAAAGACTACCTGGGAAGTTTCTGATGGATGCTCAAGAGATGGAGTGACGCTCTGTATTTTGTAAATGATGAATAGATTGTCTCCAGAATCGTGGGATGTGGACACGCAGTATGGTGCAGCTTTTTACAGACTTGGCTCCCTCCCTCCATAACCAAAGAGTTTATAGGAATCATCCCAGGTAGTTGAACAGTTCATAGATATGTGATATTCCTTTTGTTTGTTGGTTGATATTTGTTCAAAACTGATGGACCAAAAACCAAAAATCAATGAACAATAGAACTAATATGATTCTTCAGTATAACACATAGAACCTACTTTGGGAGTAGCATACTTTCTGATGTAGAAAACAATCTCCCGAGAGCCCAGTTCAACCTGGCAACATGAACAAATGTGCTTGTCTCTGTTCTCCTGAATATCTCACTATAACTAATGGATGGAGAAGGATTGATACATACATCAACAGTAAGTTGGAGAAGAGGTAACAATGAGTTGGGTGAATAGGTGGGTAAAACAAATTGGAAGGAGGGGATACTGGAGCAGAAAAAATTGAACACTTAGTGGTTACAAAAGGCAAACAGCAAATTTATGCTTCAGAACCTCAGAGAGGATGGGAATTGGCAAAATTATAGGGATTGGCAAAAAAGAATTTGCAAAATTAGACACTGCAGAATCTGCTTGTCAAATATGGGACAAAACCAAAGTAGGTTGTTGAAAGTCTCAACATGATATGTTACAGCATGAAAGGCCTCCTGTCTCTGCATGAATGTCTCTAATCAGAGAAAAAAAGTTTTCTTTTATGGAGATATTGCACTCTTGAGATTCCAGGCGTGAAACATTATGCACAGCTAAGGGTGGAGTCTGCTTAATAGACAATGAGATCTCCCATTAGTTTCAATACTGTCAGCCTACAGAGATATAACTCCCTCTTTCTCCTCTGCAAACAGGAGATTAGTGAAAGCTTATTTCCTGGAGAAACTGACTCCAGGGAGAAAATCTAGAGATAAGGACAAAAGGGTCAGGTCACATTTCTGAAGATTTGCTCATTCTGTAGTTGAAACCCATTGGTGGTCATGCTGCATCCCTTGTACACAATATTGATTCCCAGATCTGTTTCTTAACTTTCTCATTTTGAAATATTTCCAAAGACCACCAAGTATTTGGAGTTTGCTTCAAGAAAGAAGTAGCTCCCAATAAGGGAAAACTTACTGAAAAGGCACTTTGGAAAGCTAAATTAATAGGGAGCAGAAGAAATGTTTAAACAAGAAAGGAAATTAGAGAAATAGGAAAATATGCTGCGTCTATGCAAAAAAAATATGCTATTAAAATTAGGACAATTGATGAGCAAGAGAGGCCTCATGAAAACTAAAATTTGAAAACAAAAACTAAAGCAATAAAAGAGCTTGAATAGCAAGGGGATATTGTAGAAAATAGATCCGTAGACCTTATGATGTCCAAATGAAAGTATTTCCAGAAAAAGAACAGAGCAAATGAAACAAAAGGAATTTTTGAACTTACTTAAAATGGCCCTGAGGGTAGGCTTTAATGCATGGCTGGTTATTCTGCGGTTCTGATGCCTGCATCCCATATTGAAATACGGATTCAAGTCCCAGCTACTTCACTTCAGATCCATCTTCCTACTAATGCAACTCTAGAGGCAGAGATGATGGCTGAAGTGCTTGGGCACCTGTTACTCTCATGGGAGACATGGTCCTGGCTGTCATCTGTGGCCTGGTCCAGCCAGCTGTTGTGGACATTTTAGAGAATGAACCAACAAATGGAAGATCTCTGTCTCTGTACCTCTCTCTCTCTCACCCCTTGTTTGGAACTCTGCATTTCAAGCAGATGAAAATAAATACACAAGTAAATGTGCAGAAAATAAAAGCCTGATCTGAAGAACAAGAGAGTCCACATAACTGCATAGTCAAATTAATGACAATAGTCAAGAATGACATGAAATTTTAGTGTGAGGCATGAAAATTAGATCTTACCATCTCTCAATGAGAAATATAATGTGTATGTACAGAGGAATCAGTATCTGAATAACATGTAATACCCCTGCAGCATTAGAAGTGAAGAAAATCACAAGTTTGACAAGTCTAGGCAACAACTCTCCTAAATTCGACAGCAGAACTGAGGCCTTCAGGAATATTGTTTACTTTGACTATATAGAAAATCAGTACTCTAACTGGTATCAACAGATTTGAGAAGACTCTAAGCAATAGGGAAAAAGGCAACTAACAAATCCAGAAAAATCATAAAGCCCTACAGGATAGAACTATCAGTCTATTCTTTGGCTCATCATAATCTGTATTGTTCCAGAAAAGTTGACTCTTAAGGGTTAATAATTTCTTTGCTGTTACTAAGGAATAATGTCACCAACCATAGTCTTTAAGATCAATTTATATGGAAGAGTTGCACAGAGAAGTAGAGGCAGAGAGAGAGAGATGTCTTCCATCCTCTGGTTCACTCCCCAGTTGGTGGCAATGGCTGGAGCTGCACTGATCCGAACCCAGGAGGCAGGAGCTTCTTCCTGGTCTCCCACGTGGATGCAGAGGCCCAGGGACTTGGGCCATCTTCTACTGCTTTCCCAGGCCATAGCAGAGAGTTTGATTGGAAGTGGAGCAGCCAGGACTTGAACTGGCGCCCATATGGGATGCTAGCCCCCCAGCATATTCTTTTAACAGCATTTTAAAATGATTTCTTTATGTGTATATACATGTGTGTGCGTGCATATGTGTATATGTTACCTTTCTAAAAATTTGTTGTTGTTGACAGGCAGTTAGTGGGAGAGAGAGAGAAAGGCCTTCCTTCTGTTGGTTCACCCCCCAAATTGCCACTATGGCCTGAGTTATGCTGATCCAAAGCCAAGAGCCAGGTGCTTCCTCCTAGTCTCCCATGCGGGTGCAAGCACTTGGGCCATCCTCCACTGCCTTCCTGGGCCACAGCAGAGAGCTAAAATACTTTTCAAGGTAAAGGAAAAACTTTGAGTCATAAGACAATGTCTACTATTAGTAAGCATTGGCATCAGGATATTTTGAGAGGGAACATTATAATGCAGGTAGAGATTTCAGAATCTTAAATTATACATTTTGTGGACTAAGAAGTATTTTTTAAATGAAAATACTATGAATTTTACAAGTAGTAATAACCACCTTGGTGTTGCTACAGATAGTAATACCCACAGTTTACTGGGGATAGCATTTCGCAAATTAACAGTGTAGGACCAAATTCCATGAGGTTTTCTTTTCAGTACCAATTCATAAATAAGACTTGGTAGCCAATGAAAACTCCACTGCAGGGTAAGCAATGATTTTTAAGACAGGTGAAGTATTGTATTTCTCATTGCTAGTTTAGCTAATCTCTATTTTAACAATAGCAATTTAAAAAAAAATTACAGGGGTTTTGCTTTTCTCTCTAATCAGCACCATGCTGGTTATAAGTGAAAAGGTTCATTTTAAATATTTTTCTGCAACATGCTTGATTGTTAATTTCCAGATCAGCATCCATTCTATCAAAGTTTCCTGGGGTGATAATTTATGCTTATAATGGACAGTCTATTTAAAACTATGACGAGGTCACCCTGTGTAAGTGGCTGAAGCACAGTATCTCGCTCACTATTACCACATGAGGGCTTGTTGAATTCTCATCTTTAACAACAGTGTTTTCCAATAAAGCTTCACACTTCCCACCACAAAACTTATCAATAGCAGGTCACAAGTTGTTAGTTGCATGCCTCGTCTTCCAGACAGATTGCATTTTTTCCTTCACCCTTGCCTCTCTCCCTTCCTGGCTCCTATTCTTACTTTCTCCATCCCTCCCTCTTCTATTCCTTCTTCCTTTCATAATTCCAATATTTCCACACATCTCTACCTGTACAGGAAGGATTACTCTTTCCCAAGTAATATCTTCCTCTGTTATTTCTTGGAGTTGAAGATTTCAATAATGCTGAGAAATCCCTCCTTGATTGCAATTTCATTGGCTACTTTTAAAATACTTGAGCCAATTAGGCATATTTTCCAGTAATAAGCCAAAAATAGAATCAGAATTTTAGTGTTGAAATGGACCTTAGGAAGTATTTACTTTAAATCTGTTACATTCAAATAATTTTATTCTTTGTGTTCATTTCGCCATGGCAAAGGGTATCAAACACGCTCATTTAATAGATAAAAGAAATTACATCACTTAGTGCCCACAGTGTTCCATATCTATGAGTAGCCTAGCCAAAGAAATATAAGTAAATCCTGGTTTAACCCCTGGAATTTTTAGTCCATCTCAACTTTCAGAGGGAGACTATTACTGGGTGCCAACTGACAGGGCTACATCTATAGTACAGTGATTTTCAAACTCTGGTGAAAAACCTGTTGCCCTCCTCATTTTCTTCCTCCTCTCAATCCATTGCAGATTTATTCCTTCAAATACAACAAAACTTACATGTTCTCCCTTAATATTGGGAGCTAAACTAAAACAAAACGTGTACCAATTTTATTGCAAACAGTATTTTGTCAGACTTTGTTTTAAATCTTTGTTAAACAAATTGATAGGAATTATATCCTACTAGAGTTAATGATTTTGTGATTTTTAAAATTTGAGTGAAATTGAACAACTTTTATTTTTAGTCCTTGCCTATTTTGCTGCCTGG
Organism: Sylvilagus floridanus; assembly: GCA_949820135.1. Classification (NCBI taxonomy): domain Eukaryota; kingdom Metazoa; phylum Chordata; class Mammalia; order Lagomorpha; family Leporidae; genus Sylvilagus; species Sylvilagus floridanus. The sequence goes on from OX463230.1 coordinate 115,252,086, forward strand.
ACAATGGTCTTTTAACTTTTTATTTGTTGAACTCTTTGTTTAGTGGGGCCATGAAACCTTTGACTATAATTAAAATTAAGGATATACTTAACATTGTTTTATAAAGTGAACAAATATATTTCATTTACACAAACTTAAGAGCATAGTGATACTTTCTACCCTACTGTTCCTCCTGACCACCCCCCCCACTGTCTCTCCTCTTTCCATAATTATTCTTTTAATTTTTACAATGACATACTTTCACTTTATTATGTAATCATAAGCTTGACCCTCCAGTGAACAAAGAATTCAACAAATAGAAGAATAAAAAATATACACCCAAAAAACACTGTACCTCAACAGTGGAGACCAAGACTTTTTGTAAACAATCAAAATGTCAGTTTTGTTTATATACATTGCATTGTACTCTGTTGCCACAGATCGGGGAAAACATTCGATATTTGTCTTTTGGGACTGGCTTATTTCAATAAGCATAATGGTTTCTAGCAGCATCCATTTTATTGCAAAAGACAGGATTTTTTTTTTTTTTGGCTCAGTAGGATTCCATAATATATGACATAATTTCTTTATCTAGACATCAGTTGATAGACATCTTGGTTGGTTCCATATCATAGCTATTGTGAATTGAGCTTAATAAACATGGAGATACAGGTAAACTTTTCATATGCTGATTTCATTTCACTTGAGTAAATTCTCAGGAGTGGGATGACTGGGTCCTGTGGTAGATCTTTTTGGGTTTTTGTGGAATCTCCACTCTATCTTCTACAATGTCTGTACTTGTTTACGTTTCTGACAGCATTGGACTGGGGTACCTTTTTCCTCACATCCTCACTAGGGATACTTGTTTGTTGATTTCTTTGTGAAAGCCATTCTAACTGAGGTGCAGTGAAACCTCACTGTGGTTTTGATTTGCATTTCTCTGATGGCTAGTGATCCTCAGCATGTTTTCATATGATCCTCATATGTTTTCATATGTCTGCTGGCTATTTGAATTGCATCCTTTGAGAAATGCTCTGTTGCTCTCCACGCCCTATCATGCAGTCACAGAATTCCTAGTCATAGTGTAGGGGATCTACTCTCAGCCTTGTGAGGCTGCTGTGTCCAAGGAGAGAGCTGGGATGTTCCCAGAGCCAGCCATCCGTTGGTGTTCTGCCTTGCCAGTTTGAGTATAGGTGCCAGAGATAGAGAGGCAGGGTGGAGCACCTTACAGGCTTAACTGAGTACTTTTCTGCCTACCAACACCCCAGGCTAGACTCATCTGCAGTCCCCACTGAATTTTTACCCCTCAGATTAGATCCTGTAGTTCCATGTGCATGAGCTACAGCAGCCTGTACTCATCACTTACGATGGAGCTTCTTCCCTACTATTCACTGGGAACCCTTGTGGAAGGAATGGGAGGCATGCAGTGTGCTCTCCCTTCACGGGTGTAGGTGAACACCCTGTACCCTGCCAGTGCCCTGGGCCTCAAAGTCCATGTTGCTCACAAAATTCTCCCTCAGGCAATGTCACCAGCACCTCTCACTTAGCAGTAAGAAGATGGCGTCTACTCCTGATGCTGATTCTGATACTGGTAGGAGTGGGACAGAGAAGTACTTCCTGATTTTCCCTGCAGGGTGAGGTGTTCTACGTGAGAAAGGGAGAGGAAGAAATAGGTCCTCTTCTCTGTGCCAAGCCTGGCAGTTGCTCAGACCCCAGTCAGCAACCCAGGCTCAAGTAAAAGCCAGTGGGAGACTGAGGAACTCCCTCTCAGCTAACACTGGGAGTGGTGGCAGTGGAGGGAACTGGTTTCTTCCCCCTTATCATGGTATGATGGTGGCTCACAGCCGGCAGCTGTCTACAGAGGTGTCCCTGTCCTGTGGCCCTAATCCCATGGAATCATTACTGCTTTTTTTTTTTTTTAAGTAAAATTTCCATCAGGTCCCTGGAAACGTGGTCCTCCCTTTCATATCCCAGAGAAGCTGAAGTTAATATGGCTATACTCTATTCAGTTATTTTGGATCTCCTAAGAATGTTATATTAAAAATAATGTAATAAAATTGAATAAAAAGCAAAATACATGGGTTCAATTTTTATTAGATTCATTTGATATGAAAATGTCAACTTGCTACAAAAATTTGTAAAAACTTATTGATGGCTATACATATTTCCTTAGGGATATATATGTTAGCTTCATTCAATATGTTTTAATTTTAACATTTTGGAAATTTCCTAGCCAACTTATCAACAGATGTCTTGTTCATATCTTCATTATAGTGATTATATACTTGATATTTAGGATAGGATCATTGAAGGCATATTTGGACATACATATTCATTATGCAACAGGTAAAATATATAGTATGTGTATGATGCTTGCCTGTATGATATAAGTGAAATTTTCTTTTTAATTTGAAGGTCAGTGTGACAGGAAGAAATAGTTTTTATCTTCTGATTCACTGCCTAAATGGCTGCAACAGCCAGGTCTGGGCCAGGCCAAAGCCAGGAGCCAACAACTTCATCTGGATCCCTTATGTGAGTGGTAGTGGCTCAAGCACTTGGGCCGTCAACTGCTGCATTCCCACTTGCATTAACAGGGAGCGGGATAGGAAGTAGGACAGCTAGGACTCTAACTGGCACTTCAGTCTAGGATTTGGTCCACTGCACCACGACACCATCCCCTGTGTTGGATTTCTAGTTAGTACTTGCTTTACTAAGGTGTTCTCACAGAATGATCTTAGATGCCATTTTCTCTTTTTTCTCTGTCATCCATTCTCCCACCTGATTTCTGCCCGAGTCTTTTTACTCTGTTGTCATGATTGACTCAATTGTTGGTTTTCATCTTGAAAATTTTGTAGATTAACAAGACAGGGTCCCATTTAGTTCAGTGGAATTCATGTCAGGTATCAGAGAAATCTGTTCCTGAATTTGAGTCAGAACATTGAGGGTTTAGATAGTTCTAACTCTGCAGCAAGACTGCATTCCCAGGTCATCTGAATGCTACATGAGAGGTAGGCTTATTGTGAAATGCCATGCTAAAAATCTAGGATTAAAAAGATAGAGAATATATGAATTCTGCATCCAATATCTTAGAATAGGTAGGAGATACACATGTAGGTATGATGATAATAACATCCCTGACAGTAGCCTTTATAAGGTAGAGGGAGGACCTGAAAGAGGGAACATGTAGTCACTTCAGGTATCAGTCTAGAAAAACTTAAAGTACACAGTTGAATTGACTTTTAAGGGGTTCAGTGTTGCAGTATGGGGCATGCAGAATATTCTAGGACAAATGGGATCTGAAGAAAGCATGAAGAAGTATGAATATGTTTAGGAATAAATTATATAGTTTATACAGTCTAAATGGTGGCTCCTTCTTTGATGCTAGTATTAAATTCCTATAACAAAAAGTGATATTAAGCTCTATGTGAACCAACATGGAACCTATGTCTTTATGGTTTTAAAAACAAATATTAAAAAACAAATATTAGAAATGTACACAGAAAATGGGCAATTAAAATCTTTTAGATGCTAGCCTGTGTTTTTGAAGACTTAGGAAGATTTTGGAGCAATGACATATGCCCATGCTTAGGGAATATTAAAAAGGCAACTTCAGATCTAATTCACTTATATCTATACAAATATAATAAAATTTAGCCCATTAGGCTATGTAGAAAACACTCCCTCACATACAATAAAAAGATTTTTACTTTTAAATTTTAAAGATTTATCTTTGTTTAAAGGGGAGTGAGAGGGGGTGATACAGACAGAGGAATATCTCTAATCTGCTAGTTCACTCCCCAGATACCCACAACAAACAGTATTGGGTTAGCTAAAACCAGGAGCCAGGAGCTAAATTCAGGTCTCCCACATGGGTGGTAGGGATCTAAGTTTTTGGGTCGTCATCTGATGCGTATGTGTGTTAGCAGGAAGCTGGATCAGAAGCAGAGGAGCCAGGACTCCCAACTGGCATTGATAGACTGCAGGTGCTCTGGAGCATTTTAATCACCACACCAATTGCCCACTCCGGAGAGAACTTCTATATTGAGTGTTTGGTTTTCATGTTTAATACTTGTATGAATATGTTTATATCTTTTTAATTTTCATGATTCTTTAGTATTTTTAAGAGTTAATATGACTCTTAACCAGAAACTCAGTGGATTACTTTTACATAAAGGCAAGAAGAACTTGATTTATGAAACTTGAGTGGGGGAATTAGGAATAAATAATTATTTAATAATAAAAAGGAGTGCCTTTTTATAAAGGAGTGACTTTTATAAAAAATAATAAAAAGGAGTGCCTTATACTTCATGAAGGTGGGACACTGGCTTGAGTTTGAGAGAGAAGAGAGTTGGGACAGTGAGCAATAATGCCAGAAGAATAGGCAGGGCCAATATGATACTCTGAACTGTGATCTGTAGGCCATGGAAGACTATAAAGTGTTTTAAAGAATGGTGAAAAGGGGCTGGCGCTGTGGCTCACTTGGTTAATCCTCCACCTACTGCACTGCCATCCCATATGGGTGCTGGATTCTAGTGCAGGCTGCTCTTCTTCCAGTCCAGCTCTCTACTGTGGCCCAGGAAGGCAGTGGAGGATGGCCCAAGTGCTTGGGCCCTGCACCCCATGAGAGACCAGGAGGAAGCACCTGGCTCCTGGCTTCGGATCGGCACAGCGCCGGTCATGATGGCCATTTGGGGAGTGAATCAACGGGAGGAAGACTTTCCTCTGTGTCTGTCTCTCTCGCTGTCTATTACTCTACCTGTCAAATAAAAAAAATGGTGAAAAGTACACTTGGGAGTGTAACTTGTGATTTGTATTTCAGAAATACAGATCTCATAGCTTGGCAGCATGCATACTGTTAGGAGCAAAAGTAGAGTCCCAGGAAGTAATGAAGAGACTGCCACAGTGTGAAACTGGAGGAGGTAGGCATCTACATATTCATTTCATTCATTCAGCAGATATGCATTATGGCCAACTTGTCCGTTGGTAACAGGACATGATGTAGAGAAACTCAGCCATGGTACTTGCTCTCAGGGAATGCAGGGAGAAGTCTGAGGCAGCTCTAGATGTCTGCTTCAGGGGCCAGTACCCTTGGCACTACAGGGAATGGGGAGAAGAGCTGCATGTGTGGCTAGGGGCAGCTTTTTGGCAGTGACAACTGACATTCGTACTTGGACAAGCTGAGCAAATGTACTTGGGAGACTTGGGGTTGAGAGATGGAGATAGGCCATTGCTTCCTAGACCTTACTGTATATTTGAACCACTTGAAAATCTTGTGAAGATGCAAATTATGTTCGAATAGGTCTAGGTGGAGCTTGGGATGCTTCAAAATGCTCCCAGGTGATGCTAATGCTGCTGTTCTGTGGATCACACTTTGAGATACAGAAGTGCAATTCCAGAAGAGTTAATCTGCATCTCTCTGTGTAGACAGACACACAGAGTTCAAGGTTTAGAAGAAACTAATAACTTCCTTGGAAGCAGAACCATATACAAACAGGGATGCCTACAAATGTATAGCTACACATTCATTTATAAGGAAATTGCTTTTGTGCAAGAGTCTCTAACTCCAGGTTACCTGGGAAATACATCAAACATGGACAGAACATATTTTGTTGACTTTCCTTGCAGTTGTCAATGGGGAATAATGAGCTCATATTTACAGATAACTGTTTCCACACCATACTTTGTTTTTAAATGTTGACTCTTCAACTGTAATCCATAAAATCTGAACGGAGGTATGAAAAGAGAAAACAAAATGTCCAGTTAACATTTTTAAGGAATATGTCTCTCTGAGGGAAGTACTGCGTAGTGTGTATTGCCTCAGGGAAAGAAGATACCAAATGTCATTTGTGGAGTAAATAGATATATTTGACTGGGATATTCTGAGCCTTGCCTCAAAAACTGGAAATTACTGTTTTTCACTCTTCACTTGCCTCAATGTGCCAATGCAGCTTCTTATTTGCTGCACCTCAGATAAGGAAAAAAGGATGAGAGTACAGAGATGGGCTTTTCCTTTTTTTTTTTTTTTTTTTAGTTGCAGAGGATAATAGATTGAAACCTTTCTAATTGTTTTTGTTCAATTTTAATCGAGGGTTGTGCAGGAACTCGTCATTTGTCTTACATTGTTTTCTTTTTAGTGAACATATGGTTATAATGGCAATAAGAATTTTTTAAGTCAAGGAGAGTGAGTCATATCATGACTTTCCAATATACTTTTTAAATTATTGAAAAATTCATTTTTATCCATTTGAGAAACAGGGAGAGGGAGACACACCAATCCTGACACCAATCTTCCATATCTATGAGTTTATCCATCAAATGCCACAACAACCAGAGTTGGGCCAAACTGAATCAGGAGCCATAAGCTCCATCTGGGTTTCTGTTGTGAGTGGCAGAAACCCGAGCACTTGCATGATCATCCACTGCCTCCAAAGATGCGTTAGCAAGAAGCTAGATTTGAAGCAGATGAGCTATAACTCAAACTGGCACTCAGATATGGGATGTTGGCATCCCAAGCAGTGGTTTAACTCACTTTACCATAATGCCCACTCCAGAATATATGTTGTTTTATCTCTTCATCTCCTTAAGCCATTATATATTTTGTTTCATTACTGTTCTTCAGTACTTACTGAAAATGTCATCTTTGTTCCCCTTTCTACTTCTGTGCCAGTTGCATCACCCTTTTATCGCACATCACTTTCTTGTAAAGGGACACTAGTGACTTATACAACTCTATCTTTACGATGGTATCATCTCTAATCTTTTTATATGACTTTGGAATTATATTACCTTGTTCTTTGGAAAAATTTTCAAATGTTGTAATTGTACATACTTATGAGCTCATTCAATGCATAGGTTCAGGCTATTATAAGCATTGGTTACTCTTGCAATGGCAGGTGAACATTTTAATTTTTTAAATGTCCATACAAATTATTGTGTACTGGAGGGGATGGTGATCCCCTAATTGGAGGATGTCTCTGATGAGGACCGTGTTTTTCACTATGATGGTGTGATAGTGAGGAAACTCTAGGATTAAGACTTTTCCATTTTGTGGTTGAGTTTGTAGTTTTACTTCCTTTTACACTTGTTCATTGACTCTACTGTCACTTAACAGGGAAAGAAATCAATTGCATAGAGGAAGATAGAGATGTTTTAGTCTCATTAATAGATGAAAACCTCATTAAGGAGACAAGAGTTGTGTAATGAAGGGTGCTTAACATCAGAAGATCAGAATTAAAATCCTGGCTCAGATCCTAAAATGGTGTACTAACAATTTCAGAGCCTCTGTCTCCTCAGTTTGGAATATAGCAAAGGCAAGATGCATTTATAAGACAGTAATGTAGTTCAAGAAGGTCAAGAAAAATATGGAGTGTAAAAAAAGTATATGTTTATGAAGAAAATTTTGAATTTCATTTATAGTTTTTCTTAATGTGCATTTTCCAAAAACTTTTTGAAGACACTTCTAACCTGCACTATGCAAAAATGTTTCCATGTAGAAAGCCCTTCTAATGAATCACTTTGAGTTGGAGAATATATAAGGTAATAAACTGAAGGAAAATAATTTAAACATCTTAGCTAATGGCATGGACTGAAAATACCTAGACAGTGTTAAATTCATATTTTAAAGTTTCTAAATTTTTGGTGTTGAAATTTGAAGCAAAATGTTTGGTCAATGTCCTGAGAAACAGATTCTCTCTAGAAATGAATTTATAAGTTGTTGAGAAATTGTGCAGAGCTTTGAAGCAATATTAAATATAAAAAATGATTTGAAAAAGACCATTTTACTCATAGAATTGACTTTTTTATATCCATATCTCCAATGCAGTGCTTCTTAGCTATAACATCTTTCCTTTTCCTAGCATGATTCCAGTAAATTTTGCCTTCCTGTACTTTCCTGCCAGAAGAGACATGTATTCTTTGAGTCTGTGTTAGTAATAACTTAAGTACACAAGACAGAAAACAATTTCCCAGCAATACTTACATGGTTAAGATCTATGGTTTTTCATGTACTAAATTTTTATATTGTAGATGCTAGCAAAGAAAAATTCAGCCCATTCTTCCAGTAATGTTTGTGATATATTGCACATATGAAAAACAATTACCTTTGGTACATAGATGTTAATTTGTCTGCATCGCTGAAAAAATAGTGCTTAGACTTGAAAGGCTTTTTAAATTTTGATTTTGATTTTTTTTTATCACAACAAAAGTAAAATGTTGCTTTGTAAAAAAAATAAATAAATTTTGAAACAAACGCAAGTACTACCTAGAATGTTTGAAATATTATGGGCAAAGTGAGTTGTTCATCACGTGTTTAGTAAGTGTTAGGTCAGTATCATAGAAAGACTACATACCATTTGAAAATTTGGGGATTTTCGCTCAAAAACTGACCATGTTCCTCCACAATTTCCATTGACAGCAATGAAATGCCTGTAAGTCCGTTGCCATAAGCTGCGTGTTCTGATGCTATCTATCCCTACGCGTCAAAGGCCAGCTAAAATTGCTCAATCTATGTGCTTTAAAAAATTAGCAAACTCTTTACAAGAATTGTCTTGGGTAAAATTACCAAGTTTCTTCATTTGATGACCTAAATTAAACATTGACCTTGAGGCATAATAGCTAAAAACAGGGACTGAAGGGTTTGGTTATTGCACTTAGTACAGTGACCCAAGGGAAGCTCAGATTCAGATTCCTTAGGTTTTGTGGTAAACCTAACTGCCCACAAAGAGATTTTCCTTAATTCCCCTTCCTATTATCCTAATTATAAAGAAGATAATTGCAGCAAAAATCATCAACAATTGGTCAGTAGAAATAAAGTAAAAGTTGACCAATTCTTCATTATTGGCAACCATTATAAATCAGGAATGGATTAATATGTTGATAACCATACATAAAACATATCTTTTTTCTTTACAATTCAACTAAAAACAATGTTGGTCATTCTGTAAAAGCTATCATTGTACTTCTGGCTCTTTTGCTCAATTACAATATAAAAAGTTGCATAGTTAAATGATTTGGATAACTGGTAGAAATGTGTGTCATATTCCCTAAAGTGTCTAAGATTAGACTTTATCAGTTCTTGATGTTTTTATGGTAGTCCTTAGATGTTCGTCCAAGCTTCTTCACTGAATTGGGTACCAGAAGTTTAAAAGAAAGCTTCCCAAAGTGTTAAGTATCCATCAAATATTTAGTGTTTTCGTTTTCTCTGATTTCCTTAAGCTCAGTACATAAAAGAATGAACAAATAAAGCCTTTGCTATAAATGATTCATATTGCTTAAATTTGTAAGAAAATGAAATTATGAGTAAATTAGCTTTAGAAAATTCAACAAGGTTTAGGGCAGATTTTATTTATTAATGTTATCCACTTCACAGGTAGAAGTTTTATGAGTCTTAGATGTTGTCCTTCAATACCATATGGCACAATAATTAAGACCAAAGTTAGCTTAAGCATAAAGAATAAAGCTCAAAGTGTGTCTCAGCATGAATTTTTTTTATGTTTACATTCTGTTCCAGAATGTACTACTTATTGTGTACCAGCATCCTGGTTCCCACTAAGTACTAGTAGACTCCACCTCCCAGTGTGATAAACAAAAGTGCCATCTTACATTTCCAGACACTTCTAAGGAGGCTGTTAATTCGTTTTTGCTGGTCTCAGAGTAAAATATAAATGAGAAATGATTGTGTTTACCTAATGGACAAATGCATGTAGTAATGCTAATTGTTTGATAAGACTCACATGTTCTCTATTGCCTGGAGGCTTTAGAAACCTCTTTATGGAGATTAGAGTTTTTGGCTGTTTTAATCTTATTTTCTGCTAAGATGTTATGTCCTGTTAATGGTGAGTGGTATACTTTGAAGTTCCTTCCTTCTCTATTTTTTCTTTCTTTCCAAAAATAATTTCACATTACATTTTGTTCAGGCTCCAAGTAGCCTATGTTTAATTATATATCCATCATGTCTTTTGGAAAGGATTTTACTTATCTTTTGTGTAAATGAAAATTATCCATTCTCACTGGCATCTCCCAAATTGAAATTTCCTTCTCCCTATTATATTTTTAAATGTCTGTTCTTTAAAAATGATGCCCTTTAGCTCTTTCTTAAGAAGCTTGCCAGAGCATGATTCATCATCAAATATAGAAAGGTTTGCTGTCAGTGGAATTTACATGAAAAATACTGGTTGATTTTGTTACCACCTTTTAGAGCAAATGTTTTTGTTTTTTTCTCTTCTAATACAAACATGTAAGAATCTGGAGAATTTTTTGAATAACAGACACCTTTCTAATAGGGAAGGCATTTTAAAATATCATTTCCTTCTAAAAGCATTAGTCTTCTGCCATTTCTCTTTGTGCTTCATTATTTAAATTTCATGAAGGAATGGAATTGTAATTCATATTCTTTGTCCTTCATATCACCCTGCTGCTTCAAAATAGGCTCATATCCAGGCAACTGTTTTAATAATTTTTAAAGAGTTTTTATTAATTTGAGAGGCTGAGAGATAAAGCATGCTGAAGCCAGGAACCAGGAATTCAGTCTGGTCTCCACTCCTGTCTCAGGGAGTGCCTTTGTAGGAAGCTGGAGTCAGGGTAGGTGGCAGGGGAAAAGGGAACTCACACCTGGTACTTGCACAGAGGATATTAGGATGCACAGCAGTATCTTAGCCTCCAGGCCAAACACCCACTCCTATTTCAGTTATTTCTTCATCTACCACAAACTTACTTGGACAATCATTTCTTCTCGAAAATGTGTTTAATGAATACTGTTTTTACACAAAGGTTTATTAATATCAGTCATATTTGTTCCTTTTATAATATTTCTATTTTCATTAAGAAATTCTTCCCTAAGTTTATGGTGACACTATATTGTGATGTTTCATATTCATGAATACAAGAATCCTTTACTTTTATGAGGACAACTAGCTTTCATGGCCATTTATTGGTTAGTGCATCTATTCCCTGTTCATTTGAATGCTTGTTCAGCTACAAATGAATTTTTCTTCTACGTGCAGTCTGTTTGTCTAAATGTGTAGCAACAGATGACTATTTTCATTACTGTAATTCCACATACAATTCTTAGTATATCTGTCTTGTTCTTCTCCAGTGCTTTAATTTTTCATGGCACTTACTCTTCAGTATATATTATAGCATTAGCAATTCAAAGTAAGAAAACTCTTGAAATTTTGGTTGATATTATAATGAATTTCTATATCAACTTGGGGAAAACTGATATCTTTGTGATATTTAATCTACTTATGTGTAAGTCATCACTGATTTAGGTTTTCTTTAATATCTTTTTATGAATTTTTCTAATGCAATGATTTTATGGAGATCCCAACCCTTAAAATCATCTGTTTCTCATAAATTTTTTCAGATATTAGCCTTGACAAATGAAATACTTCAATGTTATTTTGACCCTCCCTTCCAAACAAAATAAATATAGACACCAATAGTAAATGGACATTTAATCACATAGATTTCTCCTCCTCCTCTGGACAAGTATTTCTTCTCATCATTGATGAGAATTGAGAATTATTCATTAAATGTATTGTTACTTAGGCTGTTCCTGTCAATGGTATGGCCACTTAGAACATAGGAGTTCTTCCAGATAATCATAGTTCATGCAATTATCATTTCTGAAATGTGTATCATATCAGTACAAACACCTATTATTTTACACAGCACAATAAATAAATACAAAAGCTAATATTTAGTTGATAGTTGCTATACACAGTTCTCTAGCTTGACATCATAATATTGTCTCTGACATTGTGAGGACTCTTGATTTCCAGTTCCTTGCATCTGCAGTGGTATTTTATTTGGGTATGCCAACAGTTCTGTAAGGCAAGCATGGGTTACCACCTCATTTTGAATAGGAGAAAAGTGAATCTTGGAAAGATTCAGAAACTTGTGAGAACACCTAACTGGTATGCAGCAGGAATGAGCCTCCATCTGAAGTTTACTGAGTTCATTGCTAGTGTTCCTGCCTCTACATGTCAGGCACAGTGGTTGCAGATGCTGAGGTATTGTAGGCCCCGTAGGTCCTCCGACATTTGGTGTAATGAATATTTGGATTACAAAATGTGAAAATTGTAGTTAGCACTTGTAGGTTGTGGTTCTTGAAAGGATTCCTGCCTCTCTCCAGAATATTCCTAGCCCAAATTACTCCTGCTTACCTCTCTAGTCCCTCTGGGTGTTTGAATTTGTGGCCTGTGATATGGAATAAGCCTGGCATCCTCTATAGCATCTGTGCATTTTCTGCATCCCTGAACTTGCTACTGCCTTATACTTATTCAGATTACTTACCACCAGACATAACTTCTAGACTGGTTTGCAATTCTATTATGAAAAGAGAGACAAATTATCATTCTCCTGAGAATAGGCACAGAATACATAATACAGTGCCTTGCACTCCGTGTCTGCTTACTAAATGTTAATGGATGATGGAATAGACTTAAATTTTTCTCTCTATCAAAATCTAATTTTGTTGCAGTCACTTCACCTCATTGTAGGAAAAAGTGGCTAAATTGAACAGATAAAATGCTATCGGCTCCTAAAATCAAACTTGCTCTGCACTTGGTCCTCTATGGAATTTTATCAGTCTACTTGGAGAAAGGTTTGGATAATATAGCTACTATTGGTAGAAAAGTTTTTTTTTTTAAATATGCTCATTAAAAGATACTTGGCAGAAGATGTATTGGACTTGCCATATTATTATATTGGATGGCATTTTCTTCCAAGAGTAGATTTTATTTTCTTTGTCCTCTCCTTGTAGGTTTCCCCTTTTAATCTTTACCTGAGCAATATTTGTTCCCCTAGATTTGGATGTCTTCCAGTAGCTTAGTTTCACTTAGAACCATAAATGAGTCAAGCTTCAATTAAGAGGGGTAATTATTGATGAAAATGATGCCCTGTTAACTGCAGAAAGGTAGGATGCTTTAATCCATTCATCTCCTTCAAGGTTGGCTTATGAATCCTGGACAATGGAATTTAATGTAATCCTGTCTCAATTTGTAGGGAGCTCCATTTTATTTGACATTTTAAAAGGAAGCTCTGTTGGGTAAAGCACTGGTGCACATTCTTTTTATGTAAGTTGGTGTATTAATCAAAACAGCTATGTGGGTTACTGTAATACCAGGTGACAATAAAATGTCTTCCTCATTGCAATCAGTACCAATGGGTTGCACTGATTTCCTGCATGCAATGGCTGTTCTTGACGGGCGTCCTCACTTGGTGGTAGGCAAAATGAGTTTGGGCTGTATGAAACTATTTCAGCACCACCCTGAGCTTAATAGAGCCGTCTTTCATTGCCTGTTAACAAGCTGCGCTGGTGCTATAAAGTGTTCAGGCTGACAAATGCTGTCAAAGCTCCTTCAGTGCAAAGATTTTCTGCTGTATTTAACATGTTAACTTTTATTTTAGTGATGCCAAAGCATACATTGCTTGTTTGTTCGACATGTGGTCCCTGGTGCCATCCTGTTAGCCGCAAAGTACAGTTAATGTCCCATTCTAGTGGTCATTAATGGCAAAGTTCTTCAATTAAGGCTGTGACTATGCTGACACTTAACAATTGACTTTACCCAGGAGTGAAATAGATCTACATACCTGCTGTATGTAGATCATTGAGTTTGTTTAGTTTGAGTTTGAGAGCGTTATATTAGATGTGGATTTATTATAGACTAAGTACAACTTACGATCAATAACTTGAAGGTTTTTTATGAGATGCCCAAATGTGTATGTGGTTTCAAATTCATGCAACTATTTGATACTAGTCTCCCAGTACTCCTGAAATAACTAACACATGCCAAGTGCTGACTATGTGCCTGACACGTTTCTCTTTCATATACACAGTTGTCACTCAGTATCCATGATGACTGACGTTCAAGTAACAAAAATCTGTGGATACCTTGAGTCACTTAGGTAAAATGGTATATTTGAATTTAACTTATACACATTCTCTCATATACTTTATTTTTTTAAAAAAGGCTTATTTATTTGAACTCAGTTATACAGCAAGCAGAGAGGCAGAGACAGAGGTCTTGCATTCATGGGTTCACTCCCCAATTGTCTGCAATGGCTGGAGCTGTGCCTATCCAAAGCCAGGAGCTTCTTCCAGGTCTCCCATGTGGGTGCAGGGGCCCAAGGACTTGGGCCATCTTCTACTGCTTTCCCAGGCCATAGCAGAGAGCTGCATTGGAAGCAGAGCATCTGGGTCTTGAACTGGTGCCCATATGGGATGGCAGCACTGCAGGCAGAGGATTAACCTGTGCCACAGCCCTGGCCCCATCTCCCATATACTTTAAACCATTTATAAATTACTTATAATACTTTATACAACACAAATGCTATGTAAGTCGTTCTCTATTGTTTATGGAATAATGACGAGAGAGTCTGTATAGTTAGTACAGAAGCAATCTTTGTCTCAGATATTTCCAATCTGCAGATGGATGAAGCCATAGATACAGAACATGTGGAAATAATGGGCTGGAAATACATTCCATTTATTACTTGTTATCGTCCTCATTTACATATGAAAACAAGCAAAGAGGTTCAAGGGATTCAAGAATGTGTCCAAGGCCATATAGACAATATTTGGTAGAGTCTTGCTAGGAACCAAGATATTCTGGTTTGCAGTCCTCACTAAAATGAATGCATTGAGTCTGCTGAAATCACCTCGGATGCACACTGAGCGTCGAAGCAGAATGCAAACTACCTGCCTCTCTGATGGAGATGCTTCCTAATTAACAGAACAGATTATCTTGTAAATGTTTAAGATCACCGAGTTTAGATTACTCTTCTGATCACATTTTTCAAGGCTGATATGCTGAAGAGCTAAAGCAGGGAGAGTATGTTTCTAGGTTCTGTTTCCCCTTTTTCCTGTATGGATTTTTCATCCCCCAATGCAACACTGCAGCCTGCAACTTCAGAGTCCTAAATACATAGCAGAACTAAATTTCGGTTGCTACTCTTAATAATTGGAGAGCACTCCTTTAGAAAGGACTCACCAGGAACCTTTTCTGTTTGTTTGGTTTCAACATTAAACTTTAATATTTTATAATATCACGAGGAAGCTACTGATTTTAAGAATTTGGATTCATGTTTTCTTTGCGTTTCTTTCTATGAATATAAATCAGAAGTAACAAAAAGAGTGATTCCAGCTGCAAAGTCATTATCCCCAGTGAGTTGAACATGGGCATTATAATTTACCAACAGCTGATGGCTGCATGGATCTAAAGGAAGAATGAAAAGGGAGATTTTGAAGATGAATTACAACTGTAGTAATTTCTTCAGTGAGAGATATATGAAGGTGAAATTTATGACAGTCACCCAGAGCATCAGGAAATTTGGATTCGCCTCCCTTTAAGTCCATTTTTCTACTTCCTGTTCTGATTATTGCCCTTGATGAGGCTGTCTCATTCCATGTATCTCCAACATGCTCCCACTGGAACTTTCAACTTGTACTACAGTTTCTAGACAGTGATATCTGCCCTGGGTTTTGGAGAAGGAAGGTCATTCATTTATATCCTGGGAGGATCAATCACATATTTATAATCTAGCAAGTAGGCCTCTTTGAGGAATAACTTGCTTTTTATTCATTTGGGACTTTTAACATTTTGCATTCTCAAGCTTAGTTATTTGCCTATTTGAACTAAAGTCCTCTCAATCACCATCATTAGTGGCTGTCCATGAATATCTTTCTGAATTTTATAAATGTGTTATTTAAATCATTTAATATTCCCCATTATTGATTAGATATCAAATATTTTACTATACCAATATATTTTTCCAAAACATGAACTTACCATTGTAATGGTCTACCACCATCCCTGTGACACCCTCAACAGTCTTTGTTTTCTCAAAACATGGTTGTTTACATGCCATCTTGGTGGATTTGTGTTTTATGTTCGAAACTGCTCTGGCCAACAGAAGACCTGTCAGTGTGTGCTCATTTATTAGCTTTCTTCTGAATATAGCAGAAGCCCCAAGTAGGCTGGGTAATGCTTCATGCTGAATCTAAGCCCTGTGGACAGTTCTTGGTGCACAGTAGTGATTCTGTAAATATTATTGAATACAGGAGCTCCACCCTGGACCTGAGACTGGGAACTGGCAATGAGTTGGCAGTAGAAGCTGAATGAGTTTCAGAGGCTGGGAGATTAGTCAATTATGCATAATGTTCAGTAGAAAAAGTTTTCAAGTTGAAAATTAATTTGTGTTTATTAGCTTTATCTGCTTCAGATTTTTCTTGGGCTTAAAATAACCATCACAGTGTCCTGCACACTAGATATATAGTGTTGTGGCCAAATACAAGTTTATATCAATAAAGCTCTACACAATTTGTTACATTAAGGATTTAAGAAAATTACTTTTAAGAGGAACATTAATTCAAATTTATAAATGAGTCATTATACAAAAATATGTTGGAAAATTAGATACTTTAATGAAAATGTTTTCTAAGTGTGATATGTAGTTAATAATTCATTCAAGCCAATTCTTAAAAACACCTGTTACATAACAGGCTTTTTTTTTTTTTTAAGTTTCTTGAGATACAATATCCAGGGTAAAATCTTTACTTTTATGGATCTTACTTTGAAAAGAGACTGCTGGTAATTAAAAAAATAAGCTAAGTTTGGATAATAAGTAAAAGAAAGGTTGTCTTAGAGAACAACCATGAGAAGGTGAGAGAAAGAGGCAGGCATGCAAATACTAATCACTCCAGCTGATATCAGGACATGCAGAGGTCCTGACGGTGGAAGATAGGTCAATGTGCTCAATGGATGGAAAGTAGGATGAGCTGCCAAGAGTGGTGGAGCTTTGGATTATGAAGTCTTTATGGACCATGGCAGAGATTTTGGTTCTAGTTTCTTTATTAAATTGTATTTGCCAGGTAGATAGAGAGGGAAGGAGGGAAAGGGAAACAAAGACAGTCCCCATCCACTGGGTCACTCTCTCAATGTCCAAATTCAGTCCAGGCCTCTTGCATGAGGGGCAGGGACTCAATTACTTGATTCATCACTGAGTGCACATTAAGAAGAAGCTGGAGTCAGGAGCCAAAAGGCAATGCAAGCCCAGGCTCTCCAGTATGGAATATGAACATCCAAGAAGCATCTTGGTCACAACACCAAATGCCTGCTCCATGGTGAGGTGCTAACTGACTGTTACAGTTGATTTCTCATCCTGGGTAGAGTGGATTTGTAGATTGCAAGGAAAAATGGACACTACATTGGCAGTAGTCTAGGAGAGAAATGACAGTGGCTTATGCTAGCTAGCATCATGATGATGGTCGTGAAGAGAAGCAGATGGATTGAGATATGTATTGGCGCTAGGACTGCCAGGTCTTACTCTGAGGGCTCTGCAAGAAAAAAGAGAAAATAAGGATGACACCTGAGTAGAATGTCAAGAGTTAAAGAAAACATCCCTCTAAATCCTCCTCTTAGAATTTTCAATGCTATTGTTTTATCTAAATGAATATTGGGATTCTTGATAGTCTCACTTGAAAGGATTGGACATACAGGAAGGTGGTTTGGAAATTTGTGCTGAAAGTCTTAAAAATGTCTTCCCACTTCTGTTACCCTAAATCTTAGTGCCCCTTTCTTACATATGTGACAGAATAGTGTAGACACAGATAGGCAGTGATACAAATTGGATTTGTGTTTTTCTTTTGCAGGTCTCCCTTACCGTTACTCAATCTACAAAACATATAAATACATGTGATATTTGTTGTTCTCGAGTTCTGTGAAATGACAACTCTTCTCTACCACTGGCCAGCATTTGGTCTGCACATCTATAAATTTGCTCAGCTCTCCAAAACAGTGCAAGGTTTCACAAAGATAAGCCTGTTCATTTACATAACCCAGAATAATTTGGCTGGCAAACTCAAGGAGATATAGTATGTGGATCAAGTTTAACATTCATTTAGATTGGCTGACTCCCATGCATTCCTTGTGCTTGCAGAGGGTCCCATCTGTTCGGCGCTTGGCCAGAGACCATTGTGCCTGTGAGCATTGAAATTTCTTACTGCAAACGCCCAGTACTTCATAATTGGTTTATGGTACCCTAGATACTCACCAGTAACATTGTTAATTAGTACAATATAAATGGCAGTTATTCTAGAACTCTGGTACCTGTGTGGGGTTAATGCACTCAGATAACTGCAAAAGCTGACATGCTTCTTTCTTGCATGTCTCCCGCTTTTGCATCATGTTGATTTTATGACTCAAACGTGCCTCTTTGATTGCCCTCAAATGACTCAGCCCTATGTCCAAAGGCTCTTTTAATTTTCAATGCCTGCCCAGGTCCTTCTTCAGAATTCTCAATCCTTAAACTCTGAGACCTCTCAATGCCAGTTTTATTAGACTACCTGACATTTCTTTAATGCACCTCATTCCCATTTTTGCACCTGTGCTCCTTGGGTTCTGAAGGGAACTGCATTTTCACCCCCTTAATCCCCACCTGTCTTGAATTATATTCATTTCGGATGCTTGATTAATGCTTCATCCTTTGATCTAAGTGTTCTTTGTTCTTCTCTTTCCATAGTTGACTTCTTAGCTCTTCTCTTTGCTCTGCATCCTAGGGGTTTTATGGCCTCTACCATGGGCATTGTTCAAATTCCTTCTCATGTCAGCAGTGCTTTACACACTGGATGTTGCAAATTGTGATTTGTTGACTTGAATGTCTTGATATTTAGCTAAGGTCTAAACAGCCATAGGGGGAAAAAATCATTTTCATGAAAAGTGTGGAAGTAACTGGCCAGAGAAATGCTCCTTCAGCTCCCAACCACACCCCACTTCCTCAGAGGGGATCATGTTGCTATCAAGGCCATTCTAACCATTTCATCTTTCCTGTTCTCCCACAGTCAACTGGTCCACCCTCTTCCTTTTCTGGGTGGAAAATAAACACAACAAGGGAGATGTCCTACAGAGTAGCCAGGCCTGGAAGAGGCCAGGTGTATCGTGAGCTGGGCAGCAGCAACAGAACCCAATGGACTTGTTACACTCCAGGGGAGCCTTTTCTTGTATTGTTTCCCTTTGAATTCTTCAAAACCTGTCAGGTGTTTTCTTCCTTATCTCCCTTGAGGACAGCCGGTTAATCTAAGATTAGCCTGACAGCCCCTATTTTCCAGGTCTCTGCTTTAGTCAATAAAGTAAGTTACATCTTTTTTTGAGCTCCATTACCTCCTCCATAACCTTGCTTTCTTGATCCATATTGTGGCTTATTCTTTAAAACAGCCTGCCCCTTCCATTTCTGGCTATGTTCCCACATCCTATTCCAACTCCTGAATGGGACCATTTAATTCAATAATTGCTGGGAGTTTAAAAGCCTGACAATCCCTGAGCCTTTACTGTGTGTGGTGTTTTCACCTCATTGCTCTCTTGGTAGCCACCTCTGAGCCCAGTAAGGATTACAACACACTGTCACCTTTACTTCCTAGGAATTCATGGGAAACTGATTTATTTCACTTCTTATAAAAGCTTATTTTCTGGGAGCTTGGGAAAAGTTAATAAAAAACCTTTTTGGTTTCATGCCATAGATAGCATCTATGTGGGTATTTCCTAAAGGTCATGGAAAATGAATTAGAAGATTATTTTGGTACAAAATTTTTTAAATCCATGCATACAAGTTGTTTAGAAAAATGTAGTGGAAAATCATGGATTTCATTATTTTGCACAAAAACTTATTTAATATATTTTATGAAATTTTCAAAGTGCCCTTATACAAAGTAGACTGTACATCCCATTGGAAGCATTCATAAAATATCCCATTGTATTTGTTGTTGGCATGCCTTTTTGAACTGTTTTTTATATGACACATTAACATAGCACATAAACATGATTTATAACAACGCATCCATTGATGCTGCATGCACAAGATGATTTTGCTGGTAGATATGCTTGATCAAAAAATATGTGGCCCATTAGTTTTCAATTGAGTCTGGAGGGAGACCTGGACTCCTAGCTCTTGGGGCATATACCCTTGCTAGTTGTATGACATTGGTCTGTCTGGGGCTTATTATTCTCACCTGCACGTTGCAAGGAAAGCCATTTGATGGAGTCGTGACTATTCAGTGAGGTAATGCATGTGAAGAAGTTAGTAAGCACAAAGGCTGTTCTTGTTACTGTGGATCTTTGTTGGAGCTGCTGATGGTTATGCTCACTGAGGCAGTTGCTGTGGTTGTTTTAATATTGTCTCAGTTTCCTAGTATCTTTCTAGTTTTATAATAGCAGAGGGACTCAGTTTCTTCTTCATGCCAAGTAAGAAGTGACTCTTACCAAATACATTTTAAAAACATCAAAATAGAATTTTAAAACTTATACGCACACATTACTCTCACCTCAAAATTAAGAATGTAAGTGGGTTTGTAATGTACGTATTTGTATTTTCATAGCTTTTGAAAGCAAAGGAATAAACCAATACACAAAAGTTTCATTAAAAAATGTATCCAATAGGGCCATTTTCTTAAAAATCACTTTACAATTGATTTTCTCGAGTACTTTGGGTATTAACTGCTTTTAGATCATTTTATCATAACCTACTTTTCATTAAATGTTCCCACACCTTGTGTGGTTTTACAGTGATGCTTTGTCATGATGTCTTCAAAAATAAATGCATGGTAAGCTTTTTTTTTTATCTGGTATGTTTGCTGAGATCTAAGTGTGTAAGAGAATTCTTCAGTGAGGTAAAGAAAAGTTCACCATAGTTTGTGAGACTGGTTCATGTGGAATTTATAAGAATGGACTGACCAGCTTGCCCTTTTAAAATTCCATAGTTAATCTCTTTATTGAAAGCTGCTGGGCTAGTTGATTAAGAAAGCCTTATGGGATGACTGCTTTTAGTGTCATACAAATGAAGCTGAATTGTTGCTAAGTAAATCACTATAGATCAAAGTGCTTTGTGGTTAGAGTACTGCAGTTATTTTTTTTTTTTCATTAAGTTTTAAAGAGTAGATGAACGGTTGAAGAATGAAATGCACCAAATTTGACATCTATGATGTCCACTACATTCATGCACTTCTTTAAGCACCTGATTCGAGTGACTGAGCAAGCAGTGCAGCAAAGCATAAATGGGTACATGCAAAGTGAAACTGGTTAATACTTGTTGGCTATTTGTAATTGCCTGGATTAGCCATTAGGAATTCAGCAGGCAGATAGAAAAAGCATCAAGTGCTTCCAACGAAACAAACAGCAACTGCTGGCTTCTCCATGCTGTGAAATTCTTATTCTTATATTCACTCAGGCATTCAGTAGCCATCAAACTATGGGTGATGGCTATCTGTGACCTTAGGGCTTCTATAAAATGATAGTTGTGACTTTTGTGCCTCCCTGCAGTATAGAATGCACATGGTTCTTCATTGTCCCCACATTGCCTGAAGCTACATGTGAAGAAATTTGGGTGGAATAAATAAATATGTGAACATATGTTTTGCTGAATTAAGATAAAATGAAGAAATAAGGTAAAAAGACTAAAAGAATAGGTTGAAAATGGAAATCGAATTCATCATAAGAATTCTATGTGGAATCTATTCTATATGGAGTCTATTCTATGTGGATTTTACTTGTTTGAAAAGTGCAGGCATTTCCAGTTGAAATTTCTGTATAGTGGAAAGCACCTTGTAGGAGAATTTAGTGATGCATTGTCTAACCAAAAACAGTGGAACATGGGTATATCCAGTTTGATGGCTTTGCTATGTTCTCACCCTTGTTAATGCTTTGAATTTATTTGGTCATAGATTTTAATGATGAATTGAAATTAATTTGTTTTATTATCCACTGGTGATAGACTGGAGCTAAAAGGGGCCAATATAGTAAAGTAAATGCTCCTTATTTGGTGACATACATCCTGAACATTTAGGGGAGAAGAATTACAGAAGCATCAAAGTGAGTGAAATAAGAATTCACATCAAGTTGTTATGGAAGTATACGTGAGCAAAATTCCATTTTCAATAGTGGACTAATCTAGGAAATAACTTTATATTGCATGGGACAAAATAAGTGACCCATGTTTGGGCTTATTTATGTCAACACAGCTGGATCAGGAAGAGATAATGTTACCATGCTTAGCAATCTTCAAGTTCTCCGGTGACACATGTTGTACTTTACTTGGTTTTATGATGAATCAAGACCTAGCAAATGCCTTAGCAAATATTTTCTAATGGGAATAGGTTTTTGCACCATAAAAATACGTGGTGAGGAAAATGAGTTTAGCCCCAAATCTTCAGTATTGCAGTGACTGAGATATGCTGTGTCAGTTATTTTTATCAGGAAGAACGATGCTAAACAAAGGTTACTGAATTCCTGGAGAGTGCCAGATAGGTTCTAGTACTTCCTCATACTGCTGTCCACCCTAACAAATGTACCAGGAAATGTAGAAGGTGTTCCTCCATCTGTATGTTTCCTTGCTACCAAAGAAACCTACTTTGTGCATCCTACCTCCTAGAATATCTTTTTGATCACTGTTTAGTTTTTTAAATCCTAATTCAAGTCCCCCAAGGCATGCCAGGTTAATTCCTGAGAAGTTTGATGATTTGAAAATAGTAACTACTCTGATGGAGTCCTGCCAGGGTGGACAGTAGGGCACTCTGCCCAGTGTTCTTGGGAAGCATGAGTCATGCAGAGAGGCAAAGCTAGGCTCAGGGAATAAACCAGAGTGGGCATCGATCCAGGCTCCTCTTTGCAGGATGCACAATTTCCTCAAAGCTCTGAGATGTCCTGCAGTTGAAAAGCTCTTTGATTGTTCAATCCAGACTGCACAACTTAAATTGTGTTTTAGTTTTGTTTCAAGAATAGGACATGGGGGTGGGAAGAAGGGGAAAGAGAGAAAGAGATTCACTATTTCACTCTCCAAATTCCTGCAACATCCAGGCCTTGGCCAGGTGGAAGCTAGGAGCACAGACCTCCATGCAGATGTCCCACATTTCTTATAGGTCCCCAGTTACTTGAACCATATGTAATGCCTCCCAGGGTGTGCAGTTGCAAGGAGCTGGATTGGAAGATGGAGGCAGGAAATTGAACCAGGCACTCCAGTATAGCACATGAGTATTTCAAGTGTCCACTTAACTGCTGTGCTTGCCTTGGCCTTTTTTTTTTCTTTCTTAAACCATGTAGCTTGTTTTTCTCCATCATGCTTTTTCATATACAATAATTTGGAGATACATTGTGTGTGTGTGTGTGTAAGCTTGGATTATGGCTCAAGAAGATGAATCAAGAGGCTGGGTCTCTGTTCTATAAATTGTAGATGTTGATAGTTCATGTGAGCAGTAGTTTGTTTTTACAACCGCAAATAAATTGCAAGTATGTTTGCAATCTCAACATTATTAGTGAGATCCCATTGTAAACTAGAGAGTTTCAAGCTTTACGAGGAAAAAAAAGAAATTCTTGGCTATTTTGCTAAGTATACTGTGAATTCTTTTAAGTGGAAAGGACCTTTTATAATGTGCTAATACTATTATGCAGATATTTCAAAATGTTTGCACCAAAATAAGTTTTGCATTTAGTTATATTTTCCATGAACTTTTTGAGACATTTTCATTGTTTTAGGCCTCATTTTCAACTTTTCATTTTTCAACCTGCCTAATCCTTTTGCCCTGTTTTGTGCATTATTTACTTATCTATAAAAATGTCATCCACAGATGAAGAGGATGAGGTTAACTGTTATCCTAACTCTGATTAAAGTAGTAATACTCTAAATTAGTAGTGTTTACATGATTTGATGTATTTTATTCTGTGGCACTCAGGAAAAAAAATCAGAAACCAAAAGCAAATCTTTCCAGTTCTGATCAAAGCATTTTGGAAAATATTTTTTCTTCCTTTTAGAAATATTTTTGATAGACTGCAAAAGTATAAAGTTAACCAGATCTCAGTTGGATAAAACATTGTGTCCTACTCACTTTTTCCCCCACTAGCTGTAAAGAAAGCCTATACAAATTTAATGAATAGAAGCTGGAATCACATTTCTTCTTAGTTTAGTTTTTTATTCCCTCCCTTAGGCTTATTATAAATGAATAGAGTCGCAAACATGGAAGAATTTTTTCCTTCCTTCTGTAGTGTGTATATAGGTCACTAATGTCACCATTTTGTATCTGAAATAACATTTTGCTGGAATATGCCTCCAACCAGTCACCATCAAATCATTAGCCCTGATTCTGCAGAGCCTGAATCCTTGGAAAAGTCCTGTGCTGAGATGTGACATTACCTTTGCTTTAGACCTTATGTCACTAGTTTAAATGTAATTTTATTTCTTAGTTTAGAAGAATAAGTGCATTTAGCATGCATTTATAATTGCTTTTAATTTTGCAGTTGATTTGGCAAGTTCTTAGACTGTTTTGACAAATTTAGGGAGTGTGTTGAACTTTGTCATCTCCTAGAACATGTTAGATACTTTAGTGGGTTTTTTTTTATAGTATTATTATTTAAAGGACAGTGTAACAGAGAATGGTATCTTTCATTTCCTGGTTCACTCCCTAAATGACCACAACAGCTTGGGCGAGGCAATGTGGAAACCAGCAACTAATTAAATGCATTTGGATCTCCCAACATGTGATGCAGGGACCCAAGTATTTGGGCCATCATCCACTGTCTTCCCAGGCACATGAGCAGGTAATTGGATTGGAAGCAGAGGAGCCAAAACTCAAAGTGGCACTGATTATGGGATGTAGGCAGCAGAAACAGTGGCTCAAAGTGCTGTGCCAAAATGCCTGCTCCAGGATGTTGATTTTTTTCCCCATTCAAGTTACTAAATTGTACAATTGACTATCATGATTTTAAGAAAGTGCTTGGGAATCTATCATCTTTTTAATACTGTTTCAGAATAATTGATTTGGTGCACAAACTTTAAAAAAGGCTCATTCATTAAACAGATTGGTTCTTTCTCTGTAGATGATACTAAATGTCGATTAAAAATGCTACTGTCCTGGAAAATACATCTTAGATAATTACTCTTATATAAATTCTATATATGATTAAATTGCCAGGCTGAATATGTATAATGATACATCTGATGTGGAACTATGCCAAAGCTTAAAACTTTGAGAGCACATTTAGAAAATTTCAGTTAAACTTTTTGCTAAATATCCATTTTTTAAAGAATATTCACAGTAACACTAAAAGATGCTTTACTCTTACAGAAAAGTATTTCATTCGCAGTATTGATATTCCTTATATCAGCCTTTAAATTTTTCAAGTCTCAAACTAATACATTGAAAATATTTTTGTGTCAAATCAAGGATGACTGAAAAGCTAATATACTAATTACTGAATAATATTCAACAGCCATTAGGCAAGAATGTTGGAGGAAATGCTAACTTAATGGAAAGAAAACGAATGGGTACTTGGTGCCTGTCCCAAGTCTTCTCCTGGGATGCCCAAATCGTGCATGAGAGCACCAGGTGAGCCATGGCTACCCTGCTTCCTATTCAGCTTTAATCTGCATCCTGGGAGCGAGCAGATAATGACTCAAGTAGTTGGGTCTCTGCCATCCACATAGGAGACCTGCATGGGGTTCTGAGCTCATGGCTTTGGCCTGGTCCAGCACTGGATGTTGCAGGCATTTGGGGAGTGAACCTGCAGATGGAAGATAATTTATTTCTGTCTATTCTTCAAATATAGGGGTGTGTGTGTATAAATCAATACTAACTAGTGTTGAAATTTTACGATACACATGTGTATATACATTATGTCTTCTCTCTTAATTTTCATAACAACCTTGAGATTTAGCATGTATTCCACTTACCCATTTTACAATTCTTGAAATAGGTTTTAATTCACTGTAGTTAACCAATGTATGTATGTGACAAATTTTGATTTTAAAAGAAAATGTCTTAATAGCTATGACACAACTAATTATTTTGGTTCATCTTTCTAAAGCCCATCTTTTAAAACAAATAATGATTTGCTAAGGCATATAACTACAAAACATTAACCTGAATTATTAAAATATCAAGGTTAGTCTGGATCTTTAGAGCCTAATTTTTTCCACTGCCTTAGGAATTTTACCAGTTCGTGTCTCACTGTGATCTATACTTTCAACTATATGGTAGAATAATTTGTATTAAGACCCAGAGAACCAAGTAGCTGGAAATATCTTTGGACCATAAACCTTATGAGGAAAGCTAAACCAAGTTAAGTACATGTTAATTCATTGTCCTATACTAGTCGATCAAGTTGACTTTGAGAGAATCCATTAAGTTAGAGGTGCCCCACCAATTTGTAAATTCTGGTTAATACATATTTCTTTTTTTAGATGAAGACACAAAGTCACAAGCATCCACATGCTTACAAACACAATCTTTTTTTGCTTTTTTTTTTTACAGGAGGGTAAGAATATAGCATATACATTAAATGGCAAAATCCTGGAAATTTGATTTGAAGACATTTTTGTTATAAAGCATAACATCAGAAATAAACATGTTTTAATGGAATATATATTAGAGGCAGACTTATATATAGAAAGTAAGAAGACATTTTCTGTAATAGAGCAATGTCATGCTTTAAAAAATTTTCAAATATAGCAATGTTAAACTAATTTCAAAAATAGCAAACAGTATTCCCAGTAGGCTAAATGATAATTTTGTCTTATACATAATAGTAATGGAAATTAAATAAGCAGATATTGTCTCAGTGATTAATATCTCATGCACTTTGATATAAAAGCAGATGAATCATGTTATATAATTCAATCGTTAGTGGTTTTGGAACACAATCTTGGAAACATTTGCTACCTTGCAAAGGGGGTGATAACAATAAGAAGATTGTTTTAAATTTGTCTTGTGAGATGAATTTTAGTAGTCAAAAATACTTCTGACCCACATTTACTTCCCTTGCACAATGTGTGCACAGGTTTAGATGACAGTCACATTTCACACTAAACCATCTGTCTAAAACATCATTGACTTTGAACCAAGGCTGTACAATTATAGGCCCATCCTATTTTTTGCA
Source organism: Sylvilagus floridanus (assembly GCA_949820135.1). Classification (NCBI taxonomy): domain Eukaryota; kingdom Metazoa; phylum Chordata; class Mammalia; order Lagomorpha; family Leporidae; genus Sylvilagus; species Sylvilagus floridanus. The sequence goes on from OX463230.1 coordinate 115,278,980, forward strand.
GACGAGGAAACTGCTGTTTGAAGTATTCAGAAGGTTAGGTTATTTATCCATGGCTAGTTTGCAGTTTTCCTGAACTCTTGTTATACTCGGCCACAGCAGCACCTCTACTTTAACTTAAAATTACTAATTGGGACTGGGGGGGGGGGAGTTACCACTAATACTCTGGATTCAAGCTTACAAAGTTTCTTTTCATTTGCTTGTAAGTATTTGTCCAATTAAGACTAGATATGTTAAATGTATAATTATACCGTACTATAAAAAGTTCACTTTTTCAAAGCAACTATCTCTGAAGCAACTGTGATTAATATATTTTTGCACCACAAAAATGTATACAGAATGGCTGCTCATCAAAATGTTATAATTACCACATGACCCACAGTTTCAGTGCTAGATATATGCTCCAAACAGTTGAGCACAGGTACTCAGACAAGGTTCTGTATATTTGTGTTTCTAGCAATACAATTTGTAAAAACCAAAGGATGGATACAACCCACTGGTCATCAGCTGGTGGGTGAATATACAAATTGTGGTATATGTACTTAATTATGCAACCATGATCGGAATGAAGTGCTGTAAATGCTACAACATGCATAAAACTTTGAGCTGGGAAACATTAAGCTAAGTGGAAAGAAAACAGTCACAAAAGGTCACACACTGTTATTCTATTTATATTAATGTCCTCAATAAGTAACTCCAGAAGCAGATCTGAAAACTACTTAAATGGTGGCAAACAGGTGAAGGGTGAGCAAAGGAGCAGGAATGGTGGTTGTGGGGTTTCCTTTGGGGGTAGTACAATATTTTAGAACTAGTAAGATGGTGGTTACATACCCTTGTAAATGTCTGGAATTGTTCATTTCAAAATGGTTAATTTTTCTTTATGTGAATTTCACCTCAATATTTAAAAAAGCATTGTAATAAAATGATATTTAAAATATTTTTTCTAAAATTCACAGTTACATCATAAATTGTTTTATAGCACTCGGATTCTTTAGGATTATATTTAGATTATAGTGTTTATACTTTTTGACACACAGTACCTAGCATTTAAAATATTTAGTGAATTCTCTACAATTTGCCTTTTTGGTGCAAATTGGGCTTGTTGAGTTTGAAACCTCTGATAAGTTTCACAATTGGACCAAGGTTGTGTGTGTGTGTGTGTGTGTGTGTGTGCACATCTGCTTGTTATTTGCTCTTGACGGTTACTGAGTCAAGTTCTTTACATTGATTATCTAATTTATTTCTAGAAACGGCTTTGTGTTGTGTTGGTATTTTTAAAAACAACTCTAGGAGACAGCTCTCACTCAGTTGTTTGTTCTCCAAATGTTTGTGACAACTGGGACTACACCAGCACCTGAGCCAGGAACACAGTCCAGGGCTCCCATGTAGGTGCTGTTATGAATTTACTTAAGTCCACTTTTGGGAGGAACCCAATTATCTGAGCCATCACTGCCAACTCCCAAACTCTCTGCATTAGTAGAAAGATGGAGCTAGGACTGTATATCAGGTCCACGTAAACTGATGTGGGTATCTTAACCACTCGGCTAAATGCTTGCCCCTGCCCCAGTACTGATCTTTTGCCAATGTAATAATTGAGGAGAGGTAATTGTGTGCTTCAGTGGCCAAGTTGCTGTTTGTGATACCCATATTCCATATAAGTCTACCTGCTTTGAGTCCTGGATACTCCACTTTGTACACAGCTTCCTGCTAATGCAGTCTTGGGAGGCAGCAGGTGATGGCTCAAGTTGTCAGATTCCTGACACCTTCTGTTGGGAGACCTGGATGTAGATTCAGGCTCTTGCCTTTAGTCTAGCCTAGTTCTGGCTGTTGAGGGTGTTTGAGGAATAAGCCAGCATATGAAAAATGGATCTCTTTGCCTTACAAATAAAATGAAAATAAAAATAATTTTTAAAAAGTGGAGAAATTCAAAGTATAATATTGCATAACTTTGCGGATGCCAGCATTGATACTAGATGATTTCAGACTAAATAAACATTGTTCTGCAATCATCAAAATGTAGATGTTCTCTTGTTGGATTTATCCCACAAAAAATGTGTACACTCAATTATCACAGTCTTCAATTCCAGCCACAGGGAAGAGTAAGTTGTCTCTTTAGGTGGGAGTTGGGAGGGAGAGTGATTGTTACTGGATTCTCTGTAAGTGTCATGTTGAAGTTCATTTGTTGTCATGTCTTGGGACATGTTAGTCTCAGTATTTAATTAAAACATTACATGAACAAGATAACTTGACAAAAGTAGAGTTTGTGGCTCTCCTTTAACCTTAACCTATTCACATTGTTTGTGCTCTATGTATGTTTTTAGAGCCAGTAAATATTCACTGAATGACTTAAAATTCTCGCCTTCAATAGAGTTCTATTAGGGATGATGCATAATAAACAACTGTTTAATAAGATACTAAATAGCACAAAGTGCTCAGGAGACAACTATAGTTTAGGGTAGAAATAGAATGTGCGTGTGTGTAAGTGCATATGTGTGCTATGTACTTAACTGGAAGACTAACCAGGAAATAAAGATGGAATAGTTCATGTGGATGCCTGGTGGGAAGAACATTCCAGGCACAGGGACCATCCCTTTATGTGAGAGTATGCTTGGCGCTTTTGAAAAATAACAGGGAGATAGATATAGCTGGATTGGAGTGAGCAACCGAGTTAGGGAAGGGTGGAAATTTATAGAGGTAAGAAGAGCCCTGAGCTTGTGATTGGCCTTTAGATTTTATTTTAAGTGAAGTACAGACTGTCCAGAATGTTTGAGCAGGGGAGGGTCTAATCAGATTTTCACTGCAAATGCAATTGCTCTGAATGTTGTTTGTTGAGGGAGGTGGATAAAGATGAAATCAAGAAGACAATTACAAGGCTTTTGTGGTATTCCTTCTCTGCTAATCTAATGCAGACTCTGGGCTGGTAGCAGCAGCCTTGCTTGGGGCCTGCATGGAAATGCAGAATCTTGGGTCCCACCATTATCCTCGGTGACTTATGCAAACATTCAAATTTAAGAAGCCCTGGCCTTGATAAGAGATGAGAGGAGCTTGGGATAAAATCTTGCAGGGAAAAATGGTAATGAGTGGTGGGATACTGGATAAATGTTTACACTGGGATTTGCTGATACATGATAAGTGGGTGAAGAATAAAGCAAGGATAAATAGAGATGCATTTTGCTGCGAAGGGGAAACTGAGGAACTTAAAGGGATTGGAAATCAATTTAGTCTGATGTGCCCAGACATACAAGGAAGTAGGATCTACATAATTACAGGGTGGAGACTGGGACTAGAATTATATATTTGAGAATTGTCAGTATAAAGATGGTACCTAAAGCTGTGGTTTTAGATGAGCTTGGAGTGGCTAGAGAAGAGCTCCCAGCCCTGACATATGAAACACTCTGACCTTGGTCTTGGCAACAAGAGGGAACTTCCCGAAAGGGACATCAGCCAAGAGGGCCAAGTGAAGTCGTAGGTTTAATAAGTAGGTGCACATCCCTAGACCAGCATCGTGTGGACACCATCTGAGGACTTAGGAACCTGTGATAAATGATTTGTTTGCTGGTTTGCTCCCTCAATAACACCTCATGCCCTGTAGAACAGTGTTGAAGCAGGGTGGCCACTCTCAGATGCTCAGGTCTAATGTACCTGGTAAATGAAGAACAAGTGCTTGTTATCGCTATCACTTGACATGTTTAGGACTTCCAGATTTATGTCTTAGTGATGATACAGCAGCAAATCAGGCTCTTTGGGCCACCTGTTTTTTTGCACGTGGTTTTTCCCCTCAGTATTACAGGTAACTTGGGCAGAAATCCATGCATTATGTTTAATGTCCCTTGCTGTTTTCTCTTCACTGTTCTTTCCTTGATATTTAGTTGTAAATATTCACAATCCTCACTTTCCTTGCAGTATCTTCTCATCTGCCTTTGACAAATTCATATATATTTTTACCAAGGAAGAACATTTTATTGAAATAATAGCTTTTAGTCATAAAGACATTTTTCTTGATAGATAATCTGAGGAGAAACAAGTGGGACTCTTGATATTTTCTAAGGAATTTACTTGATAAATGAGATTTACTATATTATGACCTACATTTTTTCTGAGAATTAGGAACTAAGAAACCAGAAAATATGCTCGCAAGTCAAGCCCTGAGCTTTTATTTGAGACATGTTTGCTTTGGCCATTAGTTTATTTATCAACAATTTTTTATTGACAGGCAGAGTGGACAGTGAGAGAGAGACACAGAGAAAGGTCTTCCTTTGCTGTTGGTTCACCCTCCAATGGCCGCCACGGCCGGCGCGTTGTGGCCAGCGCACCGTGCTGATCCGATGGCAGGAGCCAGGTGCTTTTTCCTGGTCTCCCGTGGGGTGCAGGGCCTAAGCACTTGGGCCATCCTCCACTGCACTCCCTGGCCACAGCAGAGAGCTGGCCTGGAAGAAGGGCAACTGGGACAGAATCTGGCGCCCCGACCGGGACTAGAACCCGGTTTGCCGGCGCCGCAAGGTGGAGGATTAGCCTATTGAGCCACAGCGCCGGCCTATTTATCAAAAATTTAATCATAAGTTCTGAAATGTTTCATTGTGGATATCACATGGGGGATGGTCACTGGAATATCAGACTATTTCCTAATTTGTAGCCGAGTAGTCTGGAGGATACTGGAACACTCAGATTTTGTCTATCAATGTGCAAATGACACAAGCAGGATTTCTGTTGGCAGATTTAACAAAGGCAAAATAAGATCTCAGAATGTGTTATGTATTAAACTTACAAGGTTGGTTAAGATAAAGAGTTTGAAAACAGTTTATGAAGAAGACTTCAGTGGCATTTCGCTTTCCAGCCATTGTCATGTGTGGATAACTATAAAGGGAAAGAGCTTGAGAGAGGGGAACCTTAAAACACAGGTGAGAAGTTTCAGGAAACAGGAATCCTAGTACCAGCATGACCACACTCTGTTTTTATCTGTCAAAAAAAACTAACATTGTATGGAGATTTGACTAAGCATCCCATAAACTGGAGTACCTATGTTGGATTCCTGACTCTGGCTCCTGACTTCAACTTCCTGCCAATGCAGATCCTGGGAGACAGCGAGTGATGGCTCAAATGACTGGATTCTTTTACCCATGTGGGAGACTTGGGCTGGGTTCCTGGCTCTGAGCTTTGGCCTGGTCTAGCCCTTTTGTGGGCACTGAGGATCTAACCAGTGGATGGGAGCTTTCTCTGACTGTTCTCACTCTCCGTCTCATTCCCTTCCTTCTTGCCCCCTCCCCCATCCCTCTCTCCCCTTTTTTCCCTCTCAAAACAAAATTAAGCTGTTAGCAATTGTATGAAATAACTCCAAAAAAACTTATGGAATGTGGAATTAAAAGAAAAATTTACTTTGCAAAAATTTTTGAGATCTATGCAAAAGGATCTTCAAAACGTTCATGAAAAATGTATATCATGAAAAAGCTATACATAAATTTCAAAGTTTTGCACCAAAGTAATCTTTTAATTCCGTTTACTATAAACTTTTTGAAGTCTCTCATATCTGACATGAGGTGAAATAGAATCTGACATAAATAAAGTGATGGACTCAAAGGGAGTGCAATCCTATCGTTTTGGGCAATGCAAGACGTATTTTCAAGGAGGAAGTTGCCTTCAAATTGGATTTAAAGGATAAATTAGTGTTTGGGAGGCGAAAAAAGAAATAAGTGAAAATGAGCACTTACAGATCTGCTTCAGATGAGTCAAAGATCTAATAGGAAGAGAATCTTGGTAGAACAGTTTGAGATGTGGATAATCAAAGAAGTCACCTTTAGGTGAAGTGTTTCTTGACTCTAGGGACACTGCGTTGTTGTAAGAACCATTGAACAGAGAAGCAATATAGCCACAACTATGCTTGAAGGGAATAATTGTGCAGCAGTCTAGAGTGCAGAATCTTTTGTGGGAGCTGGGGGACCAGATGTGATATTCATCTGGAAATGCAAAGGTCATGGAGCAGGATGATTTTGGAGGTTATTGGGGGAAGGGAAAAATAAAAAGGAAGCATGGGGTGGAATGGGGAAAGTTGAGAAAGAATTACTGGGATGTGAGAGAAGGACTTGGCAGTGACTAGGTTTAGAAGCACCCCAGGTTCTAGTTCCAGTTGGGGCGCCAGATTCTGTCCCGGTTGCTCCTCTTCCAGTCCAGCTCTCCGCTGTGGCCCGGGAGTGCAGTGGAGGATGGCCCAGGTCCTTGGCCCTCCACGTGCATGGGAGACCAGGAGGAAGCTCCTGGCTTCGGATCGGTGCAGTGTGCCAGCCGAAGCAGTCACTTGCGGGGTGAACCAGTGGAAAAAGGAAGATCTTCTGTCTGTGTCTCTCTCTCTCACACTGTCTAACTCTGCCTGTCAAAAAAAAAAGTCAACTAAATAAGACTAGGACAATGGGTGGAGATTCCATGTTACCGAACAGAGAATGGTAATAAGTAGAAATAAAATAGTATGAACAAGAGCTGACATAAAAGGGAGCAGGAATTTAATTCTGGTTTTATAAGTGAAGCATGGACAAGTGGAAATATTGCACCACCAGTTGCAAAGATAAGCCTGGACCCAGAAGTTCAGAAAATGATCAAGTCCTCATCTGATGTAGGGGAATAAATGAAGCTAGATGCTTCCTTTTTTTGGTGAATTCAAATAATCTTTGAGCTCATTAACAGAAATCTGTCTCTGACCAAACAATATGTTATAAAGTACCACTCATTGTTTTTGTCTCCAGTGGAAAAGAGTTTAAGACAATTTCAATAAACAGAGTACACAGCAAGAACTCTGTTGAAAGCAGATTCAGACTTTGCACCTATAATAGCAAAATCTTCCATAAATGTGAGCCATGTTCCAGGGAGGAAGGCACTCTTTCAGGCATGACTTGTGTTTGATTTCCAAGGGCAAGGCTTCTCACTTGATTGCCAACATCCCTAATTAGGAGACCCTGAAGATCATTGCCTCAAGGTTGTTCAAGCTGAAAAAGCATTCACAAGCACAAACATATTTTATGTCCATTGGCAAGTCGCTCTAGTTGACTGAATGCAGTTAGTTATCATAGAGACTTACCTGTGAGCCCCAGGCAAACACTGCCAGCAACATTGGTATTCAAGACAAAAGACAGCCATCAGTGTAAATTCTTGTCTACTATGCAAGGTGTATCTTTTGATCTTTTCAGAAAGAGCTAGAAAATTGGATGGTATTTGCAGGAGGCTTTCAGCTGAGAAATGTCAATAATGTAATCGTGTTGAGACCAGTACATGGAATTGACTTGTTGGGAGATGGATACAGGTGCAAGGATGAAATGTGTATCTGATTATTATATAGAACTGAGTTTGTGCGTGAGATACTGGGTCACTAGGCTACATCTGTGAGCAGTACTGGGAGAATTTGATGAATCCTCTAAGCAGATTTTCTAGTGGCAACTCCAAACATGAAGTTTTAGAAAAGAGGAAGAAATAAGACAGTGAATTTCCTCCTGCTATTTGCATTTGTAGTACATAACCCAGTTTCCTCTACTTGATGGATAATCTGGTGGCTGTGAAATCAGGACAGGTCATTCCATTTTGCTCAGATTGAATCACCTTCATTGTGTGCTGAATTTCTGCAAGCTGAGTAAGTAGGAGTTTTAAGTTGATTTTAGATGATCTCCATAAATGTGGTTTGTGTTTGTCGTTTAACAGCTTTCTTCAAGATGAATGGAATTGGTGAATAAAACTATTGAATTTTGTAATTGTTCACATGTACCTTTGGTTTTAACCTCCCAGCGCACCCCCAAACACACACAACCTAGCCATTTATTTGAGACAATAATGAAATTTGGTTTTCATTATCTGCTACTGAATTATCTGAGAAGAAAAAAAATCATGGGATCCTGACATAAATTTGTTTAATGCTTGACTCTGTGTACATTCACAGATAACATTTGGGGTATCACAATAATCTCAGGACAAAATAAATATTTTACTTTTAAAATATCCCTATAATGATACTGTATTTTTTCTGGTTATAATCAAATGGGGATTTGAATATGTTTTTCAGTATTTGAGGCTCTGTGGAGTCTTTCTCACAAGGTACCTCCGAAGAACTAGTAAGTGACTGTTCCAAGAGGCTTACTTGTGTCTCCTTAATGGTCCTTCAGGGATCATTCTCATCCCTAGAAGGGATTCCAGGACTGCAATCCTTGTGATAATAATTCACATCTATTGAATACACAGAACAGAGATTGATATACATGTTCCCCTGTAGTCTCTCATTTAATCCTTGTATTGTTCTGAGGTGTTTACTCTTATTTTATGGATGAGGAAAGTGAATGCAATGAAGCTAAGTAGCCAGTGAAAGGCTCCACCACTTTTAAGCAGCAGAGCTGGGATTTGAACATATGCATCCTGACTCTAAAGCCTAACTTGAAAATGTCATGTTGCAGCAACTAATCATGATTTTTATATTCACTTTTATCATTAGGCATATGCAGTCATCAAATTTGCATATCTTGAGGGCATAATAGCAATCATTTTGTCTCTTCTCAAAAGAAAATATTAGACAATGAGTTCTATTGTTGCTTCCATTCATGTCTTCTGGTCATAAATCTGACTATTTAGTCATTTGTGACATAGGGCTCCAGCAAGAGTGAGAATGTCTGAGAAGATTTGGTTTTCATAGGCTTGTCTGCCCTCCTTGTGGTATACAGTGTATGACATAGTTGTTTAATAAGGCAGAGTTATTTTTAATTAGAATGTGATATGTGTGTAAAGTTCAAATGCCAATGGGAACATACCATTTGATTTTACTGTGCAAAAAAAGATGATTGATTTTGCTTTTGTCTTATTGGGTTACCTTTGCTCTCAGTTGTGCTACTCAATCATGTGATAGAATCCTCTGTCACCCAGCTTCCTCATTTATAAAATGAGATAATTTAAAAGATTATTAATTGAGGAGGAAGATGGGAGAGAGAGAGAGGGAGGGAGGGAGGGAGGGAGAGAATGCCAACATTCCCTCCTTTGATGGTTCACTTGTTTATTTCCCAAATGCCTGCAATGGCCAGGGCTAGGCCAGGCTGGTGCCAGGAGCAGAAATTTAAAATCCAGGTCTCCTGAATGGTTGAAATAAACCCAACTGCTTTGAGCCATCACTGCTGTTCTCCAGGGTTGCGTTAACAAGAAGGTGGAATTGGGAGCCACAGATGGGTATTGAACCCAAGCACTCTGGTGTGGGACATGGACATCCCAACCAACATCTCAACAGCTAGACCACACAAGCTTTGAATGTAGAAGTAGCTGTATCTATTCAGATGATTATGATATATACATGTGAGGAAACTTCAAAAGTTTCATGGAAAAGAGAATTCAAATATAATTTTTGTGTAGCAAAAGAAATTCATGCAGTTGTGTGTGTGTATGCTTATAGTAAATATATATTGGTATATGCAACACCTAAATATGCTAACTGCAATAGTAAATTATTAAAGTGGTTTAATTTAATGTGAATTTAAACAATGTTAAGTACATTTTTAAATGCTTTTGAAACATGGAAAATGTTTCTGAGACCTTGAAGATGTGAATTGAAAAGGTGGTTGCTACTGAGAGTCATACTCTAAGGTCACATGAACAGTCTCTGCAGGAGTTACTGAATAGTCCCTCGTCTGGAGGAAGGTGAGATGGGTCTTCAAGTGCTATGCATGTGGGTTTTCTGTAGTATATCCTTGTTCAGTGCAGGTAGATGCAGAGCACATTAGCTTTCTTGATCTCTAGGCTTTACTGTCTTAAGTCAAGGAGATGTAATTGGACAAAGAAAAATCTATTCTAAATCACTTGACATGTTGGAAGAGAAATCAGAATGCTAGCTGTTCTGTCTCTTCTCCTATATTAAACATAGACTTTTTATGATTACTGAGTCACTGGATGAAAATTTTTTCAAAGGAGAAACTTAGGAACATATTTGTAAAGAAAGCATTTTGCTCTTAGAGAGGCCCTGAAAAAGAGCATCATTTTTGAAGCTATTGTGTCTAATTTAAAATTATGGGGGGGGGGAAGCCATTGTAATCCATAAACTGTATTTGGAAATTTATATGTACTCAATAAAAGTTAAAAAAAATAGAACTAGTACTTTAAAATTACATAAGAATAGTAGAAAGGAAACCTAATTGTGTGGCTTAAGGAAGTGCCTCCTATTCTGTTGTGAGATGTAAAGATGAAAAATTCAGGAACATTGGTGGTGTGCAGGCAGAAAACCTTTTGCACATTAAAAATCTAGCTTCAGTGAGGACAGGAGGAGTTTGGAGAGTCATCGGCTCAGGGTCTTCAAAGTATGTTGCTACATGAAGCAGGTGATCACAACTGGTAGGTTTACAAGAGAAGACTAGTATTATTCACTTGTATAATCCCAAGTATTTTGTTTATACTTTGGTGTTGATCTTCCCTTGTGACTGTATTATCAGACCAAGCTTAAGCCTCAACTGCTTATGAATTATCACTGAAAGCAAGAGTATTGTATGTAAATAATAAATGAACTTTCATAATATCTGATATTGAGGGTGCTGCTGGGGGAATGTTTGGCATGTTCATGAGTCCCACAGCATCTCTGCCGATTCCTCCCTCTGGCCATTTCAAATACTAATCAAGGAAAATCCCACATGCTTGACACCCTAGCTCTGTGGACAGCACCAACTTTTCTGCCTTCGTTGAGCTCATCCTGGAGAAGTATTACAGAACTTCCACTGAAATTTTCCGAAGTCTATCCAGCTCATTTTTGTTCTACTCCACCAACCTCTTTCCTTTCGAATTTCATAGTGGTCAATCTATTATACTATTTTCTTGTAATATTGGAGCCCAGAAACAAATCACTTGTGATTGAATCTCTCTCATCAAGAATTGTAAACTCACCAAAGGGGTGAGCAAACAGAAGGAGATATTTCCTACTATATCAGGATCAAATAAATGTTAAGGGAAAGCTATCAAAATATATTTAATATGATATTAGTGATTTTTTCATACATTACTTTGAGGTGAAGTTTGGCAACAAGTACTATTAGGTTTAATAAATTCCAAATAAATATTGGTGAAATTAGATTGAACTGAGTGCTAACAGGAATTCAGAAATTACTTAATAAAGCAAGGCTTGTGGCAGAAGGGGTTCTCCAATATTCTAACTTGCTTTATGAATCTTGAGGAAGCAACTGTGGTACATTTGGTCCTAAATAAATATTTCCCAAGGGAGCATTCAAGTGGTTATTAAAATTTTAAGGGCCAGTATCTTTTTAAATAAATGCATTGCTTAGCAATTTTGAATGTGACTTTCCAGGCTTTCCTGGCCCTGCTGACTTCTGCCCAACAGTGCAAGTGTTCAGTTTTAGATGGAAAGAGAAGTCAGGACAGTCAGAAATCAAAGTTGTACTCATCAATGGATGTTTCTTAAATGATTGCAAAAAATCTTAGCATCTCTACTGAGGCATTTCATAAATACTAAAAGATGTCAGTGGGTTTGTAATTGGTAAATAAAATTAGGAAGATGCAGGTCTAAGTGAATGACAAAAGGAAGGATTCTTGGTTTACTCACCCTGTAAAGGAATTACAGCTGAGAAATAAAGTTCATGGGGATGTGTGCCATTTACCTAGCAAGAAAGTCACAGTGAGACTAAGTAAATCATTAATTTTTTGAAATATAAAGGTGATTTTAGTGTTTCTATTTTTCATGAAAAGACTTCTGTTCAGGGTTAGTTATTGAAACCTAGGTCCAGAGAATTTTCACATGTACTGGGATAAATACTCTGACCTTTACAACTTTGTGTATTTTAATGAAGATAGTACAAACCCTAAATTTTAGAGAATTTTTTCACATAATTAAGAGAGCTCCTACTGTGAGTCTGCACTGGTATTGGAAAAGTGATTTATTTTAAAGAACAAATAACTGAATGTGGTACTGCCTTTGATAGCTCCACCTGGAGAATTGCTAGCAAATACCCTCCTGGCTAAGCTGATAGTGCATGTGTGTGATGACATGGAGAGGTTAGATCCTTCTGATTCCCTCAGTTCCAGACAAAAGTAGGTTCAACCAGCAGATGGAAGGCTCTCCCTCCCTTCTCTCTCCCTCCCTCCCTTTCTCCCTCTCTCCCTCCCTCTCTCTCTTTCTGCCTCTCTCTGTGTGTAACTCTTTGAAATAAATAAATCTTTAAAAAAATAGGTTGAAGATCCCAGAAAAGCTCACTATATTATGTAAAATACAGATTGAGGAGACATTGTTCGTATTCTATAGATTGCCTTTAAGATTTTAGTTCCACAGAAATATTTTACATGCTTTTCCAAAGCTTCAGTCAGGAAACAAGGATGAAGGCAATCCAAGTTGCATAGCTATACTCCATATGTCTGGTCAAATTGCCAACCTAATTTGTCTGCAGTAGGGGAGTAGGGTTTAATTTTTACTCCAGGCTCTTGATGCATAAAGAGAAGAATTATAACTGCTTGCATATGTAAGACAAATATTATTCAGAAGGTGAGAAAGCAAACACACACACACTTGAGCATAGGTGGAGAGTGGGCCAGAAAGAGAAATGGGTATGTGTAGGGGAAGTGCAGAGAGGGAACCTCAGCTCCTCCTATATCTCTTAGCAGAGAGAGAGAGGTCTTCCTAATTTTCTGCCTCTTGTATGAAGTCAGAGGAGAGTGGTTGTTTACATGGCACTTCCTCCCACCAACCCTTCCCCACTAGAAAGGGGGCAGTTCGATTGACAATAAGAGGGTAGTATTATACATGGGGCAGGGCTTGTGGTTCACGGGTGCCTCCAGCTCAGCTGACCTAGATGGCTACCTTGTCCCATATCAACAGAACATAATTCATAGTCTCAAACTTTTTTTTTGTAATTATGCATCCTTTTATAGAATTCTGTACATCCTTTCATGGAAAAATCCCGACAAGTTTTTAATACTTTTATGTAAGTAAAAGTGCTAGACAGCACGTTTAGACTCATTGTTTGGTGTTGACAAAATGAAATGCAATCAACCAGACCCTGATGGAGCAGCATGTTATCAACAATGACATTTCCAAACTTGATGTTACTGATAGGATTTTATTAGTTAATTAAATGTGTGCAAATGACATGCACTGTTGTGGATAATGTAGAACAGGCCATGTATGCTTCAGTGAGGCTCAATTTCCTTTCTAGAAATTATCAGTCTATTAAATCATTCAGCTTCTAAAATAAGCCATCTGCCTTTCACTAATCTCTTTTTTAAATCCTCTTTTTGTCAAGGTTAGTTTGTTTACAGTTTATTTCTGATAAACTGTTACACTTCGGAGTGAATGTTAGAGCAAAAATCTCATTCAAATGGAGAGATTTTTTGAGTCTAATTCATTTGAGTAGGTGTGAAATACAGCACTGAACATCAAAGTTTGAGCAAGATCTTGTCATTTATACATAAGCAACATTCCATTTTAAAATTTCCTCCTTCTGGGTTTCTTTTTACTAAAATAAGTCCAGAATTTATTTTAAATTTTAAATTTTAAATTATTGCCAGTTTATGATTTGTATCCCTACCAATATATTCCATCGTTATTCGTTCAGCTAATGTTGACTATCCTGAGACATACTGGGAGTGTGCTAGTGATTACAAAAGAAACAAGACCCAGCCCTAGGAAGCTGACTTGTTATTTGCAATTTTCAACCTTAAAATTTCATCATCTCCCAAGAGTATTTCATTGTGTAGTTGGTTTTGCTGTACTGAAGATCAGATGGAAAAGAACTGCACCTTTAGAATTCTTACTGAAGCTGCTTTTCTACACACACACACAAATCACAAATAAATTTACTCCTTCCTGAAGAATGGCATTAATGCTATGATAGTTGCCATGGTGGACAGATATTAAATACCACAAAGAGAAGCAAGGGATAACCCTAGTTTCTTTCTTCACATTGCAAATTTTCATTTTTGTTTCTCACTGTTTGTCTTGCTAGGCGTTTGCTCATTTTATTGCTCTTGCTTTGGGTTTGTTTTGCGCTATCTTATGTTTTTGAGATAAATGCATAGATTATTGATTTCAGACTTTTTTTCCAATATTTGCATTTAGTGTTGTAAGTTTTCCTTTCAGCACAGCTTTAATTACGTGCCATAGATTATGGCTATGTTATTTTTTTTAACTTATTTTATTTGAAAGGCAGAGTTAGAGGGAGAGACAGATGTCTATCATCTGCTGGTTCACTCCTCAAATGGCCCAAATGGCTGGAACTGGGTAAGACTGGAGCTAGGGGCCAGGAGCTTCTTATGGGTTTCCCATGTGGGTGCAGGGGCCAAGCACTTGAGCCATTTTCCACTGTTTCCCATGCACATATGTGGTGCACTGAATTAGAAGTGGAGCAACTAGGAATGGAATAAGCTCCCACATGGGAAGTCGGAGTCACAGGCAGAGATTTTACCCGCTGCATCACAGCACCAACTTTGGTTATGTACTATCTTGATTTCTACTCAGATTAATAAATTTCTGAAAAATTTTCCTTAAAATGTAGTTAGCAATGTTGCCTAGTTTTCATGTGCTCAGAGGTTTTTCTACACTGATATTTTTCCGTCATTGATTTCTCATGATTCCACTGTGGTTAGAGAATATATTTCATATGTTTTGAGAGAATGTTCAAGCATCTAAAATTGCAGTTTTTAAAATTATTTCTCCCTTCTATGAATATTTTTAAAAAATCATTTTTCAATAATTGTACATTTTATATGACAGTGCAAAATGCACGTTCTGTTTTTGCTTCAAATATTTTTTGCAGTTCCTTTTTATACCTATCTAAGGTTGCTATGTGTTCTTGGTAATGACCCCTTTATCATTATGTAATGCTCTTTTCTGTCTTTGGAAATCTTCTTTGTACTTTTTGTGATACTAGAATACTCATTCCTACTTTTTTTTTTGAGTGGTGCTGCCATGATATAACTGGAAGTTCTGGCTCTTCATATAGTATCCACTGGCACTAATGAGGGTAGAATATCTTTATTGATACTGGGTAATGATGAAGTCCTTACTCTACTGGGCTGCCTCTGTCATCACCCAACTGGGGGAATACAAAGGATATCACTTTATTGACTGATGAGAGTTGAAGTATGGGCTCTTCAAAGAGTCTCCACTGATGCTACAATTTAAGCCATAACACATTTAAGCCAATACATCATTAAATATAAATGGTCTAAATATACTGATTAAAAGACAGAGATTAGGATAATGTACTTAAAACATGATATGACTTTATGCTATCCACAAGAAACTCTTTACACCTCTACTGGTCTAGACTTGTTGGAGATAAAAGGAAGGAAAATGATATATCATGGGAACATTAATCAAAATGTAGCAGGAGTGGCAACATTAAGGACAAATAATCAAGAAATAGTAGTGCTAAATGTGTATATAGCAACATTGGGATACTAAAAATTTTACATTATGACTCACGTGGTAGTTTATTTTCCCAAGTAAGGGTAAACATGGAGTTTTGTCAGTGGAGCCCATCATTTCTATAATATACTATTGATTGCTCTAGCACATAAAGCCATTAAGAAATAATATGTGATGATACTCATATTTAGATATTCTACTTTGAGCATAATAAGAAATGCAAAATTTGCTGAATTTACTCACATTTTTAACAACATTTGAAGCAACCATTTAACATTTTTTCACTTGAGAAAACTGTCAGTGCTTTATAAGATAGAATGAAAATACCAGAACTATAAAAAGAAATGTTCAAAAGCTTCAATCAACCTTTAGTTAATATTCCTAGCTTTAAAATCATCATCAAATCTGTATCAAGACAGTATGTTTCAAACAATCCGTTTTCTTCACAGCCTGCTATGCCCAAACTAACTGACAAGTGATTATACAGATTGTGTCATTATTATATTTTTTAAAATGCCAACAGACATTCCCCACAGCAGCAAGGAATGACTTTTCAATTCACTTAAATGACACACATTATTCTGTCTTTGCCTGGCAGCCCTTCAGACATGCCCAGAGCTTTGTGGGTACATGGTTTTAAATTGTGCTGGGGACAGGGTACAACATTGCATTCATTATTCCAGATTGTTGTCATCATATTGAAATGAAAATTGCTTTTTAAATTTTTAATTAAAATCTCAGAATTGGCATGCTCTTTGGGTTTCTAGAATATAAAAGTTTTTGTATTCTGTGGAAACGTTGAAAATTTGTTCAAACAGGGAAGTTCCTCCCATAAAGAATAGGCTTTTAAGTAGAGCCTTCTGCCATTATTTACTCTGTTTATATGTAAACTTAGAGTCAGCATCCCCTCGAATATAAATCTATAAAACAATCTCATTTTGCACTTATAATAACTCCTTATAAATAGTGACTAAAATTTAAGGTCAGCAAGGGAAAAAGAATGCTAGACTTTTCAATTAAATTACTACAGAAGATCAAGATCAGTGAGGATGTAGTTAAGTCCCAGGATCAGTTAATATGCAGACTGCATGGATTCTTCCAGAACACAAGCTTTAGCAAAATTGGGTTTCTACTATTCAGCTGGTGGGACAGTTGGGTGTCTATATAGCCTTCTACATACACCGGGTAAATTACCAAGGATTATGTTAAATGGATTTGAATAGTCAAATATAGTGCAGTTGGATCATAGGCAACCCTGTAATTAAAATGCATAGCCATGTTGGTTATTGTTTGTCACATATTTCACAAGCACATCATCAGGTTGTAACTCCTCCTTTAGAAAAAAATGAGGCCAATGTCTTGTACTCTGATGTTCATATAGTTATAGAGCAGTGATGTTTATTTCTATTACATTGGCAGCTTCAAGAGCCAATCAGAATGACTCGGCCATTTGATAAACTGAAAATAAGGCTTTGGGAAATAAGTAATAAATAATGTCTCACTTTGGCAATGGTCATAGCAGGTGTTTTTTCCCATATTTCTTGACATCTGAATTACTTATCTGAAACCCAGCATGGATCCAGGTTCAGGGATAGTGACTGTAATGATTCTCAGGATAGTTTTTGATGAAAGCAAGCAGTTTGACAGGGCCTGGAGTAGAATAGCCTTTGGATGGATCTCATAGAGCCTGCGACACAGTCCAGGGAGTTAACAAAGGATTATATTAAATCAATTTAATCAACTAAATCTAGTTAGCTTAGATTTTGGGTAAACAATTAATACAATAATATGAGCTAATATTGGTTCTTGTTATCAAACATGATTTTGATGATGCAGAAACATTAACCAAGAGTCTTACTTAGTTATATAATAAACAGTTTTGAAGAAAAGTCATGTTTGTATTGAGATTTTCTTACAGTTCAGATTATCAGTGAATCATTTTAATCCGACTTATTCCTTCAGCGCATGTGTGAGGTACTAGGAACTGAGTACACAGGGTAAGTGATAGTAATTCTGAGCTGTCAGGGAGCTTATATTCTAGTAGACAAGAGCCATAATGAACAAATTTTTTTTATTAATGTCAAATTGCAATGAGACTATTAAGACTGAAGTGGTAGTGTGTATAGGCAGGGGAGAATATAGAACAGTTTGAATAGTGCTATATCCCTGAGGGAAACCAAAAGTGGACAGGGGAACTTTTGTGTACAATTGCCCTTCAATATCCTCAGCTGATTAGTTCCAGGACCACTACAAACACCAAAGTCTTTGAATGATCAAATCCCTTATCTAAAGTGGTAATTGCATGTAACCCATGTGTACCTTCCTGTAGAATTTAAATCATCTCTCTGGATTACTTAAAATGCCCAGTACAATGTAAATGCTAAGTAAATACTTTGTAAACTGTACTGTTTAGGTAATAATTCAACAAAAATAGTCTGTACATATTTAGTAAGATGCAAATTAAAAATATAGTTTTGAATCAATGTTGGTTGAATTTGCAGAGGCAGAATCCTTGGATATGGAAGAATGACTCTGTAGGCCAAGAGAACTCTCAAGAATAGGGATTAGGTGAATCAGTTGCCACTAGAATTCATCTTTAGTCTTATCCAAATTAAACCAGAGCCCATGACTGGCAATATCTGTTCCCTTTGTTCCATTGTCTAATTAATCAATTTTAAATGGGAGGCTTAGGACTAAATCAATCCTGCATTGGTAAAAAATTCATTTCATTGGGTTATTTGATTGGTCTATTTTTGGCTGGATGGAAGTAAAGATTTATTTACTTTGGGAATAGCTTGTCTGTGATGAACTTTGATTTCATTAACTCATTTCTTCTTTTCCTCTCGATATGCATGTATTCCAAATAATTACTGCACACACAGGCTTAGTAGTAGGCACAGGACAGGAAGGTGGATTCTGCCTGCACATAAGAGGGAGACAGTATTTAAAGAGATTTACAGTAACAAGATCGAGTTCTAGAAATCTGAATGGAGGCAGAAATGCTGCTCCTTTGAAGATGTCTTTTCTACTGAGTTTGTTCCGTCTTTCATGTCAGTCTCTTGGGGTCCGGAAGGCTATAGTGATGTTTCAGCATTTTTAGTGATTGAAGTGTCAGTGAGAAGAAGGAAACAAGTTCTCAGCTGGATCTGCCTGCTTATTGACATGTAGTTGTCAGAAGATCTGAGTTGTCCTTTATAATCTGAATTTAGGCAAGTCATTTAACCTCTTTGCATCTCACAAAGTGCGGATTATTAAGTGAATACTATTTGAGAGCATTTCTACTCCAAGTTACTCTACATCTATCATATTAGTCATAAAACCAAATGGAACACAGATAGGGTATAAGCGTAGACATTTGGTTTTCCATTTTGCCTTTCCCTGCTCAGTTTTTTTAAAAAAATGAATTGATACTTTATCCCACAGAGTGATATTCCTCTGTACAACCGTGGGGTCTATTTGAAGGTCTTTACTCTGGTTGGAGACTTAGAAAATTAGGTATACTATTGTTATTAAGGAAGATACAAACTGTGTCTGATAGCCTGTATCTGAATGGTAGTTGATAGCATGCCTGTAATGAGAAAATCATTCTTGAAGGGCACACTAACCATGGCTTGTAGTCCTATGTAATTCTGTTGTGACCAGACAGATGGGTGACTATAAACAAAATATCTTTCTATTCCCTTCTGAGACATATGCAGGGTCGTCCTTCCTTGGAGCTGCACGCAATTAGCTACAGAATGTTAGCCACCCTGCTGGATGCAACGTAGCGTCACCTTCTGTGATATATTATAGTACAAAAGTGGCATTAAACCTATCAAACAATGGTATTCAGGCAGCATGGCGTCATGCAAACCCAGCTGTTGATGCTAGTGATTTTGTTTTTCACCATTGGAGATTTGGGGAGGGATGTAATGAATGGACAGGCTTCTGCTTATTTTTAATGAACCCCAAGTTAATGCTTTGACCTTTCTTTTGTCCATTTAAATGCAGAGGGGTGCATTTCACATTGTAATGAAATAAACACATGAATACACAACCTCTTTTATCCTTTCCTTCTGAGCCTTGGCTTCCAGACTTCATACTTCCTTGAATGGAATGCATGACTTTGCTGCTACTCTAAACAGGGATTTAGCTTAGTGACAAATTTACAACATGAATTTTAATTCCTCTGGCAACTGCAAAACAAACAAACATACCAAGAATGAATGATGAGTGCTTGATTGAAAAAAAATGTCAGAATAACTGTATGTTGAGTTCATGAGAATCTCTCTTGTGGCTTCATTTTAATTAGATTAGTTTGACCTTTGCAAGGAAAAAAGGAAAAAGCATGTATCTCTGATTAATAAAGTGAGTACTATAAGCAGTGCCTGTAAGAATGATTGATTAAAGGCAAGTGTACCTCTTATGGGTTAAGACTCCCATGTCCCAGGGGCTGGCACTGTGGCTAGTGGGTAAAGCTGCCACCTGCAGTACCAGCATCCGTTTGGGCAATGGTTCTTGTCCTGGATGCTCCACTTCCAATCCAGCTGTCTGCTATGGCCTGGGAAAGCAGAAGATGGCCCAAGCCCTTGGGCCCCTGCACCTGCGTAGGAAGACCTGGAGGAAGATCCTGGATCCTGGCTTCGGATCGGCCCAGCTGTGGTTGCTGCAGCCACTTGGGGGGTGAACAGTGGATGGAAGATGGTTCTCTCCCTCTCCTTCTCTCTCTTAGTAACTCTGATTTTCAAATAAATAAATCTTAACAAAAAAAGACTCTCATGTTCCCTATCACAGTACCAGAATTAAATACCCAGCTCTGGTTCCTGACTCCAGCTTCCTGCTGATCATACCAGACAGCAGGAAATGGCTCAAGTAGTTGGATTGTGACCACCCACTTGGGAGACCTGCAATAAGTCCCTGATTCCTACCCACTTCAGCCTCCACCTGGCCCAGGCTGTCACAGGCCAACGTGACCCAACAGAGCAGAGTGCATGTGCATGCTGTCTTCTCTGTTGCTTCTCAAATCAATTAAAAAGATTAAAAATGAGTGATTTAAAAAGTAGGATGAACTAAGCAATTTTAAGGTCTTGTGCAGTGAATTTATGATCTTTATATAAAACACTAAATCTGGTCAATTTTTTATAATTACATGATATTAAATATGCTTTTTGCCTATATTATATATCTTCCTTCCTTTTAACATAATCCAGTAGCATCCCAAAATATGCAAGCTCTGTTCAGTATGTATCAGTTGCATCTCTAAGTGCCTCTGATACCCTAAGTCCTGTATAGTGATTTCAAGATGCACAAGATAAAATTGCTGTCCTCCTAGAGGCTTATAATATGGGAATCTGATATAGCCATTGACATCAAATGGATCATGCAGAAATACTGAAGGATCTTTTAGAAAATGATCCCCTCATGGTCATTCCTGGAGGTTCTGATTCAATGGGTCTAAGTAATTCCCCTGGGATTGGTCATCTTCAGAATTTTCCTACTGACTTCAAAAGCACTCAGAATTGGAAATCTCAGAAGTAGGAAAATTAGTTAAATATGAAAAGAAGTTAGACAACATCTGCCTATTTCAACACTTTCATTCTAAATGAAAACCTAGATGTCACAGAACAGGTGGCAGAACCAACAGTAGATATCTGATGTTTAAGAATGTTCCATTGTACTCAACACAATTCACCATCTCTGCAGCAGCTGGGAAGTTGAGGAGCAAGATCATTCATGAATTTTTCTAGATGTCTATTGGCAGTGTCTTCTCTGGTGGCTGAGCCCTGTGTGGAGGGTGTGAGAGACTGAAGACACCATGAATGGGTATGAGGGATTGTAAATTGTGGAAGGGAAGCTAAGAAAGGCAGAAACAAGCTAGGATATGGCATAGCTCAAATACTGCCAACATGGCCTTTGCTTATATTTGGAAACTGGACTTGGTGTCACCATCCTTAAATAATGTTACTTCTTTCGTCTATTTTACAAGCTGGTTGAATAAAATAGATGAGCAGATAATGTAATAAAATATTAAGTGATTACTACTATAATTTAAATATAAAATAATACTATAGTTTAAATATAAAAATATTAAGTGATCACTACTAAAGTTTTTCTGTCCTCCTCATCAGTTAAGAATACATACATTAATTACAATTTTCATTTTATTGTTGGTACATTATGGTGAAAATGAAGGTAAATTTAGGCCAAATTTCAGTCTTCTCATATAGGTACATTTTTATTATTTAAAATTAACCCTACACCCTGAGATATGAGTTGGATTATGAGGGTTTTGGTCACTGACTTGTATCTCGATTCATCCTGTTTTAAGGAGTACAGTGGGCATCAAATCAATACAGCTTGGTAAACAATGCAGATTGGTAAACAGTCTTCCATCAATCTGCAACTTTCATTGCTCCATGCATCTTCTCTTTTTGAAATCCATGCCATTTTGGTCTTCGTTAAAAATAGCTCCTTTCTAATATGGTAACAGGCATAATTATTCATAAATTATTATTTTACTGATTATTCTTCTGACTCAGATATAAATGACATTAAAAGTCTAGACTCTATTTTTAGACTCAAAATCAAACAAAACCATGGCTTTAACTGAGAGGAACTAGATGCTGCCTTCATGTGCAATAATGTTCTAACGCAGCAAACTGAGATGATACCACTAACATTGAGCACTGCTTAAAGAACATGCATTTTCCTTTGTTTATTTTAAAATCACAACTTAACCCTCCACTAAACTGAAAATGTCATTTTAAAAAAAAGGAGGGAGTGTGAGAGCATGGGCTGGAGGAAGGGTAAGTTGGGAAGTATCATGCTCTTAAATCTGTACATATGAAATTTGTTTACTTATATAAATATTCAAAAAGACATGTTTAATTTTTATATGCGTGAGCAGAATTCTTATTTTGCTTCAGTTGTACTTAAATATCCAATGGCACGATATGGTTAAAGGCAAGTGCATGGATCTTCCTGGCACTTCCCCTGCACACCCACCAGAATAGGCAAGGGTAGAAGAGGATGTGGGTTGCCATAAATCCTCCAGTGTACTGCAATAACCCTTTCGTCCTCCCTTCCCCCAGAGCAGCAGACGCGGAGGGCCCAGGGCCTTCCTGGCTGTACAACCTGTCCAACAGGAAAGGGACGTGAAGTGGGCAGGAGCTGCTGGCACTGCTCCTGGCTTCCTTTGGCCCCTCTCTCAGGATGGTTTCCTGTGCCAGGCCAATTAACTTTAAAACTTCTCTGCAGTTGACTTTAGAAGTTGGTTAAAAAGAGAAAGGAGGCAGAAATGTGGTTCTTCCCTATTTGTAAACTCCCTGAAGTGAAAGAAAAAGAATCCAGGGATCTTTTCTGTTGAATTCTGAAAGTAGAAATTAGAACTTTCTAAAAATAAAACTTAAGACTTGTGTGAATGTTCTGAATAGGTACTGTGCAGTGTGCTACCTCAGTACAGTTGGCTGCATCCCCGATTATTTGTGCAATAGACTAAGCATTTGACACTTAATTTTAGCTGGAGGGGATGTGGTTGACAAGAAGAAAATGTGTAGCAACCCAGTCATGTTTGCTTAGGCCTGCTTGCACATTGTTGGTACACATGTAGAAGTAGCAAGAACAGAGACCCTTCTGTGGAACATTGGTCTTTGTCTTGAGTATTGTTTTCTTGAACACCATAACTAGGAAAAGCTAAGACAGTATGGGCTAATGTCATGGAACATGTATAAACCGACTCTTGATACAATGTCCACATTAGAAAGCATGTAATCATTTTATTTGTAAGTGTTTAAAATTTACATAAAGATATCAGGTTTCATGTATTTCATATATGCAATTTTAAGCCCAGAGTTAGGGACGATGGGAGAGAAGTCTTTCGTCTGCTGTTCATTCTCCAGGTGGCTATAACAGCTGGGGCTGGGGCTGGGGCAGGCCGAGGGCAGAAGCTTCATCTTCATCTCCCATGTGGGTGCAGGGGCCCAAGCACTTCTGTTTTCCCAGGCACATTAGCAGGGAGCTGGATTGGAAATGGAACAGCCAAGACAGGGACTAGTGCCCATATGGGATGCTGGCACCGCAGGTAGTGGCTTAACCCAGTATGACACAATGCTGGCCCAGGTTTTCCATCTTTATAGTGTAATAAAGTCAGGGTTTGCATAGTTAATTTCAAACAGGTTGATTTTCCTTAAAACCTGCCTCAGCCAGTGGATAGAATCCCTGAGACCAGTGAGGCAGTCTGTTCTGCTTGGCTTATGATTTCTGTAGCAGTTACTTTGCCCTCACGGTTATAACAGTAGCAACTGCGCAAGCCTTAACAGAACAGGACAATACCTGACACCTTTATCAAAATTGAGTGAATGTCTTTAAGTATAGCTAAAATTACTATATCATTTGATGAGTCACTCTGTATATGAAAATTTATTCTATGTACCTTTTCTGTTTGAACTTACTTCTCCACTGCATTTACATGTTTATTTCTGTTCACTCTTTCCATGAGAGCATTCTCAATAAAATATGCATAAAAGTTTGTACTATAGGAGACCAGATTAGGCCTTTCCACACATCTCTATGTGCACAACAGTAGTTTTCAGCTTCACTTAATGTTTGTAAAGTGAATAGCTGAATATATGTGAACAATTTAATATTTTCAGATAGGCATTGTTTATTAACTTCTTTTTCTCCACTGCATAAGTTGTTTTAAATTGTTGCCTTCAAGCCAGGTTAATCTTTATTACTAACCAAGACTGTTGTACAAATGTGCTTATATACACAATCTCTCCCCACAAACTTCGGTCAACCTACAACAGACAGGAAAGATAAATGAGAATGACTTACTAGCTCTGGAATATCAACAGACACTTTAGGGTTTGGATGGGCTGTAGAAATTCCATGGCCGACTGTGAATCTCCTGTGACATCCTAACCCAAAATCTGTATAAAAGTCCAAGAAGTCAGGGGCAGAAACTCCCAAAGAGCAAAATCAAAGAGGGTATGAAGTTTTGTGTCTTAGCTAAGATAGATGAGACAAGAGTGTCCAGGAGTGTTCGGTGTCAGGAAGAGGCTAAGAAGGTGGAGAGAGTCCTGCACAATACTCTAGCTGGGGCAACTCTTAGAGTTTACAACTTGCTTTTATGAGTCCTTCAGGGATTGGTTTATGGGAGGGTCAGCCTGATGTGTAGGGTCAAAGGTGGAAAGGACATGGGTCTGGCTTGAGCAAACAATGATAAAACTGAAAGGAGACATCATTTGTAGAGCTGCTTTGTTTGCGGCAGTGCCCCGGTGGCCACTCCAGGATCACATTTTGTGAAGAATGAAGAAGTTCTTTTGTTAGTACTGGATTTCCAGGACTTTAGTTTGATACAGATAGATTGTTATATGTGTCTATGCCAATGAAGAAATAGATTTAAGATGTACTGCCTTGTACTAAATCTCACTGTTTCATCTAACATAGGGCATACATAAAACATCCATGCTATCAGAATATTTAGTAAACAGTTTCCATGGGAAACTGGAATACTGAAGCGCATTATGTTACAAAGGAAGAAATAAATAGGATTAAAAAGTTATACAAATATGTGTCTTAATTCAAATAAATTGGTTACATTTTCATGTGAATAACATTTTCAAATGAGTTATTTTTGAACTAGCCATATAGATTTAAACTCAGTATTCCTTATCTGGTTTGATTTTTATTTGCATTCAAAATCGGTCTTGCTTTGAACATTTTAAGATATTTTAAAAGCCCATAGCAGAGTAACTAAGCCTTTGAAATAATATCATAAGCAAAACATAAATATCAAGACATTAGTAATTATTTCTCTAGGCAAAGCATTGAATATAATGGTATATTTTTGAAATCGGAAATGACCAAAGAAATTATTTTGCAATTTGATGATTTCCTATCGCCTACTTGATAAGCATGAAACTCCTCAGTATGCTATACGGGCACGAGCTCCAAACTCCACTATTAACTTTGTCATCTGGCTCAGTGTGTGCTCCTTGTGTGCTCTGAGGACACCATGGTGCTCTGTTGTCCTTCTGGGTGGGTGGCCTGTGCAGTGCTTTGTCTGGAAATCTTTCGCCTTTCAAATCCCAGTTTCAAAGTCACTTTTTCTGCAGCATCTGTCAATGCCTCAGTTACTCCCTGCTCTGTATTCATGACAGTTGGTAATGTGGAAGTTTCGCTACTTGTCGTCCTTTATGTGTTTACATGTCTGTCTGTCCAGACTTGTGCTTCTTTTCCTTACACCCAAAGTCCACCTTCTAAAATATTTTGTACTGCTCTAAATGCTCTATTAACTTTTTGTGAAATCTTTAGACATGATTTAACTTACCCTTATTATTTTATTAATTGGAAAGTGGAAAGAGAGAGATTGATTCTATCTGTTGATTCACTCCCTAAGTGCCTGTAACAGCCAAGGCTGAGCCATACCAGTTCAAACAGCCGGAAACTCCATATGAGTTAATCATGTGGGTGGTTGGGACCACAGGACTTGATCTATCACCTGCTGCCTCCCAGGGTACATATTAGCAGGAAGCTGGATTGAAAGTGGTAGTGGTACTTAAACCCAAGTACTCTGATATGGGCATCCCAAGTGTTGATTTTACCCACTGCGGCGTTATTTTTATGAGTATCGTCATCATCATCTTTATGAATGCAATCCCTTCACTGTGATAGAAAGTTAAATAGAAATGTTATGTAATAACATTTTAGTTAAGTGCTTAAGAATAACTTAACATAAGATTGAAGTGGTCCCTATAGATTTCTAGACTGTACCAGAGGGGTCAATATCTTTCCCACTGGACCATGAGGGCCACTACAGCTCAGGCCATATCTGTACAATTTTCCTGTTGTCTCAGTACCTATATCATGAGTAAGTGATCATGTCTGTGATAGTAGGCTGAGTTACCCAACAATGAGTAATACATCATAAATACTTCTGTATCCCAAAGTTATAATACTCATTAGTCTCATCCTTAAATGTCAGATTCATCCACATGAAAATCTTTTAGAAATAAGTAGATTGATGAAATGAATGGTCAATCAATTTTCAAGCCATATTATACTAGATTATTTTGATTTCTCATATAGGCTCATGGGGTTTTTTTCAAATGAAACAGGAGTAAATTGTCTTTTTTGGTATTTTATTTACTCCTGGAATTTAAAGAACCCATATTTAAATCTTTGTGAACCACTGATGTTACCTTATCTCTTATGAATTGTTATCATATACACTGAAACCTCAAAGATTAATCAAACAGATTATCCTTTTAGTTCAGCAGAGGTGTTTTTTAATGATATTGTAACCTATTTTTTAAACTGTGGGAAATATATGTATGTAATTTATTAAACTAATACACATAAGACCATGAAAATTTGGTTTTATGCTCTGATTAATGAAACCAATAGGTGCTTTAGTTCCTAAAAATAATAAAAGCAAGTAATCAGAAGTATTCAATAAATTTTGCTTTTGGTTATAGAATGGTTGCATATTCTCTCAAAAAAGAGTCCCGAAAATTTCCCATTGCCCATTTCCTAGCAGAGCGCGAATGCAGGATAATATTTCTAACGAGTGGGAAAATGTTGACAAATAGTATTTACATGTTATTTATATTCTTGATATCTCGTTGTCTAGGTTTATCAGTTTAAGTTTAAAATTTATGGTGAGAAAACTGAGAAAAAGAAGGCATAGGTAAATTTTAAATCACATAAATTGTGTCAGCTAATTAAATTAGAATCCTAAGAAATAGTGAGGAAACTATTGCAGGAGACAGAGAAATATTTCAACAGGAACCTATGCGTAAATTATGCACTGAATCACTGAAATGCAGTGAAAACCAGAAAATATTGGAGAAATGGACTCAGGATCAATTCTAAGTAGATGGATGCTTAGAGCACATTTAGAAATAATGGTATCAGTGAACTGGCATTATGGCATGATGGGTTGACCCACCCCCTGTGACACCGACATCTATGTCAGGGTGCTCATTTGAGTTCTAGCTACTCTGCTTCCAATCCAACTTCCTATTATTGAGCCAAGTAAGGAGCCAGATGATGGCCAATTACTTGAGCCCCTGCCACCCACATCGGAGACCAGGATGCAGATCCTGGATTTGCCTCGCTCAGCCCTGACTATTGTAGGCACTTGGGAAGTGAACCACTAGAAAGAAGCACTTTCTCCCTCCATGCCTCCCCCTCTCCCTTGACCCTGTTCTCACCTTCTCCTTTCTCTGTCACTTTACCTTTCAAATACATAAATAAATTTTAAAATAAAGATACCAATATACATATAGAATGCATGAGGTCATATACATGCTGTAGATTACATCCCAAGGTGCTATGTAAAGATTGTCCTCAGATGTTCATCCTGTTTTCAAAGATGTAGAGAATACGAAATTGAATTTCTTTTTTACATCTAAAGTAATTTAAACATCTAGAAAGAACATTGAGATTTGCCTCAGATGCAGCAGCCCTTATGGAGTGCTAATAGCCAGAGATGTTTGCAAAGAAAATAGCTTGTTACCATTGATAGCTGGAAGGTAGAGAACTGAGCTATGACTCAGGGAATGGCAGTCAGAGAATTTGATGCATTCTCTGCCTCTATTTTCCTTCTCTTTGCCTTTTGTCCTCTTTATATTTTTTCCATATATTCTACTCATTGTTTTATCAACTCTATCAAAAGCACCCCATGTGATATTTGGGCATTTATGCATTAAAGAGATATTTGTGGAAATTCATTCATTTATCTCCAGGTAGAGGGTTGATCTACATAAAGTCCAGAAAATATCCCAAAGTCTCTTCATCTACAATCTTTGAAACTACCTAAGCCCCAAATTTTAAGTGTCTCATTAAATGTGTATCTTACAGGTCAACCTTAAGATTTAATTTATTGGATGTAAAAGAAAAAGTAATGAATGTTTAGGAGATAATAATTAGAAGTCAATTTCTTATCAGTCCTAAATAATCTCACACTAAAAGAGGGTTTTGACAAAGAATGTAGCATTTTTTTATATGAGGTCCCTATTTATCCCACTTACAGGTGTTCATTATGATTTATGTCCTCTAAATAATGGATACTGTGATCCTTCTTACAACTGACAGTGTCATTGCTCAAGGCAAAGTGTTTCCCAAGAGAATTTAGGGTGGCGGTGTTCATGATGCTATTGACTTGATGGACATTCTGACCTTTCAAATAAGGAAACAATTGTGAGGGACCATTTTCTACCATGCTTAATCTTAATTGAGATTTATTTTTCAAACTAATATCCAGAGGACCAGTATGACTATCGACTTAGTGTAAGTAGCTCACTGCAATAAAAATTGAGCATTGTTCTCACTGCCTTGAATTGGGGATAAAATCTTTCATGGAGACATTCACAATAAAATTTACTTCCTGTCCTGTAACATGTCAGGGAACCATAGGGATGAAAGAGCTCTTGTATATTCTCCAGCTACATTTTCCAAATTCCTAGATGAAAAAAATAAAGTACAATGCATCTTACTTAGTTTCCACAACATTGATGAGAGAAATAGCACAATTCAGGTCTCATTACTTCCCAGGCTAGTGTTTTTCATCACATTACAGCATTTCATTTATCTCATCATCCATCCTTTCAGCCTACCAGTACATACACGTCAATGCTTCCTATTAGCCTATCCAAACTGCAAGGGCTTCATTAATCTCTTAGAATGTTTTGCTTTCTTAGATCTTCAGGGAAATATGTCTTTGAAATACTTCAGTTTTAGGAAAATAACACATGTCCAACTGGAATTTAGTTTAATCAGTATTTATGATTAATATGTGTATTTGAATGTATACATGTTTGTGTACTTCACTTTTAAAAAGTATAGGTTTAAAACCTAAGCGAATTCACAGTAGCAAGAAAAATTTCTTCGTGTCCATAATTTGGACAAGATCCTCAAGCAATCTTTGAAGTGATGTTTGGACCAATTTCTTACTAAGGCTGATGTTGTTGACTAGTGTTACTATCTAACTTGACATTAGCATGCATGTCTACTCAGTGGACTGTAATAGATGGTGAACTCTAAAGCTTTCTAATTATCTTGAATCCTAGAAATGATATAATGGGCCATTCTTTTTCAGTCCTCTTTGAAAGTTGTGATTAATTATTGATTAGATATGAATGTTTCAAAGTTTTTATTTCAAATTATGACTATCAGATTCAAATTAAAAATTGATCTTTTTTTCAATTGCTTTAGTGTAATTATTCATAATCTTTAATATGGATATCTTCTGCATTTAGTACTAATGACTATGGTACCATAAAATAATTTAGCATCCATATTGTTATTATTTAGCCTTTAATTCTGTGAGAAATTCATTGGTAATTATGTTTTCATATATATGAAATAGTTCAAAGGAGAAGGGAACATCCAATTTGTTAACCATTAGGTTTTCAGATCTATGTTGCTAGTGGGAATATATTTTATCCATATTCAAGTATATTCATAGATATTCATAGATATTCTAGCAAATTACATTTCTATGTCTAGAACTATTTAAAAATTTACTTGAGGGGCAGAGTTGCAGAGAAAGAAAGAGGGAGAGACAGAGGTCTTCCATCCACTGATTCAATTCCCAAATGACAGCAACAGCTGGAGCTGGGCTAATCCAGAGTCAGGAGCCAGGAGCTTCTTCCAGGTCTCCCACATGGGAGCAGGGGTCCAAGGACTTGGGACATCTTCTGCTTTTCCAGGCCATAGCAGAGAGCTGGATCGGAAGTGGAGCAGCTGGATATGAACAGGCTCACATATGGGATGCTGGCGCCGCAGGCAGAGGCTTAGCCTGGTACACCACAGCACCAGCCCCCAAGCACTATTTCTAAAAGTAATAGCGAATGAAGCTGAGCTTGTATTTGGGATTATCCCATTGCATTTTCAGTGGTTTATACATTGTCCTTACTTCCTCCATTCTTGTGTCCTTTACCGGTCTTTCTGCACCTCCACAGTGCTGTCAGACTTGCCTGTTCGGGCTCTTGCTGGGATTTCTCCAATATGGGTAGAAAGATGGTATCTCATTTCCAGTGGTACAGATCAATCCATAACTGTCGTCTAGAGTCCTGTGTTGAGAAAAATTTTAAGATTATAGCTCGGATCAATGGGAAAGATTACCATGATCAAGCGGTGCTATTTGCCCTGAATGTAGGCTTGGGCAGGGGTAGAATTTTAGAGCTATAGTTATCCCATCAGTGCATTTGACATCTATTTAACATCTTAACAATTAATTAATTTGAAGTGGGAAAAATGTCTATTAATATATTGAGAGTTGCAAACCCGACTTCTCATTCCTCTTTTACTTATTATAACTTGTATGTACTCTAATAGTGACTTCCTACAGACCATATTATTTGTTTCATAAGCATTTAGTCAGTGCTGAGAAACTGAATTTCCCTCATACTTCTTACAGAAGAATTTCCTTTCATTCTTGTAAGTTTTATATTGGGTATCATACAGAGAAGAACATTTTTTTTTAAATAGGAAACCTGAATGAAGTTTTAGTTTTATTATATTTTCCTTTTGGAATTGAAAGTTTTCTATGAAAGTTTATTTAGCTGTGCTCAATATTTATATATTCACTCTGTTTTTAAAGATTTATTTATTTGAGGGGCAGAGTTAAGAAGAGGCAAAGGCCGAGGCAGAGAGAGAGAGGTCTTCTATCCACTGATTCACTCCCCAAGTGGCCACAATAGCCGGAGCTGGGCTGATCAGGAGCCAGGAGCTTCCTCCAAGTCTCCCATGCAGGTGCAGGGGCCCAAGGACTTGGGCTATCTTCTACTGCTTTCCCAGGCTATAACAGAGTGAGAGTCAGATTGGAAGTAAAGCAGACAGGTCTCGAACCAGTGCCCATGTGGGATGCCAGCACTGCAGGTGGTAGCTTTACCCACTACGCCACAGCACCAGCCCCTATATATTCACTCTTAATGACTATTTCAGCTCATAATTTTCTTTATTTTAGTATTCTTAAATAATAATTATAATTTGTCTTTTAAGACATTAATATTATCAAACAATTTTATACTTTGGTTTATTATTTCCTATCATTTATAAAAGGCCTCAAGGATGCCCAGTCTTCTATAAGGCTATGGAAGTTATTTTATATTTCTTAAATAATGACACCATCACCTAAACAAGGAAAATAAACACATTATTGACTTTCAAATCAATTTGTTATAACACTTTAGAAAGCTGAAGCATACTTATAGATGTATATTATGAAAACATTTATAAATGATAGTTGTACAAATAGCAGTTAGATTTTTTAAGATTTATTTGAAAAAGAGGGAAAAACACACACACTGGGGGGAGAAAGAGAGATCTTCCATCCAGTGTTTTTTTTTTTTTAAGATGTGAATGCATTTTATTTTATTTATTTATTTTTTTTTGACAGGCAGAGTGGACAGTGAGAGACAGAAAGGTCTTCCTTTTCCATTGGTTCACCCCCCAATGGCCATTGCAGCTGGCGCACCGCGCTGATCCGAAGCTGGGAGCCAGGTGCTTCTCCTGGTCTCCCATGCTGGTGCAGGGCCCAAGGACTTGAGCCATCCTTCATTGCACTCCTGGGCCACAGGAGAGAGCTGGACTAGAAGAGGGGCAACCAGGGCAGAATCTGGCACCCTGACCGGGACTAGAACCAGATGATATGCCGGTGCCGCAGGTGTAGGATTAGCTTATTGAGCCACAGCGCCAGCCCATCCAGTGGTTCTTTCCCAATATGCGGCAATGGCCAAACCTGAGCCAGGCCAAAGCCAGAAGCTTGGAACACCATCTGGGTCTCCACACTGGTGGGCCATACTTTGCTGCTTTCTTGGGTACATTAGCAGGGAGCTAGATCAGAAGTGGAGCAGCCTAAACTTGAACCAGTGATCATATGGTACGCTGGCACTGCAGGCATTGGTTTAACACATTAATCAGGATGCTAGCCCTCCGAATCAGATATTTTTAAAGTGACCATATCATGCTTGAAAGACTCCCCCAACCCCAAAGACTCCCCCAACCCCAAAGACTCAAAAACATAGGGGCTGGAAGTTCTGTGTAAAAGGAATGTGCCTGGTTCACCTTGGTCTCTGTCCCGAGATGTTGGGAGAATATTTCAAGTATTTTACAAGTTTTAGCTGAAAGCTTTTTCTTCCTTTTAATGGCAAAATGAATTAATTCAGGTTTAATCAGAACAGTTCCATGATTGGACAGGTGGAAGGGATGGTTACATTAAAGAATCCATAACAGAATTAAGGGGTAAAGCAGAGAATAAGAGGTGAAACTCAACAAAATTATCTTTGCCTACACAAGGACTGGTAACTAAAAAGGTAACAACAGTAGTAGAAAGAGATAGTGATGAAAGAAAATGATGCTAGAAAATGTCAAACTGCTCTGAGCAACTTTGCATGTTATGTTAGATATAATAGGAAGCTGGTTACTATTTGTGCATTGATGCTTAGCATTATGAAAGAGACTGAGGTGTGACTGTAGGTGCCCGTGAGCACTCACAAGCCACCCAGACAGCAAACAAGTAGAAGTGGTTCTATAGTAGAAGGAAATAACTATTCTGTTTAGGAGACTTTTTTTGTGCTATTTTTCCTAAATTGGATTCATCCATTCATTTGTTCAAATATATAAATATAGATAAATACATAATACATATACATTTGGTTCTGACCTTGTGCCATGTATTGTATGGCACATCACAAGACTGTCTCCAGGAAGACTTCTACTGAAAAGATCTAGATAGTAAACAGTCTTGATATGTACATTTATATGTACACAGAAACAAACTGATAGGAAGTCTTTAATGGATAAATAGCATGCTGTGATGGATAAAAATGTTTCTGGGAGATGAGAATGGGCCCAAAAACCATTAAAAGGGAGTCTGCAAATGAGGAATCATCCGGGAAAAGAGGTGGGGCACATTTGGTGTCTCAGTGCTGGCACGATCCAGACACTGAGAGCAGGATGGTGTCGATGAGATTACGGGTATGAAATGGGAGAGACTGGCTTGGGCCGCCTCATGCAGCTTTTCAGAAGCCACGATCAGGACTTTGGCGTTCATACAAAAATAATGGGAAGCCATTGATAGTCCGATAGCATGGAGCGACTTGATCCACTGGATCTACGTTTTTGCAAAGATCATTCTAACTATTGTGGAAACAACAAATCATAACGAATCTACAGGGAAAGAGGAAAGCCTGTTAGCTGCTTTATGGGCCAAGAGCCTGAACAGGGAAGAGGCAGTGGGGATAGAAAGAAATGGACTCGATTCAGAATCCATTTATTTTTAACTCCGCAATCTGAAAGTATGAAGTGAATATTTCAGAACATGCTTTTTAATTTATAGCCTCTGCTGTAACTCCTCCCTCTAACACCAAAATCCAGGTGTGCATTTCTAATGAATGTTTTTTGTTTGTTTTCTTGATGTTAGTTCTAGGAGAAGTGCAAGTACAAATATAATTAGATTGTAATTTGTACAGTTGCTGTTTTTATGAGATCTGATCATGCCATACATGAACTGAATTATACAGAAATAGTATTTATTGATCTAAGAGTATCAAGAATTAAGAAGTGGATTGACTGTTGACCCGTTCCTATGGTTAACTTAACACATTAAGAGCTTTACTGTCCTTATTTAAACATTCAACTAATATGGATATGTTCTATAATAAAAATACTCTATTTTTATGAGCATGTAAATGAAGGGTTGAAACAGCATTTATGTGATGAAAAAAATGTATCATTATTATTCCTCAGTCCCTAGACACATGGGGCACCCTTGCTCAGCAAGCCAGGATAAAAGGGGAAATGAAATGGCTACTTTATTGGAAAATCCCACCTTTTTATTGTAGTCCGTCAAATGCTATTATCTTTTTATTACTCTGTAATTTTGAGGGCAAGTTCAGTGAATAACTGTGGAGGCTATTAAGAGCTGTCATGGAAAATTTATCTGTCTTTAAAAGGAAGGTAGAAATATTACTGCAGAAGCACTGCTGTTTCAATATAGATAATTCTCTTCTTTTAGATTTTTTAAATGATGTTTATTGTTTTCTACTGTGTCTCACCAGACCATTCTTGCACTTGGAGTGTGATCCTGCCTGTTTCCTCTTGTCAGGAATAAAATGTATGGAGGAAGCATAGCCCTTGGGAACCAATCGTGTTTCATGTTAGTGTCTACACTAATAGTGCAAAGGGTCAATAGTAACTTTCAGAAAACATGGTTAAAACCACCAGCTTAACCGTGCCTCTGATAGCCTTTCTTCTTTGGCCTTATCCTGGGCAAAATGTGGATGGTAGAGGTGATCCTAATGCTTAGAGATAACGGAATAATTCAGAAAAATCTCTGATCTTCCTGTGGTTGCTGCAATGAATCATTTCAAACATGTGAGGCCTTAGATCAACTGAAACGTATCCTATCGTAATTCTGGAGGCCAGATATCTGATATCATGATCTTGGCTGTGCTGTGCTCCCTCCCAGCGCAATGCAAAAGTCCTTTCTTACCTCTTCCAGTATATGGTGGCTCCACACATTCTTTGGTTTATGCCTGCATCACTCCGATGTATGCTTCATCTTTACAAAGTCTTTCCTGTGTTCCTGGGCACCTTATTTTTATATATCTTATAAAGATGCTCTCACTAGATATAGGATCCCCTATCCCCCAGTATATCATGTTAAATCCTTATAGTGCAAAGATCTATTTCCAAACAGGATCATATCCTAAGAGTCCAGGTGCAGGTACCTTTGGCTGGGGGAAGGGAAGACTCCTCTACCTACTGCAGTCATTCAATCAGGACACAAAGTAGTTGTGTTGGAAGTTTTTTTTTTTTCTTTACTAATTTCAATCTTATCAATGTTTAAACTCCTCCTTTTCCATATTTGCCCTCTAAGAATAAAATGAGATAAAATCGTTTGATTCATAGAATTGTTAGAAGATCAAATTACTTGAATCCTGTATACATTTAGTAAGGGAGTAGAATTCAATAAAGGATTTTCATCTAATTGTAAAATACTATTACAGATTTGTTCAATTTAACTCTTGCAGTGCAGACTTTGAAAGAAATCCTTTTCCAGATATGAGGCTATTTCAAAAAGTACATGGAAAATGAAATGTTTATTCTGATGGAGAAAATGAAATCTATGTAGTTTTTTCATCCACAATTTTTGTGAATTTAACCCCTTGTATTAAATTAATGACTTTTTTATTTAGCCTTGGAGCATTGATTCTTCAACAGAGAATTAGGTTCTAGATTGAGGAGTGTTTACCTTTATGTATTTATATAAAGTCTAGTCTATCAGTTCTGTTTGTCCCATCTTTTTTAGCTTTGTGTCACTTCTGGAAAGCACAGTCCCATACAGCTTTAATAATGGGACAGGAACCTTGCCAAATACCCAGGCACTATTTTATGTAGACCTGCATCACAACAATCCTTTGAATGAGCTGTTAGTACCAGTGCTTTACAGATGAGAATATGAGGCTTAAAATATTTGTCCAAGGACATACAGATGTCAGCAAAATGGTTCTAATTTAAATCCACACCTTTCTGACTCCACTTGACCTGATGTACATTTGACCAATGCCCAGTGCTTCTCTTTAAAGACTTCCATTCTGGGATTAAGAAATCTCCTCGTTTATCTAATCATCATACAGTGTCACCTCAATCCTGTGTCCTGATACCTGAGTTATATTTCTGGGTCTCCATGTGCTTGGCCAGGGGACATTCTTGATCAGCGATCAAGTTGTTTGTCCAGACTCCTGGCCAGCAGTTTCCAGCACAAGCAGCTGACACTGAATGGGAGGGCAATTGTTTTGCTTTTGGGGCACATTTCATTTTCACTAAAGATTTCTTCTGGGAAGCTGCATCCGTTCAGATGTAGGTTTAGGTCATCATGTGTGCTGAATAGGGTAGGCATCTCAACAAGCTCAGGTATGATTTCCAGATTGGAAGGTGACCTTAAACTCCAAACACCACCACACAACACTTGTGGATACTGTGAGGAACATAGCCCCTCCTCCCCAACCAGCCCTCCCTGTTACCCCTGTCTATTCTAATCTGTTTTTTATAATAACCTTATTACTACCTGATGCATTTTCCACGTTTGTTCATTTCCTTTTTTGCTGTCTGCCACTAGAATGTTAGTTCACAAGTACAATGACTTTGTGTATTGTTTCTATGTTGCAGTGCTTTGGAAAGTGCTTGGCACAGATGTTGAAAGGGTGTGTGAGTGAATGCGGAGATGAGGATGAATGAGTGAGAGAACGCTGTTGCCATGGTTAAGCCAGTGATTCCTGATTCATGTCTCCTTTTTTCTTTTATTGATTTTTAGGAAATTGTGGGGCTTCATTGAGCCCTAACTACTGATAAAACTTCAGTGTTAAGACGTCTATTGGGTAGCAGTGTTATCACTTGGTGTAATGGTGTGGGGTGAACTTTATGATTACTCTTGGGTGAGATGGATAAGAGAGATGTAAAAAAAATCTTATAGCAGTGGGAAGGCTGAGTCAGTTAATACTGCTAGAAGCAGCAATGATCGAACAAGAAAATAGCCTGCCTATGATAAACATATGTCATTATACTTGTATGTGTATATGTATATTCTGTATCTATTCCTTTAGTATATGTTAAAATATGTTTATTAAACAACATTTATTTCTTATTTTTCCTTTTAAAAGGGCAACCAGCATATAAGTATTATTTATTTATTAATGTTTAGTCTCAGGAAAAAAATTGGAATAAATTGATAAATTGTCTCAGATACAGTACAAATCTGTTTATTTACATTTAACTGTAAATTCCCACAGTTAAATTTTGGAGTAATTTCAAAATTTATTTTGAAAATTCAAAATTTCATGGAAAATGGACTTAAAGTTTACTTGGCAAAAAAAATTTCTGTGCAAATGATCTTCTAAAAAATCATGGAAAATGCATATTATGAAAAAACCATGTCTAAATTCCAAAGACAAAATTGCATAAAAGTAAATTAAGATTTTCTTTTTTCCATGAACATTTTGGAGATCCTCATATGCATGCGTACATGATAGTCCTGGGAAAGAGATGTTTAAAGCAAAGATGATCCTTGCTTACCTTTACTATTTGTAGATTGCAAGAGAGAGTGGATATGTATATCAGACAGGAGGCCTAACATCATGGAAAGAGTGACAGGCATTTCTTATTTCCACAGAAGCCTGTGGCTCTTCCTGAGGGATGTGTTATATTTAATGAGAGATGGCAGGGAGTGGAAGGGAGGTGATGAATGGAGGGAGAAACTAAATTTTATTTGGTTGGGTAGAAGAAAGATGAGACAGGAGATGAAAATTCTATTTTTTCTTCTCCCCTTGACTAGAAGGCTAGCCTTCCCAACTGCTTTCCAGGATGTGAGCTTCTGATAAACAATTGTGAGAGCTGGAATGGAGGATAGGGTCAAGGCACCAGCGGTCAGTGGGGAGAGAGAGGACATTTACTTAAGCTTAGCTCTGTTTCAGCTTCTGTTGAGTTTCCATCGTGGGACAATTTTCTCCTTTTTTGTAAAGGATCTTATGGAGGTAATAGAAAGTAATGAAGCCATGGGCACGGTGTATTCTGGTGACCCAACAAGTAGCTTTTAGAACTTGGAAAACATGTATAAAGGATCATGTTTGCTGCTTTTCAGTGAAGTCTGGATAGACATGGAAGGAGACTGACAGTGTGTGCGAGAGGGAGAGCAAGAGTTTTAGAATAACTATTTTCAGTTTCTGAGGTATCTATGGAACCATTTATGATATTCATAATTTTAAAATCATATTAAAGTCATATTTTAATCTTCATTTCTTCAGAAAATTGACCTTTCTTGTCTTTAAAGATATGTACCCAAATATGTTCTTTAAACTTAGTCTTGGGAGCTGGCATCATGGCACAACTGATTAAGCCATCACTGGCAATGCCAGAATCCCATATCATAGTGCTGATTGCCATCCAGCTTCCTGCTCATGTGCTTGGGAAGAAATACAGTGGATCATGGCTCCAGTATTTGAGCACCTGTACTTGATACCTATGTGAAAATCCAGGAATAGAGTTTGAGGCTCCTGGCTTCTGCCTGGCCTAGACCTGGTTACTGCGCTCATTGAGGAGTAAACCAGCTGATACATATTCCCCCTCTTTCCTCCCCCCTCCTTCCTCCCTCTTCCTTCCTCCCTCTTCCCTCCTCTCCTCCCTCCTTCCTGCCCTACCTCTTCACTCCCCTCCCTCCTCCTCCCTCCTCCCTTTCCCCCTCCCCCTCTACCTCCTCTCCCCTTCTACTCCTTCTCCCTGTCCCCCCTCCCCTCCCCCTCTCCCTGTCCTTCTCCCCCTCTCCCCATCCCCCCTCCCTCTGCTCGCTCTCTCCCTCTCTCTGTACCCCTCCCCCTCTCCCCTTCTCCCCCTCTACCCCTCTCCCCCTCTCCCCCCCTTCTCTATCCCCATCTCCTCTCTCTCCCCCTCTCCCCATTCCCTCTTCTCCTCCCCCTCTCCCCTCTCCCCCTCTCCCCCTCTGTCTCCCTCCTCCCCCTCTCCCTGTGGCTCTGCCTTTCAAGTAAATATTTTAAAAATAGTCATTTGTCACTTTGATTATTATGACTTTTTGTTGTTAAGTGAAAAACAAAACCATACATTTTTGGGTTATTACAAAGTTGGAAAATAGTAATTCCAACAATGGCCATTGGAAATTCTCTTTACTTGAATGCATTTTATTTGCTCTTGGGGAAGGAATCTACTTTATGATGGATCACCTGCTTGGTAGTGAAGGAAGAATACTTTATTGACTTAGCTACGTGCTGTTATCACTAAGTTTATTAAAGCAATATAGGCCAAGGATGGTTCACCTTAGAAAAGTTGTAATATACCAAAAATAAACCACCCTCAATGGCAGTCATGCCAGCAAACTTGTATGCGTTAGGAATTTGTAATTGTTATTCAGAGAGAGGTCATCATCTTAGACAACTCTAACAGCTATTCACTAGGCTATGCTTTTACTCTAAATTTAATTTGCTTAAATTTTAGTGGAAGTTTAACGTTTTTCAGGGAGGCAGTAGAAAGACTTTATACAATTATAACCAGTGTCATTCCACATGATTGATGTCTACCTGGACCCGACTGAGTCTTGATGACAAATGCCAGCTAACTTTGGTCACTAGGGAAAAGCAGTATTTCTCAAGAATACTTTAGCTTTCAATAAAATAAATCCATTACTGGATCTTCGCACAAATGTAAAGGTCGTTCAGAGAAAATGTTTGTACCATAGGGAGTTTAGGTTGATCTCAATTTCAGGTACTAAGATAAACACACACATATGCATTTGTTTCTGTTAATGAGAAAGGGTTTAATTCACAGCTAATTCTTGCACCCATTAAAGTGGACTTTCATTTATGTTTTATTTTCATAGTTTTCAAGATTTAATGAAATATACTAAAAAGCCTTATGCTGAGGGCTGGAATGTTTCATTGGCTATATTCACTCTGGGTAATGAATTGTATATATGAATATATATGTGCATATGTAATTTTCTTGAAATTCTTCATGGTGTTTTGACAGTTAAAAAGGCTGGGGGTGTGGAGGTTCTTACTGAACATCCAGACTCTCAGCTGCTCGACTGCATTTTTTCAGCCATATATCAGCGAAATTAGCCAGCACTCTTACAGAAGGTATTCTGTTGCCAGATGGTACTCAGCAGGAAACAAATTCTTAGTTTTCTTGAATCAGGATTTATAGTAAAATAGAATAACACTTAGATGTGGAAGACTTAGGTTTCTTTGGAAATCTTGGAGTCAAAAATATGGCTCTTGCTGCCTTCACTGTTTCCCATTCAACTATGCTGATAACAAAATGTCTACACTGCTATTTCAAAAACTGAAGGGCATTCTTAGTGTTTCTCATTGTGCTGGCTGCTTTGAGACCAGATTGAAAGGTTCAACTCCAATTGCACCATTAGCCTGGCCACTGTAGCCAATCGTTACCAATGATTTTTGGTCCCCCTAATTGTTTTTTACTTTATTGAGTTTATTTAGAAATAATGAAACTCCATCCTTTCTCTTCTTAAAAGATATTCACACAAAGTGCATTTGCTGTTTCTTCTATAAACTTATCAACATTGCCTTAAGGAGGACCCTTTTCTATCGATTTTCTGGTCTAGCTAATAGATTTCCTAATTTGCAGAAATACCCCCGATGCAGAATGTTAACAATTAGAAAATTACCAAAGGAAGTCTCAGGAGACCCCCAGCTCTGAGCAGACTGATGGTTCAGCACTGCTCACCCTAGGGGCAGTGGTGGAGCTCCAGGTCAGGGAGAGAAACAGAAAACAGGAAGTTAGCTGCACGCCCAGTCTGTACTTCCTTTTCTAAGTTTTACACCTGCTTCAAAGGAATATCTTTGAAAATGTTGAAAGTGGCAGATTCAACAATCATTCTAAAAAATTATTTACATCCAGTGTTTCTGTAGCTGCTTTATTCACATATCAAGTTTCACCTTATCTTTTGGGAAGATGTGAAAATTAGCTGTTATATTCTGTTGCTTAATATCTAAATTATATCTTGTAAGTGAAAGTTACATGATTTGTATGATATCCAAATTATGTTGGCCCATAGTTCTAATGCAAAAATTTCTTGAAATTTATAACATAACTTTCTATGCTGCTTTGTTATTGACAATTAAGATTTTGTTATAATTTGTGACCCATTTGAACACATTAACATTGCCAGAGTACCTTTATTTTAGCAACACAACCTGCATTTTTGACATTTTGTAGAATGGCTACCTTAGTTCCAAGCTTGAAAATATATATTGAAGGTATTCTGAAGCTGACACATAAATAAGGCCTTTGCCCTCTTCTC
This sequence comes from Sylvilagus floridanus, assembly GCA_949820135.1. NCBI lineage: Eukaryota > Metazoa > Chordata > Mammalia > Lagomorpha > Leporidae > Sylvilagus > Sylvilagus floridanus. The sequence goes on from OX463230.1 coordinate 115,320,163, forward strand.
TTGGAATTTAAACGTCAGCATGCATTTATACGCATGCTTTCCACATTGAACCACGAATTTCTGTAGAAAAGAGACTCTACCTTACTCATGATTTTGTATTTTGTACCCCACACATGATAAATACTTGATAAATGCTCATTGAAGGAACACGGCTGAAATAAACCTTAATGATTATCTGGGTATTGCCTTTATTATTTTGTAAGTAAGAAAAACCAATGTTATTCAAAGACTCAATTTGGTTATTACCTTGATGTCATTATTAGTCCCTGACAATTTCTACTTTATATTATCAGTTTCTTGTTTTCTATTTCAATATAGTAAAAATATAAAAGTTAATGAAACATGCACTATTGATGGTGTGTTTTTCACTTGCAGCATACTTTCATCTTCAAATTCTTGAGACTGAGAGACCAGAATTATTTTTCTCACTTTACAGTTATAAAAACAAAAGAGCTGGGGTTGTGGCATAGCAGTGGGGTTGTGGCATAGCAGTGGGGTTGTGGCATAGCAGTGGGGTTGTGGCATAGCAGTGGGGTTGTGGGATAGTGGGTCAAGCCACCGCCTGGGGTGGCAGCATCCCAAGTAAGCATTGATTCATGTCCCAGTACTCCATTTCAATCCAGCTACAGCACTTGGGGAAAGCAGTGGAAGATGGCTCAAATGTTTGTGTGTCTGCCACCCACATGAGTAACCCAAAAAAGCTCCTAGGCTTTAGCTTGGCCTAACCCTGGCCATTGCTGCCATCTGGGGAGTGAACTAGTGGATGGAAGATCTGTCTCTCTCTTCCCTCCCTCTCTAACTCTGACTTTGAAATAAGTAAATTTTATTAAGAGATTTACTTGTTTGAGAGGCAGAGCTAGAGAGAGTGAGAGGTCTTCCATTTGCTGGTTTACTCCCCAGATGGCTGCAATGGCTGAAGTTGAGCTGATCTGATGGGAGGAGCCAAGAGATTCCTCCGGGTCTCCCACTTTGCAGCAGGGACCCAAGCACTTGGGCCATCCTCTGCTGCTTTCTCAGGCCATTAGAAGGGAGCTGGATCAGAAATGGAGCAGTCGGGACTTGAACCGCCACCCATAATGAGAAGCCAGCACTGCAGGTGGAGGCTTAGCTTACTATGCCACAATGCTGGCCCCTAAATTTTTTTTTTTTTTGACAGGCAGAGTGGACAGTGAGAGACAGAGAGAAAGGTCTTCCTTTTGCCATTGGTTCACCCTCCAATGGCCGCCGTGGCCAGTGTGCTGTGGCCGGCACATCGCGCTGATGTGAAGGCAGGAGCCAGGTGCTTCTCCTGGTCTCCCACTGGGTGCAGGGCCCAAGCACTTGGGCCATCCTCCACTGCACTCCCGAGCCATAGCAGAGGGCTGGCCTGGAAGAGGGGCATCCAGGATAGAATCCGGCGCCCTGACCAGGACTAGAACCCGGTGTGCTGGCGCTGCAGGCGGATGATTAGCCTATTGAGCCGCAGCACCGGCCTAAATAAATCTTTTAAAAAAAAAAAAAAAAACAAAAGGCTTGAATTTCTCAAGTCAAGGTAATAGGTAGAAAGACAAATACTTGAATTAAGGCCTTTTCTACTCCAGTCTTGAGAGAGAATTTAGTCACCTCTGGAAGCTGTCCTGTGACTTGGGTTTTGTTTGTGCATGTACCATGAGGCAACTTCTAATGTCTTGCTGACAAATTCTAATTTTTAGTAATTTTCCTAGCTCAGAGGAGAGGGTTAAGCTATGCCTGGAAACAAATTCCCAAAAGAATTTGTTCTGGATGGGTCAAGGGAGGAAGGAAGTTCAACCTTTAGACACACTTTACTTGGGGCAAAACTTGAGTTATAGGTGAACATGACCCCCTGGTGTCAGCATTTGTTTACTTCCAGAGCTAATCACACAATATTATAGTCATCTGGAGTTGTCAGTTTTTATTTTATACTAATGTTTATTAAAGAAATTTGGACAAATATGAAAAAAGTCCAGTATCCAACAGGAATTCATTATAACCATTTTAATAATATAACTGTAAGCCCCAGATTCAGACTTCTGGTGTTTAACTCTTGTTTCTGTGACTAACGAGCTCAATGACAACCAGGAAAATTTCCTCATCTTTCTGGGTCTAAGTTTGCTCATTTTTAAAATGGCAGCTGCTACCATCAGAGGGATCTTGTGATGACTAAATGATTTTACAACATCGAGCATTTACATCACTATCTGATCACATAGTGTGCACCACATTAATTTGAATGTTATCATTCCATCTCTAGTCTTTATTTCCATGAAGAGGTTTTTAAAAAATTCAGAACCTAAATGTATATGTGATTCTTTATTCTACATTTCCACTTAACAGTATGTCATAGCATTTATTTACCATTTAGTAGACAAAATATTTTGAATGTGAATTTAATTATGCTGGGAGTGGCCTTTTGATGCAATGGTTGAGATGTCCCTTGGGATACTTGCCCCCTTTATCGGTGTACCCAGTTCTAGTCCCAGATCTTTTGGGTCCAATCCAGTTTCATGCTAATGTGTACTCTGGGAGACAGCAGACAGTGCCTCAAAAGCCTGGGTCCCTGCCATCCCACTTGGGAGATCTGGATGGAGTTTCTTGCTCCTGGCTTCAACCTGGCTGAGCCTTGGCTATTGTGAGCATTTGGGGAGTAAATCAGTTTATGGAATCAATCAATCAATCTCTCCCTCTCTCTGTTTTTCAAATAATATAGGCTTTTATTTATTTTCATATTGTGTCAGCACTTGTTTGTGTCATGCTTGGTCTAAACACTGTATAATTATTTCTAACTTTTGACTTTTGGGAATTAGATTTTGATGAACAGTTAAACTTATATACCTTTGTTGGGAGGATGAGTAATTTCCTTTGGATGCATTCCTAGAAGAGTAACTGGATCGAAGTATATGATTATTTTAAGGATTTTGAGGTTTTCTGCCTTTTTAAAACAGCCCTATTGAGGCTTAGTTCACATAGCACTGAGCACACCTATTTATTTGAAAGAGTTAGAGAAAGATCTCTGTCTGCTCTGTTACTCACCAGATGGCTGCAACAGCCAGGGCTTGGCCAGGCCAAAGCCATGAGCTGCATCCAGGTCTCCAACGTGGGTGGCAGTGGCCCAAGTATTTGAGTCATTTCGTGCTGCTTTCTCCAGGCCATCAGTGGGCTAAGTGGAGCAGCAGGACATGAACTAGTGCCCATATCGGATACTGGTATCTCAGGCAGCTACTTTATCTGATATGCTGGCCCAGAGTTCACATATTTAAAAGGATAACTCAGTCCATCATTTTACATTATGACCAGCAAATGTACAAAGGTGTTGATTTTTCTACACCTTTGTAAATATTTCTTTTCCTGTTTATGTGTATTTGTTTTTTTTTTTTTTTGACAGGCAGAGTGGACAGTGAGAGAGAGAGAGACAGAGAGAAAGATCTTCCTTTGCCGTTGGTTCACCCTCCAATGGCTGCCGCGGACAGCACGCTGCGGCCGGCGTACCGCGCTCATCCGATGGCAGGAGCCAGGAGCTAGGTGCTTATCCTGGTCTCCCATGGGGTGCAGGGCCCAAGCACTTGGGCCATCCTCCACTGCACTCCTGGGCCACAGCAGAGGGCTGGCCTGGAAGAGGGGCAACCGGGACAGAATCCGGCGCCCCGACCGGGACTAGAACCCGGTGTGCCGGCACTGCAGGCGGAGGATTAGCCTGTTGAGCCACGGCGCCGGCCGTGTATTTGTGTTTTTGAACCATCTATATATAAAACCTTGTCTCCTTGTCTAAATTTGAATCATTTAGATTTTCATAATGACTAATAATGTTGAACACTTTCAAGTGTGTATTCACCAGTTGGCTATATTCTTTGGAAAAATAGCTATTCAAGTCCTTTGCCCATTTTGATGGTTGTTGCGTTTTTGTTGTCTGACATATCTACCGTTTAAGAAATTATTTTCTGAATTTGTGCTTGTAAATGTTCCTTGTAGAAAGTATATTTTAGTTTTCTTGGATTCCTGTCTGTATCCCCTTTGGAAGTGGAATTAAAGTTCAGGGGGCCTTGTTCAGTGCATGGGCATCCGTTGTGTGCCAGGCACTGCTATTGGCTGTGGAGACAAAGGTAGAGAAGGCTTTCCAGGTGACCACAGCCTGGAGGTGTCTGGTTTACTTCTATTGATATAGAGATAGCCAGGTTATTCTTTTTCCTTTATTTCCTTATTCCCTGCTCAGAAGCTATTTCTTCAGTGAAAAATCGCCTCAGCCTAGAAGCGTGTCCCTTGCCAAGTCTAATTATATAGTATTTTGTGACCCTGTACAGTGTGTGAAATGTATATTCTTAGCACAAACTGACAGCATTCCCTAGCGCTGTAGGATGCCGCTAAGGTATCTGAAAACGGTTATATGAAACCAAGGGTTTTCATACTTTGGATCCAATGTTGATTCTGTCAATAGCAAATTTATTCTAGGTTTCCTTCTGGCTTACTCTGTGCCCAGCCACATTTCAACACTTTAAAAATACATTGAAGCAATAGCTTTTCAGTACACCTTGAATCAGTCCTCAACACACCAGAGCATAGTGTGATATTGAAACAACATAGCCAGGGGAAAGAGCTTAATAGTAGCACCACCCACAAGAACGATGGAATCCAATGAAGCAAAAACATGTTTGGTCCTTTTACTTTGGAAAAAATCTCATCTGAAGTCATGTATCCCATTTAGCTTTGCTTGCAGGGCGTTCAAACGAAGGTGTCAAATTTGGAACTAGTCTGGGCTGGATTGCTCCCCAGGGAGGCAGGTCTGCTGAGAATGAAGAATGATAATTCCAGAAGTTCTATGATCTGTTTAAAATTCTGCAGACTCCACTTGGCTGCTTAAAAAGTGACTATACAACACCTTCATTTTCTTCACCATTGTAAATGGTTGTGGCAGGAGAGGAACGTTGAGGACAAACTTGTTGATCACTAAGGCATTCAGAGTCTAGGTAAGCCTGTGGGTCTACACCCCTTGCCAAAAGCCAGAGCAACAGCTGGATGAGTTCAGAATTAGTTCTCAAGTTGGACATTAGATCAGGTAGGGCATGAGAGGCTAGGCCTGCACAGGGGAGTGTGTAATGTGTGAAACAACCACTAGATAGTGGCAGCTAGTATGTACTGAACTCTCACTGTGTTGTCCCTAATAAAATGGTGCTCCTGTTTAGGATTTTTTGACTAATAATTCGGAATTTTGATCTTTTCCTGGACTAGTGATATGTAGCTGGATGATGGACAGTGCAGTGAACACAATTCCCATGCAGTGCCACTGTCACAAGGTGGGGAAGAGATGCTCTACAGTGCACTGTGCTCCTGAGCCGGTGTGCACTGAAGCTCGGGTGCAGTCAACACGTTTCTCTTTTTCTACTTTTGGTGAAGCCTCACATTCTGTACTGTCCATCTTACAATGGAATATATTATTAAGATTTTAAAATTTTAAAAACTTATTTTGAAAGGTATTCAGACAGAGAGCTCCATCACTGGTTCGCATTCTAAATACCAAAATTGCCTAGACAAAGCTGGACAGCTCACTGTAGGTCTCCCACATGGATAGCAGGGACCCAACTACTTGAGTCGTCACCATTGCCCTAGGAGTCTGTTAGCAAGAAGCTGAAGTCCGGAGCCGGAGTTATGTATTGAACCCACACACTCCCAATTGGGATGCAGACGTCTTCATTGCTAGGCTAAATGCCTGCTCCCAATAATACATTTAAAACTTAGGGTGATTTCAGTGTATGATGTGTTTATCAGGACAGAACCCTGTTTTAAGTCAAGGAGCATGTGTAATTTGAACTTGGCCCTATGTTATTGTTAATATGAAGTGTCTCTTTTAGTTCTCCTGTCAGACTATCTGAAAGACTAACCAGTACCTTCCAAGTTGCATGTCTGCCAAGGGATAGGGTTCGGTTACTAAACTGAGCAGTGCTAAAATCAAAGCCCGTGCCCTTGACCGCGTACTAAACAGTTGTCTGCAGAGTCTGTTCTGCCCCTTCTGGCCACTAATGCTATTTCATATTGCTGATTATGTTTCCTTCTTTTGTGTTATTGCAAATAATCATTTCAGGTCGGAAATAGGAAAAAAAAAAACTTCCATGCTTACCTTGACCAGATCCCTTTCCCCATACCCACACCACACATGTGAGAAATTTACGTTATGTCCACTCTAGTTTTCTTGGGCTGCTTTCTCATTTCATGTACTTGATTTTAAATTGCCCTGAAGGCTGTCCTTGGTGGTGTGTGCTCTAATTGGAAAACCTGAAAGAGCCAGACACTGGGAATGAACTTTATGAAGGGTCTGTGTGGCTTTTATTCATCACTCTTACTGCAGTTTGTAATGTTTTTCTTTGAGTTTACTTGTTTAATATCATCTTTCCCTTGTTCTATAACATACATGGTGCACAAACCATGTCTGATACCATGTCCCACTATATGCACAGTACTAACAGAGTGCCAATAGCACATGGTAAGTGCTTAATAAATCCACAGGGAGTCAAAGTCAATAAACGAATGGGTGTGCTCTCTCTGAGAGGTTAGGACACAGGAACCCAAGTCCAGGCTTACAGTCATTATTAATATGTCCTACTCATATACTAAAGGCTAAAGTGAATAGGAAGTTTCAGGTGACAAGATTGGAGAGGAATGTGACCTTGACTCATTGGTCTGGTTCTTCTGCTGTTGAGTGGGTTTGCATAGAAAGAAATTCTTTGAGGTGAGTCAGGACTGCAACTACAGGGACTTGGTTTCCTTCCAGTGTTCAACTGCTTCTTGTAGGTCGTGTCAGGTGGGCCCTGAACACACAGCAGCTTCGCCATTCTAATGCCTGCCCAGTTTTGTAGTCAGTACTATCATTGCCTTTGTCCAGGGATGCATGGACCTGCCTACTGGGGAGCCCTGGGTGAGTGTTCCACAAGCTTCTCTTTGTTCAGAAGATCACGTGTGGCTAGAACTCCCACAGTTTCAGGTGAATAAAATCATGACCCAAATTACACAAGATTCTTCATATCAAACTGAATAAATTGAAATTACTATGTTTTACTGAAACACTTCAGCCTGGCTGGGGAAGGGTTGATTGGCAAGCCAAAATTTGGTGCAAGAGGAGATACAATTCTCTGGGAACTTCAGGCCCCCTCATATTTTTAGGGATTTGATTTTCCCAGCTCACCTCTCTCTTCCTGAACTACTCCCCTGCCCTGTTACTTTGTCTGACCTGAGAGTCTATGATCTTCACCTTGTAATATTACCTGCCAGGTGTTCTGACCTTAATTTGGCAATCAGGTTTTCTGTGCTTTGAATTAAACCTGAATCTGAGTCTCTGTGATAAGAAACCCTGCCCTGGTAAACTGATCCTGGGTTCAGATTTCTCTTTGTTATATTTAGTCAATACTCCTGGTCTGTTCTCTGATTTCTCTCTAGCTTGCTGCATCAGCTCCTGTGGAAGTCCAAGCCTTTTATTAGTCCCAATGAGTCTGTTCTTCCAGTTTCCAGCTTTCCTTTTTCTACCTTTCTCCTTTTTCTTCTTCTACTTAACACACTTTATCAAGTGCCAACAGAGAATAATGTTAGTTATTTGTGAACTAAAGAAGGGGAGGGGGAAAAGAGAGAAGGAAGGAAGACAGGGTTCCTAATTCTAAGATTCACAATTCACTGCGAACACCAAGGATGGAAACAAGAACCATAGATGTCATTGCAAAATGCAATCATGGTTTTGTGTGGAAAATAAAGGGCTTGTGGAAACATTGTCAAAGACTTTGTCATAAATCGGAAAGTTGTGGGAAACATCTACAGGAGACATGGAATTTGTAGACTGAAGGCTGCAATTTGACAAGGCTGGAATTGAGAAGACAGGAGAGGCTCAATTGGCACTGCCTTGGGACAGGAGAGGGTGGCTCATGTTAGGAGACCACCCCCTGCACGGCATACCCTCCTCCTCACTGGTTTCTGTCCTGTTATTTGATGTCTAGCATAGTATTTACTGTCTTCTCCCACCACAATTTAAGCATTGAGGTTAGAGATATTTGTCTTCCATATATTTTGTTTTCAATGCTGTATCCCTAGCACCCAGCAAACACATTTAGCAAACTAAATGTGTACAATACTGTTCAAATCCAGTGGGTCTGGACCACAGTGAGTGCAGAAGCATGACAGCAGGGCACTTGGTGACTGGGGAAGAGTGTGGAATCCAGGTCTTTGGGTTGATGAGGGTGTTCTCTGGGTATAGATTTCATCCAGATTCAGGAGAAAACATGCTAAACCAGAAATGTGTGCGACTGCCACTTTTTCCTGTTCTAAAATGAAATACTGCGATTTCATTTCTTATTATGCTAAGTTACACTAAAAAAGTGATACTGTTTCACACACTACCATCAGACTCTTCAATGTGGTGCAATTAGGGAATGGAATGAGAGGCTTAAAAGAGTTTTGTACCATGAATCTCTACCCACTTGGGAAAGAGCTACAGAGAAAATAACTTTGGAATAGTATCGACTCTTCTTCAATGAATAGACTTAATTTTTTAATCAAACTAAAGGCATTCCACTACAAGCTATTAAAAAGTATCATCTAGTTAATTGTGTGTGTGTGTGCCTTTTCAAATAATTGCATGCATCTAATTATTTATATGACTACCTTTGTGTTAATATCTGTTAAAAGAAATACTAGTTGCAGCAAGGTTTATTCTAATTTTTACCATGAATAAATCAAGAACAAAGTTGTGGAAAGGAAACTAACATTTGAGTTTCTAAGAAGCATCTGCCACTTTACGTATTTATCTAACTGAATCCTCATAAAGCCCTTTGAAAATGGGACATTATCGCCCTTAATCAGACAAAAGTATGACTTTCAAGCTGAGTAATCCATTCAGTGTCCCAGGACATGTAAAGGGAAGAATCTGCATACAAGACCAAGATGCTTCCAGTGCTTAAAATCCATAAATGTGTCACTGTGTTTTCTAGCTAAAATAGAATGTCATTAACATCTTCCTAGAACAACTAATAAGGAATGAGGAATACAAGCATGTGTAGGAATCGCGACTTCTGAGCCATGACAGCTTTTTTCCACTATGAAATTATGCATCCGTTACTACCTCTCATTATCTCCATAGGTATGCAAGCCAGCTTCTTAAACACTAGGACATGGCAGGGGAGAGCATTCAAATACAACTCCAGACACTGGGCCCTCAGTCCCAGGTGCGAGGTGTGACCATTCACCTTCTTATTATGGGCAAATGATTTTCTAGTCTGTGAAAGGATGCCCCTGGATGAGATGCTCCCTGTGGTCCCTTTTATCTCTAGTAATCAGCGAAGCATAAAATTAACTGCAATTTTGATATGTAAAATATAGAAGGCTTGGGAAATGTCTAAGAAAATTGCAGAGGACAGTCTGTCTGCACTTAAGGCTTATGTTCTTAGCATTAGTCTGTGCTGACTATAGCATTGTGGGCATGGACTTCCACTGGGAAAGTTCTCTATCCAGAAGGTTTTATTGTAAACTAGTCAAGTAATAGCTTTAGAATGCACATGAAATGAGCCTTTCTCCGTGTGTGCTCCAGTAGAATTTTTTGCAGTTGGTGCTTCAAGTAAAGTATAGTGTGGGTGAATGAGTTTGTTTAATGGACTTATTTTCCAATATCATGTAAATAGACAACTTGATCACTACTTAATTTGTGCCTCCTTTGATATATTGATGGGACATTGGAAATTGGAAATAATTGGAAAAAACATTGCTTTTTGAGATACTGTTTTTAAAGGCAGGTGGAGCTCTCTTTATTAGCTTGATCAAGCTGATGGGTCTTTCCCTGTCCTTTTATGGCTACATATTTATGAACATTATTGTTGCAATCATGCATTTAAGAAAAGTTGTATTCTGTGAAATAGACCTTTGCTTCCGTATACCTTTCTTCCTAGAATTGTGATACATTATATAGATACCTTTTTTTTCTTCTGGAATCATCTGATGTTGTGAAGTTGACAGATTTTCTAAGGGCAGGATTGTGTTTCTGGGAGACAGCTCAGATTTCTCTTGAGAGCCAAGAGACAGAGTTATTTCCTGTTGCCTCAAATGACTGAGCTTTGTGGTTATAAAAATCCCTATTTAGGTTTTTGTGCTTTTTTAAAAACAATTAAAATTTATTTTCATTTTTGAATGTTATCAACCTCAACTGACCATCGAAACAAAACAAAAAACCCAACTAGAGTTGATGATTGGAGTTCTGGGATTTGATGTATTTAGTGGGAGAGTTAGAGTGTAAGAGAAGAAAGTAAATAAACAAAACTTCAGCCATCAAGAGGAAACTATAATTAAGAAAGACTGAAGGCATAGAGCTGACCAGAGCAAATTATGGAGTAGGCTTTGCCCTTGACAATGGCTTCCTTCAATAAAGTGTTTTACAATTTTCTACTTTATCGTATTGCTAAAAGAATGTAATTCCAATTAATTTTGGAAAATTATATTGGAAAGGGGGTCATTTAAAATAGAAATAAGCATTGTAACATCTTCTGTGTGGAGAAGTGAATTTTTGGTAAATTGCTCAATTGGCTTTCTTATATCTTAAAATTAGTCTTATTTTGTGCTGGGTATATTTGTTACCACTATCATGACCAATTATTTTCAGGAAAATATTTTGTATTGACTTAAATAGATTTTTCAGATAAGTTTTTGATGAAGGTAATAAAATTCTATTTGCCCATAAAGCTTTTCCAGATGACAATAGAATTGGGGTCAGCGTTTGTTAGATTGGTAGAATTCAGTAGAAGTGATTAATTAATTTAATTAATTAACATTTCTGACAGGGCTTTTTAAAAAATACTGTCACATAGGAGATATAAAGCCTATTCTGGTTAATCACCTCATTAATCGAATACTTAAAGAGGAATGTAGTAAGACAAAGATTAAGCATGCAAAGTTCTTTAATGAAATATGAAAATTAATGAATATTGAAAGAACCCAGTTATTCCATCTAAATTTTAGTACGTATATGATTTTTCTTTTCTTTAGTTTCAGTTGGGTTTATTTTCACTTAAGACTAAAGAAATATCCATGGCAATGGACTATGGAAGAAAAGAAGTAAATTTACCCAAGAAAAAAGCTATCTTTTTTAAAATTTTTTTTCTAGAGTTAGTGAGAAAGCGACAGAGAGAAAGGTCTTCCTTCCGTTGGTTCATCACCCAAATAGCTACTACAGATGGCATGCTGTGCCGATCCGAAGGCAGGAGCCAGGTGTTTCCTCCTGGTCTCCCATGTGGGTCCAGGGCCCAAGCACGTGGGCCATCCTCCACTGCCTTCCTGGGCCACAGCAGAGAGCTGGACTGGAAGAGGAGCAACTGGGACAGAACCAGCACCCGAACCAGGACTAGAACTCAGGGTGCCAGCGCCGCAGGCAGAGGATTAGCCTAGTGAGCCGCGGCGCTGGCCAGAGAAAAGCTATCTTGAGATGGTCTCGTTCTCAATTATTTCCTAACCCACTGCCTCCTCTGACTTGGTCTCATCATGGGTGCTGTCCACTCATACTTTTCTACCTAAAGCCAGTGTGCGTGTGTGAACCTCTGGGCACATGTCGCATTATTTTAGTTTTTAAAAGATGTACTTTATTTATTGGAAACAGTTACAGAGAGAGGAATAGCTAGAGAGAGAGAGGTCTTCCATCTACCAGGTCACTCCCCAAATGGCCACAATGGCGAAAGCTGAGCTGATCAGAAACCAGGAGTTACTTCCAGGTCTCGCATGAGGGTGCAGGGGCCCAAAGACTTGGGCCATCTTCTACTGCTTTCCCAGGCCATAGCAGAGAGCTGGATCTGAAGTGGAACAGCTGGGTCTTGAACCGTATGGTGCCCATATGGAATGCTGGTGCTGCAGGGCTGGGTGTTTAATCTTCTGTGCCACAGCAATGGCCCCCGCATGTCATTTTAATTGAGAGAGCTGAGATATTGTGTTGAGGCATGATCAAGGTGAAGACAAGATATGGGGATCAAAAATGGATCAGATCCAGCTCTTTAGCTGTTTTGAAGAAGTTGCGAAACTAAGATTTGTCACTTGTTTGTGGCATCACCATTGAAGCAGTCCTCTCATCCTGATAATGAAAGGTTTGGAGTGGTATTTTCTCTTTTTTTCAACTTTTATTTAATAAATATAAATTTCCAAAATACAACTTTTGAATTATAGAGGCTTTTCCCCTCATTACCTCCCTCCCACCTGCAACCATCCCATCTCCCACTCTCTCTCCCCATCCCATTCTTCATCATGATTCATTTTCAATTATCTTTATATACAGAAGATCAACTTAGTATATACTACATAAAGATTTCAACAGACTGCACCCACAAAGACACACAAAGTATAGAGTACTCTTTGAGTAGTAGTTTTACCGTTAATTCACATAATACAACACATTAAGGACAGAAGTCCTACATGGGGAGCAGGTGCACAGTGACCCCCCATTGTTGATTTAACAATTGACACTCTTATTTATGGCGTCAGTAATCACTCGAGGCTCTTGTCATGAGCTGCCAAGGCTATGGGAGCCTCTTGAGTTCACCAACTCCAATCTTATTTAGACAAGGTTGAATATGGAGTGGTATTTTCTAAAGTCCTCTCCAAACAGAGCCTTCTCCATTTATACTGCAAATTGTTCCTTTTTATCTTTCCACTGAACATTGGGGTGGATTTTTGGAATGGAACTGACAGTGTCAATTTTGTTTTACCCTTGAATCTTCTATTCAGATACTTTTAAAAAAAATATTTATTTACTTGTTTTAAATAAGGAGTAACAGAAGCACAGAGCAAGAGATTTCCCATCTGCTGGTTTACTCCCCAAATAGCTGCCACTGTCAGGGCTGGGCCAGGCCAGAACCAGGATCTTAATCTGAGACTCCCATGTGGGTACAGGGACCCAAGGGCTTGGGCCATCCTCCACTGCTTTTCTAGGCCATAGCAGAGAGCTGGATCAATGTGGAGCAGCTGGGACTTGAACCTGTGTGTCCATATGAAATGCTGGTGCTGCAGGTGGTGGCTTTACCCGTTAAACCACAGCACTGACCCCTACCCTTGAATCTTACCACTGAAAGACTTCTTTATTGTGTTCTTCTTAACATGACACTTCTGTTCCACAGCTGAGTAAAGTGATACTTGGTAAAATTAAAGGAAATATTAGCCAGGCTCAGAAATAGAAAGACATTTTATATAAGTTGCATACACCTGGGTATCCCCACCCATAATTCCCTTTGAAACATCACAGATTTATGTCCTGCCGTGCTGTTGGATGATGTGGTAGTCCTTTGTTGCTTTTTGCTTATATTTTTATGCAGATACATTCAGCCAGGAGGTCGGTTAGACTGGCAGTGGCCTCATTCGCACGTCAGGTAGTTAGGGTTGGTGGTTATGGAGCACCTAGTTTCTTTCCATATGGTATCCGCCCTTCAGTAGGCTGCACCTGTCTCACTCTACACAATGCCAGTGCAGAAGGTGAAGACTGCAGTTGCAAGGCTTCTTGAAGCTTTGGTTGCAAAATCTGCCTAGAGTTACTTCTCCTATATGCTAGTTATCAGAACAAGCCATTGGACAGCTCAACTTCATGGGTTAGGGAAACAGAATCCATCTCTTCATGGGAAGAATGGCAAAGCATTTGTACCATACTTAAATCTACCACACACAGATTGTAATTTTGTCCTTTAAAACCAATGCCATATAATCATTGAAAACACTTTCCAGCCCAGGTTGTTGTGCAACCTGAGAATCCCTTTTAACATAATGTCCCAGGCAGCCACCACAAATCAATCATAACTGTCATGCCTGATGAAATGCATCTGCCATCTGAACCCTACAGTAAATTGTTGCTAGAGTTTGGATGGATAATTCAGAGTTCTGGCTTCTGTATAGTTCATAAGGATGTCTTAGGTCATGTTAGCAAAGCCATTTACTTCTATAACTAAAGTTTCTAAAATATGTATCTTTTGAGGTTTTGAACAGTATCATGTGTTTTCTAGATAGATATGATATGCCCCTTATCTAAGTTACCAATTTGGATACTACCTTATCCCATGGTCAAATTTGGATCAATCCAACTGATGATATTTGGATCAATAATGCAACACAGAGATGTTATGCATCTCTTGATGTGACTCCATGGGAAGGATACAACACATCCTATGTAGTATTTTTTTTAAGAATTCTCTATTGAGTACTGTTGCATTTAAAAAAAAATTTTTATATAAACTTTTTTTGAAATTTTATGTATTTTGAGGTAACGTATTTGTAATTTACATTATACTCAATGGCTTAATGCTCCTTTAAACAAAGAGTTCAACAAAGTAAAAGACCAGAATTGATCAGGGAAATAGACAAGGGCTATGAACAATAATCATATGAAACGATGTTTATCTTCACTCAAAGTACATTTTTTTTTGTTTTTAACTTTTATTTAGTAAATATAAATTTCCAAAGTACAGCTTATGGATTACAGTGGCTTTTTCTCCCCATAACTTCCCTCCCACAACCCTCCCAACTCTAGCTCCCATTCCATTCACATCAAGATTCATTTTCAGTTATCTTTATATACATTTTTAAAATGGACAAAATTACTAAAACTATACACAAATATAATTCTTAAAAAATTTTTAAAAATTTGACAAAACACTATTTGCATGTTTCTATTTAATATCCTTCCCAAATCTGATCATTAAACAATTTAGACAAATACAGAACACCAACTTCACAATACAGCTACCCTGAAATCCTAAAAAGATGTTAATTTCTTGAAATATAGAAAAAATGGTGGATTCTTCTGGATTAAAGGAAACCAATGAGAAATACAGTTTATGACTGTAAAAATTATAAAGTACTACACTCGGAAAAATAAGGACCATATATCAGATTTTTGGGGTCTTATTTTCAAGTGGGTCTGGAAAAAAGATGTTTCTACACATTTTTATTTAGAGAGAAAAGAAAGAAAACAAAGAGGGCAAACTATTAATTGTCAAGTCTAGGTAACAAGTTTGTCTTCCACGAACTTTTACTTTCTTAACATTTAGAGTATTTTCTAATTATAAATTTGGGTATAAAAAGTCACTAACTCATTGCGTTTTGTGGCTAAGACCATGCCTGACTGGAGCTATTATGATAAAGTATCCAATGTCAACTCTGTGATTAAATTCTAAGAAATTCAACTGCAAAATGCTACATTTCTAAAAAGGCACATTTTCTTCACTTACAGACTTACAATAAGAAGAAACCCAAGTGCAGGCAGTTGTTGGAATATGATAATTGATAGAAAACTTGACTGAGTAGGAAACGGTAACATGTCATAATAAAAGATGTTGAGATTAGCCTGTATTTTCTGTGTGTATTATGGCTCAGAGTTATTTAATGTGCCAGAAGTTTTAGATGACAAGGGTTCTGTCTCGTTCTGCTCAGATTCTGTAAATGAATTTGAGCAAGTCATTGTTACTTGTGCAGAATTATATCCTTTGATAAAATGGAGAAGCTCATTCTGCTTTACATAATATAGCTTATATAAGGATTAATTATTTGCAGAGGGAATAGACATTTTCCCATCTGAATGTTCAGTATTGGAAACACATGGACAATTGTCATGGTGAGGAGTTAAGGTCATGTTTACTGTTTGAGCCTGTTTAGAGATTTTTGTCACAGTATCATGTGCATGGTTTTATCTGTAATTTATAATTTTTTGACAAATCCATTTTCATGCACTTTCTGAATTTCCTTCTGAAAATGAAGTTGGTTTAGGGAAAAAAGGTGAAAGTAGAAACACACTATGACTGTTTCATCTATGAAAGACTTGGGCCAACTCCCTGTCCTCTAGAAGCTTAGGTGAAACAATTAGATAGCTCTCCAAGTTGTATCTCCTAATTTATAAAAACACAACTCTATAGAGAAGGCTTAATCTTACGTGGACTTAGAGTAGAAGAGTTGAGATGCAATCTAGGTGTAACAGTATTGCTAAGTCATCAGGAAAAATGAAAGATACGGGAGAAAAAAGTCTCATGTGGCTGTTCATTAAGTGAACAGACTTATGAAAGAGTAACCCCTATGTGCTGACACTATGTAAATAAATTGGAGTCTTATCTGAAGGAAACTACTGTTGAATCTATGCAGTGAGAGTAGTGAATAATTGGGGATAAGGTGTGGGTGGGCAAGAAGGAAGAACCAGTGGTTGCTGAAAATGGCATTGACAGAGGCATGGGTAATTTGGAAACTAAAGTAATATGTGGCAGAATTATCTAGGTAAAAATCAGCACTTTGCCTTGGGAATCTTGGATGGAGATAAGCATTCAGTTCTGGAACACAGGCCTAGTAAAGCATCATAAGGGAGGTGTAAGAGGAGAAAGGTTGCATGGAAGTAGGAGATAATGAGGATTGTGGTTGATTAGCAATGTCTGCTGAGGACAAACATAGGGCCCTAAAAGCACATTACCTGTAGAGTTGTCATTCCTGAACTGGAGTGAGGAAGAAAACTAAAAATTCCCATCTGCAGATGAACAAAGTAATTGGGGGTCCATTTTGGGAAAAGTGATGTTTGGGTTTTAGTTACAGTTCAGTTTGAGAACAGCACATGAAGTTTATTCAGAATCATTCCCACTAGTTTCTAAATTGAACTCTGACGCACTTAACTAGAAAGGAATGATCAGAATAGAGGTATAACAAGTAGAATTCCTATGGAGGTCAAATTAGTAAATAGATTTGCTTCACAGTGGTGCTTATTTTTACATTCATCTATTTTCTTGTAAGGTTTCTCTGGCTTAACTCAGGTGCGATTTAGGCTCAGAGTAACCAAGCAGTGATCTTAGCCACTGCATTGCTCTGCTTGTATAGAGCGTTCTTTTTTAATGTACAGTAACTTTTAAGGGACTATAAAAGTCCATGCAACTTATTATGTAATGTCTTAAGAGCTAACTAGATATAAGTGGCTTCAATTAAGAATCAGGGATGGTTAAAGGAAGATGCAGAGTCAGGATCCAGCTGTGGTATGAACTATTGAAATTATTTCAGGGAATGACCAGATGAGTTAAAACAATAAATCTTACCTGTCCATTTCCAATGCATGGCTACTGTCTGGTAAGGAGACATCACCAGTTTTGTGTTTGGCTGAGTGAATTAATGGCTCTATAAATGAACCAACTTTTTCTTGCAAGCAGCACCCTCAGATCATGGATTCAACTTATTTCTGTATTATTGGATCTAGTATCTGCTGAACTGTTAATAACTTTATTTTACAGTTATTCATCTGATTCTCTCAACTGAGACCTTCTAATACCTAAAACAAGGCACAGTTCATGATGCATAGATTGTGTTTCCACACAGCAGAACCAGGGCTGGTGCCGTGGCTCACTTGGTTAATCCTCAGTCTGCGGCGCCGGCATCCCATATGGGCACTGGTTCTAGTCCCTGTTGCTCCTCTTCCAGTCCAGCTCTCTGCTGTGGCCCGGGAGGGCAGTGGAGGATGGTCCAGGTGCTTGGGCCCCTGCACCTGCATGGGAGACCAGGAGGAAGCACCTGGCACCTGGTGCAGCGCCAGCCGTAGCGGCCATTTGAGGAGTGAGCCAAAGGAAGGAAGACCTTTCTCTGTCTTTATTGCTGTCTGTAACTCTGCCTGTCAATAAATAAATAAATAAAATCTGACTATGCTTTTTCCAACTGCTAAAAACAAAGGTGTTTTGAAAGTACTTCCACCTACTACTCATTCATCATAACCACATAATACAGCTTAAATTCAGTACCATTCTTTCTTAAGTGGATGCTTTGAGTGTATGTCAAGTGAAGGAGCAGCTGGTGAAGCTATTGTAACTTTGTGGTACGATCACAGGTACTAATAGGGTCCATCACGCTTGCATTAGGATTGTTCTCTGCCTAAAAAGCATAGGTCAATTATTTCAATAACTTAGACATAATCCCTCCTGCTAATACCTTGGAAAAGGTAAAGTGAAGACAATAGTAATGAGCTGGCTGTTAGGATACAAAGTTACTATGACAAGTCAATTTTCCCTTTAGTTTCTAGGGCCCACACAGTGTATTAAATTAATGGATTTTATTTTTAATCTGTAAGAAGAAAAAAATGCTACCCTAGGATTACAGGATAATCATTGCATTTCTGGCTCATCATGTAGATTTGGAAAAAGCAATTATAACTTTCATCTCCAACTTCTTCCAGTGACAAATCTCTCTGGAGTGACTGTCACTGAATTCATACTTTAGAGAGTGTCTCCTCTCTCTGGGGAAATGATACTCAGAGGCATCCAAAATAGTTCTAGGGAAAATTAAGCTATGGAAATTTTATCCAACCGATTTGAAAAGATTGCATCCATATATGTCAATGACATCCCCTGACATTGAGACTTCCTGGAACTTCTAGTGTTTGCTGTGTCACATAAACACCTTTCTGCCACAAATAAATGTTGTCATGGTCTACCTTATGACTTTCAATGCCAGATATAGAACTATTATTTCATTTTTAGTTAAGGTTCTTCCCAGAACACATACTTAAAATTCAAAACCACTTTCCATTTCTTTATCTGAGCTGTAGCTAGGAGATTAACCCAACTGCTATAATATGGCCATACCTTCATTGAACTCTTCATCAAAAGAGACCAGGAGATGCTCTGCATCTCTGTATGATCTGCTTGCCTCATTGCTGTCTCCACTGTCAGGCCAATGTCCCACACAGTGAGGGCACAGGGATCACTGTGACAGTGTCTGTCCACAACCATTTATTCCCAGCAACTAAGGCAGACTCTTAGACTGCACCACATGTCAGTCTGATTATCTTAGTGGGTGGAGACATGGAGCAGAGAGCGAAATGTTTCAAATGCTGATTGAGAAGGAACCACTTAGTGCAGTCAGACAGAAGTGGACAGATAAGAAATTCCCAGATAGTGGAAGCACAGCACATTCTGTGATTATTCCTTTCATTATGATTATTCTCTAATCAATGTGATTCCCCAGGCATACTCCAGAAGTTCATTCTTTAATAGAGTTCCCGAAGGGAAAATAAAAAATAGGACAGCTCTATCTTGTCCCTGTAAAGAAAATGTTGACAAAGCTTCTATCTATCACTGCTGCTAAGTCATTGTGCCCTTCTGCAGCATTCAGACTTGACCCCATCAAAACTAACCTGCCCCAATATAACACTCCCTATAAGGAGGGGAAATGGGTGACTGGTGCCAGGTCTATTGTACAATAGTTGCTTGATTATTTCAATCAACTACATGTTCAGTGCTCAATTGAAATGTGTATACCCACCAACTTTTCAAGACAATGACGATCCCCATTATTTTAACAATCAATAAATCTTTGAATTAAAAATGCAGGGTTGGAACTGTCACTGGGTTAAAGCTGCTACTTATGGTGCTTGTATCCTACATTAGAATACAGGTTTGAGTCCTGCTTGCTCTGCTCCAATCCAGCTGCCTACTAATGCACCTGGGAAAGCATTGGATGATGACCCACATGCTTGGGCTGCTGTCATCCATAGACCAAGTAGGAGTTCCTGGCTCTTGGCTTTAACTAGCCCAGTCCTGCTCATTGTGGCTATTTGAGGAGTGAACCTGAGGAAGCACACCCATTTTCTCTTGCTTCCCCTGTTCTCTTCCTCCCTCCCTCCTACCCTGATAGTCTGCCTTTCAAATGAGTAAATCTTAAGAAATCTGGATCATAAGGCAAAAACACGTTTATCACTAAAGAAGAAATGTGTTTTCAAACAAAATCAAGCATTTCATTTAATATAAACCAAGTCCTAGCAAGAAGGGCTGGCTAAAAGTTACAACACCAATCAGATCCTAAAACAGTTTTCCTGTATGTGAATCCTAGTGCCACTTTTACCCCCTTACAGTTGATAACAAAACATGATGATTAGAAAAGAAATGAAAGATCCTGTTATATATTATCTGGAAACCTTCCTAAATCCTTTGTATAATCACAAATTTAATGGTGCCTGCAATTCTGCTTCAGACAAGCATGAGACTTGCTTGCATGGAGATTGGTGGTAGGTTTTGTTTAAAAGGACAGGGTAAAAATGATAATTAGTAGTAAAAGAAACCTATGTTTTTTTTTTTTTTTTTTTTGGACAGGCAGAGTGGACAGTGAGAGAGAGAGACAGAGAGAAAGGTCTTCCTTTGCCGTTGGTTCACCCTCCAATGGCCGCTGCGGCCGGCGCGCTGTGGCTGGCGCACCGCGCTCATCCGATGGCAGGATGCCAGGGGCTAGGTGCTTTTCCTGGTCTCCCATGGGGTGCAGGGCCCAAGCACTTGGGCCATCCTCCACTGCACTCCCGGGCCACAGCAGAGGGCTGGCCTGGAAGAGGGGCAACAGGGACAGAATCCGGCGCCCCAACCGGGACTAGAACCAGGTGTGCTGGCGCCGCAAGGCAGAGGATTAGCCTGTTGAGCCAACAATAATTTCAGTTTGTGTCTCTATCTGAGGGCAAAATGTTGAAATCTTTACATAATATGTTCTAAACTGATCTTCTGTGTATAAAGAGAATTGAAAATGAATCTTGATGTGAACAGAAGGGGAGAGGGAGCGGGAGAGGGGAGGGTAGCGGGAGGGAGGGAAGTTGTGAGGGGGGGAGCCATTGGAATCCATAAGCTATACTTTGGAAATTTATATTCTTTAAATAAAAGCTAAATAAAATAAAATAAAATAAAATAAAATATTTACTTCATTAATGAATCAAAAAAAAAAAAGAAACCTATGTTTTGATGATGTGGGTTTATTTAGAAAAAAATTACAGAAAAACACTAGGTGATAGGTTTATTTGGAGAGTGCTTAAAAGAAAAACATGTTTGCACAATGAGGGGGATTCTTGCACGTGTTAATACTTCACATTATAAAGAAGTGTTTAATGACTACACCATAGCAGCGACTGTTGCAGGGCCTATTTTAATTCTACATTATTATGTATAACTATCAGAGTGAACCAATTACCCTAGCACTGTGAGAACCCTGAAGGTGAGATATAAATCAGAAGCCCAACCTTGATAATCACGTTATTAATAACAACCATTATGTAAAATAGGTTGTTTTACCAGGAAAAATGAGTATAACATTGTGAAACTGACTAATTTGTAAGCTCTTTTTCAGTAATTCAATCATGATATATTTTAAAGAAATGCTATTACTTAACGTTTTGAAAGAATGTGAAATGTTTACATATGCATTCAATAATGTAGACTATTGATAAACTGATGATACATTTCCTTGGAATATTTTTTTTCTTTTTTTTCCTTTAAGTTCACTACTTGTAAGTGCTTGAAAAGCAATGAAAAATGAACATTTTTGAATAATTCAGTATATGAGAGAACAGAGAAAATGCTCTGTTTTTCAAGCAGCTTCCTCTGAAAACACATACAGTAAAATCTAATTAGTTTGAGGTTCACTCTTGTAATTTGTGTCATTTCACTTAGCTTTATTGTTGCTGATGTTGACCATTCTCCACCAAAAACAGCAAGCCTCCCTTCTTCAACCCATCCCCACTGCTAATTAAAAGATCAGGGAACCTATTTATTATAGCTCAATTCACAATAGCTAAGATATGGAATCAATCCAGATGTCTGCCATTAGAAGACTTGATAAAGAAATTATGCTATACATTATGGAATACTATTCAGTAAAAACAAAAAATGAAATTCTGTCTTTTGCAACAAAATGGTTGCAACTGGAAACCATTATACTTAGTGAAATAAGTCAGTCCCCAAAAGACAAATGTCATGTTTTCCCTGATCTGAGGTAACTAATAGAGTACTTAAAAGCTAATATATAGGAGTGAAGTTGACATTCAGAGATTCAGTGATTGTTTACAGTCCCTATCTTCACAGTGTTGTTTTCTTCTTCATGCTATTTGTTGAACTCTTAGTCTAGGTTTAATCTTATAAGCATAAAGTAAACTGAAAATACATTTTTGCCAAAAATTAAGAGAATAGAGGGAGGAAGAAGAAGGGTGGGAGCATGAGCAGGAGGGAGTGCAGAGTAGGAGTATCACTGTATTCCTGAATCTATGTATAGGAAATACATGCAATTTGTAGACCTTAAATAAAATTGAAAAGATCAGGGACCATGTTCCTTTGCCTATGTCAGTGATAAACCACTCCTAACTGGAGCGTGCAGAGGAGCCTCAACTAGGGAGGCTCAACTAGGGAGTTAGTTACTTGGTTTATTTACCCATTCATAACATCCACATCCTCCTTGTTGTGCTCTGTGATGTCCTTATCTAGGGTCGGCAGAGTTCTCCTCTATTTCCCAAGTCCTATTCTTCCTTCCCAACCAGGTAAGGTGCTTCCTTTTCCATCAATTGCACCTCTTCTTCCTCCTAGGGGGAATTATTTTTCTCCTTTCCTATGCTAGCATCGGGCTTTCATACCCTACTCTACTGTGTTCAGTTACTATTTATTGAAACTGTTTTGCTCTCCTTCATAACTGCAAATGTGAACAATTTCAGCAGTAGAATGGTTTGTTTCTTGGAAGTCTGAGGATGGAGACTGTTTCTCATCTTTATATACTCAGAATTTAAAACAGTGCTTGGTGCACTGTGGGTGTTCAGGAAACATTCCACAATTGAATAAATAGTAGTCTGGGGTAGCCAGAAGTATTTTAAGAGACTCCTGGCAGGAATGTGGAGAATCTTGGGCAGAGGAAGAGATTTTGGATAGCAGTTAGATAGGCGATTGGCTGTAAGAGACAAGGAGGGGCTTGCCAATGTGATGATGATGGGAAAGGAGAGGTGGGACATGTTTATTTCAGTTTTATTTTTTTTTTAGATCTCCTTTTTATTTCTCTAACATAAAGATCTGTTTGGGTATACTAAATTTAACCCTACTGTTTGGTCCTTATTTATGTTTCTATGTTGAAAACAAATAGTGACAGAGAACAAAGGAACAGAAGATTAAAGTTGAAAATTAAATGCTTTGCAAGAAAAAAAAAATCCATCGGTCATCCTATTTGTGTCATAAACACAATTAACTGTTGGCTTGTAGACTTTGAGTGATGTTTCCTAAGAGCTGGGAAACAAAGTAGGAGAAAGATTACCATCACAGACTTGAGAATTTTCTTTTTTCTTTTTTTTTTTTATATAAAGCTTTTATTTAAAGAATATAAATTTCCAAAGAACAGCTTATGGATTACAATGGCTCCCTCCCCACAACTTCTCTCCCTTCCCCTACCCTCCCCTTTCCCGCTCCCTCTCTCCTTCTGTTCACATCAAGATTCATTTTCAATTCTCTTTATACACAGAAGATCAATCTAGTACATATTACGCAAAGATTTCAACGGTTTGCCCTCGCATAGAGACACAAAATGATAATACTGTTGGAGTATTAGTTACAGTATTAATTCACAATGTACAGCACATTAAGGACAGAGATCCTACATGATTTTTTTTTAAAAAATTGATTAATTGTCTATGCAATTTCCAGTTTAACACCAAGATTTTTTAATCATTTGCAATTATCTTTATATAAAGAAGATTCATTCAATATATACTATGTAAAGATTTCATCAGTTTGCACCCACTCAGAAACACAAAGTGTAAAAATACTGTTTCAGTACTAGTAATAGCATTATTTCACATTGGATAACACATTAAGGACAGATCCCTCATGAGACGTAAGTACACAGTGACTCCTGATGTTGATTTAACAATTTGACACTCTTGTTTATGGCATCAGTAATCTCCCTAGGCTCTGGTCATGAGTTGCTGAGGCTATGGAAGCCTTTAGGGTTCGTGGACTTCGATCTTATTCCGACAGGGTCATAGTCAAAGTGGAAGTTGACTTGAGAATTTTCTTGCAAATTCTGGCTCTAATAACTGCTATTTGATTTTTGCCAAAATGTAGTCCAGTGACCTCACATACATAGTGATGTTCATCATAATTACGTTTATTCCATGGGGCAGTTCTAATGGTGATAGAAGCCAGTACATTGAAAACACTAAGCACAGTTCCTTGGACATATGATGTAGATGTATCTTTCATTCATATGTGCAACAAGTAAGTCAACTGAAAAAAATGGACCAGAACCTAAGTTTGCTTTATTCTTCGTAGTGTAAATTTGACTGCAGCAGTCGTTTTAATTGTATGATGCTCATTTGTACAATTAGCCTTCATTTAGTATCTTGTTTTTATCATTGCATAGTTAAATCTTTGAACAAATGTATGTCAATTTTTTCTATGATTAATTTCAAGGAGAGGAATCACTTGGTCAAAGATTATGGATATTTTGATGACTTTTGATACTAATAGCAGATTGCCTTCTAGAATGTGATTCTTTGCAGCCTGAGTGCTATAGCTTCTTTTTACAATAAGCCAACTTAATACGCAGAAAAAAAGGATTTTGCTTTCAATGTACATTTATTTGAATACTGAGGAAGATGAACATCTGTACTGGCATTATAGGTCTTTAGTATTTGTATATCTGTGAACTGCTCATCCCTGTGGTTTCCCAACTTTTCTAATTGTAAATGCATGGTTCTTTGTTTTGCTAATGTGACGAATATAACTACTTCTAGATTAGTTTTTGGCATTGAGAGAGTCCAAGAATCTAAAATGACTATATATTTGATAAATTTAGTTTATTAGGGTGAAACTAACAATATTGTACAGGTTTTGACTCACAGAATGGTGGTGTACCTTTATATAGTTTAACTTACTAATTCAAACTTTTGTGAAACTATTAAGCAATCCAGTTTGTGTTCTCAGCCTAATACTTGAATTTGGTCATTTGGCTTATACGACTGTATTAGGCTATTTTCTTTTTTTTTATGTTTTAAAACATTATTAGAGATCTTACTGGTTCATGTTGACTTCTTAAATACAAGGAATGGGCCCGGCTAAAGCTAAAAACTGGGAATTCAGTCCAGGACTCCCCCCAAAGAGGCAGGAACACAACTACTTGGGCCACCAACACTTTCCCAGGATCTACATTAACAAGGAACCAGTCAGGAGCAGAGCCTAGGTATCAAACCAGTCAATTATATAGGAAACAAGAGTGTGTTAACCACTAAGCCAAACGCCCAACCCTAGAATATTATCAGTATGTTTTCCTTGAGTAGTTGCTCTAAAATGATTGAGTATTGTCGTCTTATTTCTATGGACAAAAGATTTTTGAGTACAGTTGTGAAAATATGTGACTAGATTAATTTTACAAAACTTGTGAATAGCATTTTGCTGATTGCAATATAGGCTGTAAACATTTTAATGAAGGTTTGCTCTAGTTTGTAAACTCTTGCACCAGTTAGTGCTTTAAAGTTTTTATGGAGTTTTCATGTATACTCACATTTGATTCTGACAATCAAACTCATGAGGGGCATAGAATAGTACCCCTATTATTACAGAAGAGACTCTGAAGGGTTAAGTGACACCCAGAGGCCAGATGGCTCATAACTTGCACAAACTGGCCTAGAACCTAGGGCTTCTGACTCTGAATCGAGTGTATTTTTGTTCTTTTCCTTGATCATTGAATCACTTGACCTGGAAATATGCGCTTTCACCCTTGTCAGAAAAATAAATCCTGTGGGATTCGAATCCTGGTGAGAAGCAATAATGTGAAGCTTCCAATTCCCGTTGCTCTGTTTCTGTTGTGTCTGTCTTATTTTAGAAACATATGTTTTAGAATTTTCTGTGTAAATGCTAGTTCCAATTGTACGATGGAAAGTGAAAATCAATGACATGAGAATAGGTTTATTTTATTTAATATGTGTGGCTTTCACAAGGATTTGTTTCACTTTCAATTGATTTCACAGTTTGTTTGTTATTATGATTATTTTTCAGCTACATAGCCTTGGGTAATGTCAAGTTACTCATAAAGAAGGGATTTTTAATGAATACCCATAGAAGGTACTCTGCTCGTCTATTTCTGGTGCCTTTCTTTCACTAACTAAATTCTCCAGCCAGTCTCTGGAGCACAACGTGATATGTAATCAGTTTTCCATCACTAGTTTCAATTCTTTCTTGAGCTCCCATATCCAGAAACTATCATGCAGAGGATCAGTGCCCTTGTGGAGAAATATGAGTTCAGTGAGTTACTGTTCCAGTCTGGCTTTTATAGTGCTGAACTGTTTCTTTCATGCAATCTCTGAAATGGGGCAGGGGACACGATGGGACAAGACTTTATTATTTTTTGACAGTTTTAAAAGAACAAAGGAAAATTTCAACAAAATCAGAGAAAGCATGGCTAAGCTGTATGGGGGCCGTTATGAATTTACATTTGAATTGTTTTGGTGCATGGGCAATGTTAAATTTGCAACCCTCAAAGGAATAATGCTTGCAAGAACATACATTTTTTGGCAAAAAGAAAAAAAAAACTTAGGAACTCTCTTACAAGTGACTGATTTGTCTATTAGCCATTTGTTTCATTGTCTACTCTTCAGTTACACCTGTTGAAGTACAAATCCTGATTAGACATATTGTATGGATAGGTGTTTTTCTTGTCAAATATTCAAATTCATCAGTTCTTAGAAGTGAAAAACTATTCAAAATTGATTATCAGACTAGATCCAGCTTCTGATTTTAATAGTACAGCAGAGCAAATGTATTCAAAGATTAAAATATTAATTGCTATGGGTATTTTAGTTAAAATGATCATAGAATATGTGCAGAAAGGACTGTACGAAAAGTTGATGTTGCTTGTTGTACTACAGTCAAAATCCGGATTGAAACAAGAATATAAGAATAATACCTGCATATTTCTTTGCATGATTTGGGGGCAGGATACCAAATAAAAAAGGATATAGCCTAAGGATTGAGTATATGTCTTTGAGCATTTAATGGCATAGTTTCATATATAATGGTATTTTTCAAATAATAACATCTTGATATGTCATTTCCAGCCATTAAAATAGAGAATTCTGTAGTTAATGAAGAATAAAATGGAAAGATTGCTATACATCCGAACCTCTGTTTTGGATACCAGTTTTCAAAATTGTTTATTTACTTATTTAAAAGGCAAAGCAACAGTGAGGGGGAGACACACACACACACACATGTATATACACACACCACACTGAGTAGGAAACAGAAGGAGTCAGAGATGGAGGGGAAGAGAGAAAAGAGGGGAGGTATCAATCTTCCACTCACCAGTTCAATCCCAAAATGGCAACAACAACCATGTCTGGCCAGGCTAAAGCCAGGAACCAGGAATTCCATCCTGGTATCCAACATGAACAGGTATTCATGAGGCCAGAATGCTTGGGCCATCATCTGCCGCCTGCACACCAGCAGGGAGCTGGATTAGAAGTGGAGCAGCCAGGAATGAAAGAGGCACTGTGATATGGGATGCTGTTGTCACAGTAGGGGCATAAACAGCTGTATCACAATGCTGGCCCCATAACATTTTTTGAAATCTATTTCCCTATCTACTTGGATATTATGGGGCTGAGTGCTTAGAGTATTTATCAAATAGAGATTATGAAATCTCATGAAACCTAAAGAAAATGCATATTTTCATATTTGTTTTTCAATTGATGATGTGACATTCTCTCCTTCAGGACTGAATCTAAGTTTTTAAGATCTGAAACTTTATATTAGCAGGAGTTTTTTGAAGATTTTTGTCTACCTGTCTCCTGGTATGGGATCCTACTTTGATGACAATATTCCTTTTATTTTATTTATGTACCTGGCTTGTAAAGACTAGTAAGAGCTGTGTTTGCCAGTGACACTAAATTTTACATAAACCATTTGAAATTAAAGTAGATATAAACATAGCACAAACAAAGCTATGAAGGTATTTTGCCCTTCTGTGTCTATTGTATTTGCAAGGAAACTTAACAAAAAAATTATTTAATGTGAACTGGAGAATGGAACTGAATGTCCTTAAGTAATGCCCAATAATAATCCCCTTCCACACAATAAAAGATTAATACTTTTGCCCAAGGTTACTATTATAGAAACTATTTTTATAATTGCAGAACTGAAATTCAGGGGCTAGCATCCCAAATCATAGCCCTGGCTCAGGTCCTGGTTGTTACACTTCCAATTCAGCTCCCTGCTAATGCACCTCAGAAGGCAGCATAAGATGCCAAAGTACTCGGGCTCCTAACACCTTTGTTGGAGACCCAGATGGAGTTCCAGGTTCCTGGCTTTGGTCTGGCCCAGCCCAGCTTCTGTGACCACTTAAAATGAGTATGGTTCAGGGGCAAACAGCAAATGTCTGGTTCTTTAAGAAGAAGAAAGCTGTATATGCTTTGGGAATATTTCTCCCCATGTTTAAAGGAATGTTGCTTTAAATGGTGTATAACATAGCATTTATTGAACTCTTTGAAAGTCCTCAATATGCAGGTGCATTTGAAATTACCCCGGTGTCTACTTTGCTCCAGTTAACATTCTTTTTAATGGGAGCATCTAGAAAACTTCAAAGAAGAATGACTGAAATAGCCGTCTTGGCTATTACTTGAACATTACTTTTCTGGTCAGTTTTTCTGACCAGAAAATGAACAATATAGGAAAAGAAGTTGTTTTTCATTAGCTCAAAGACCTGTTCTAAAACTTATTAAAGTGAATGTTAAGTGCTACGTGTGCCATTTGCTTCATATGCACAACCTATGATTGATTTACCAACTTTGATGCAATTACATTATAGTTGCAATTTTCAACATTATATTTGAATAGAATTTTGAGTCTCTGTTATTAATAAGTTCGGTATGATCAGAAATGAAAATCTCTGCTGAAATATTCACTTAAAAAACTCTTCAACAGTGGACCTTTCCCAGTTCTCACCACTGTTTTGCGTAGAGTAAGCAAGAAATGCACATTTGTTTGAATGGATTGATGTTCTTTCCTCACAGTCTGCCTCAGAAAAGCCAAGATTTTATTCTCCAAATGGAAAAGAATTCTAGGCAACACCCTCAAAATATGAAATCGGTTATAAAATTCATTGCTTGATTTTTCATTTAGAGAAATTATCATAATGATATGCTGTGTTCACAAGTGAGATTTTCTTTCTTAAAGCTCTTGTATATAGTTTGCCTTTAAAATTGAACTGCATTCTTTTCTAAATAAAACATAGATCAAACACCCGCATAATTACTTTTTAGGTAGTTTTTTTTTTTTTTTTTTTTTTTGCCAATGAACAGATATAGAACTTGTTTAAAATTTGTGGGGGGGGGGGAGTCATTGCTTTAATTCTCAAAAATAAAATAGGAAAAAGTTAATACAATAAAGTCACATGCAAACTACTAAGGTACATATATAATCTGTTTCCTTTTGTCTCTTTCTGTATATCATGCTACTTTAATACAAATTTTTTAAGATGAGTGAATTTATACCAACATTTGCTCATAAGAAAGATAAGCAGATCTAGCCAGCGGTTAGTCATAATTAAGGTGGTGATTACTTAGAATCTTAAACTTTTCTTAAGCAACGGAATGGTACCCCTGCACTGGATTGGCTGTCCAAAATATCGCCAAATTTCAAAAACTTCCCTCAAAGGCATTCTCAGTGAAAAGCTTTATGCCCTAGGATTGAAGGCTATATAGTTAGCAATATGAGAGAATATGCACACACAAATTAAATGAATTCTCTGAAAAAGCAGAATGGAAATTTAATTAAAGACAGTTTTCCATATAAGTAGGGCTAAAGGAAGCAGTGCAGTTGCCTGGGGTGTGTTTTACCTTACTGCTATTCGTCAGCACTGAGTAATAGCTAAAAACACAGACACAGTGGTCCTATACCTAGCAACCTCCTTCATTACCTTATGGTGTGGTGCAAATTACTTACCATCTTTAATATTCTCAGATGTGTCATCTGTGGCACAACCAATAGTTCTATCTTCCTCATGCGGTTTGCCTAAGGAATAAATGAGATAATGCATGCTGTGCAGGGTTTTCAGACATGGAAAGATGAATAATAACCATTACACAGGAGTGAATCCCATTACTCCGGGTGTATCTAACCACAATTAGGAATAAATTGGAGAACATGTTATCTAAACAGGACAGAAACTTGGGAGAGGACTAAAAATGCCTTGGCATTCCAGATTTTTGTAAAAAGAAAAACGAAATATCCCTGAATACTGAGTAATAAATTTCTCATTGCTTAATATTGGAAGGGTGACTCAGAAACACTGTCATATTTTTTCCCTTCTGTTTATTTCTAGAAATTGCATGAAGTGAAAATATGCTGGTTATCTTGAGGAGTACTCTGAATTTCAAACACAGTTTAATGCTTTCAGTTGTTTTCAAATTTATTTAAATGTGCTTATTTTTTAATGGCTTATATGTTATTGTAGTTGAAATTGATTGTCTCTCTGGGAAAAGTTTCTTCCTGAGCATTATTTTTATTTTATTTCTAAAGGCATGTTTATTCATTTTTTATTTACTTGAAATGTAAGACAACAGAGAATGGTGGGAAGAGGAGAGATGGATACAGAGATCAACCTATGATCTATCCAATGGTTTACTCCCCAAATGCCTGATACGGCCAAGGCTGGGCTGGTCCAAACCCAGGACCCAGAAACTATCTGGATTTCTTCTGTGGGTGGCAAGAACTCAAATACTTGAGCTAACACTTGCTGTCTCCCAGGTACATCAATAGGCATTGGATCAGAGGCAGAGATGCAGACTGGACTTGATCTCAGGTACTTGGTTATAGATCGTGGTAGTCCCATGGGGCACCTGAACACACTGTACCACAGTGCTCACCCCTGTGAGCATTACTTTTCCCAGCCAATTCTGCATCTACCACATGGCTACCCACAGACTTCTGCTGTTTCTTTGGCTAGTGGAGCTATGCTCCTTTTCTCCTTGACTTATAAAATAATGAGTTGTTGAAGTACACTTTTAGTTAAGTCAGCAGTAAGTGCTTCAGTGTGTAATGTCTCATTAATAGAGATGGTTAATGGCAAACAGGGCAGTTTATGAAGCTGATAAGCAAAACACCTGCCTTATTAAAGGGATGGATGGCCATGACCACACAGCGATACTGGCAACCAAGAGAGCTTCAACTGGTATTAGAAATACTCTTCCATTCACCAGGTGGAATATTGTATCTGGGTTTTCCTTCGCTCACACTGGCCATTCTTGTCTTTCCCAGCTCTGTTTTGAGGACCCTGGTGTATCACACACGCCTTGGGAGAAATACTCTGAGAAGGGCATCTGTATGCAGGAAGCTTGCACTTGTTAGGGAACATAGGGTGCAGGAAAGAACATAGGAAAAGCTTAGATTTACTGCATTTGGCACAGAGGCCTTAACTCTGAGGCCACTTGCAGCTGAGATGGCCTCTCAGTTGTCCCAGTTTGAGGTAGGGGTCCAACCTTTGTACACCAGCATTGACTAGTTATTGGATGCAGGTGGCTGTACAATGAGGGCATAATCTTAAATTAAGCAACTCCCTTCTGTGAAGGTCAGATCCTCAAGAGAGATTCAACTCTGAGTTTTTGGCAGGCACACTCCGGGCAGCTGGGGAGATCAGCTGTCCTTTCCATTCTTCCATCCTCAAAGGGTGATCTGGATGGCCCAGCAGGACAACAAAAAGGAAGGATTTGGCTTTAAGTTGTTTCCACCTAACTAAAGGTTCTGTTAAACTCTGACGTTAGTATAAAAGTGGTAGATATATGATATGATTGTTATTAGATTTAAATTTGAGTGGGTGTTGTGACACAGGTGAATTCACTGGTGAGGATCCCATATTGGTCGAGTGCCTGCGATGGAGTTTGGCCTTTGCTTCTCATTCAGTTCCTTGTCATTGCCTACTCCGTGAAACAGCAGATGATGGCTCAAGTGCTTGAGTCCCTGCTACCCATGTGGGAGACTTGGAGTGAGTTTCTGGCTCTTGATTTTAGCCTGGCTGGGCACTGGCTGCTGTTGGCATTTTGAGAATAAACCAGCAGATGAATGATTCCCCCACCTACTTCTCACTCTGCCTTTCAAATCAAAATAAATAAGCTTAAAATACATGCTGTACTGGGGTTTGCATTTGTTCTTTTGTCTATGGCTATAAAAATATCTAGGATAGAGGTATTTGGGTGTATTTGACAAATACTAATTTTACTTCATTTTAACTTTGCCGTTCAAATTGAGAAGCCTTGACTTCTCTGCCATGTTTCAAGGGAGGTGATATGGAAACAGGACTGCATGGGGCAGTGAAGTTACTAGGAGCACAATCCTCCCATGACTGTTTGAACACAGAGAATTCCAGATCTTGTGCATCCAAACCCAGCACACAGCCTACCTGATCCTAGTAATGAGACCTGGGATCCGTTTGCCACCATCAGAGCTGGATGAAGCACAGTGAGGCATTCACCTTGAGTGCAAAATTTAAAGAGCAATCCAAAGAAAATGTTTTAAACTAATACTTAATGATACCTTTAAAATTCAGAATTAATGCAACAATTCCTGATGAATTAAATTTTAAGATGAGGTGAAAATGTTTTTTCTCTACCGTTTGCTTCCGATTCTAGCATGGCTTGACTAGGCATGGAAATAATCTGTACTGCATAGGAGTAATCTGATAAATCTGTTTCCATTTTCATGAACTTGCTTGAATGAACCATTCTGAAGGTACCTCAAGTGAAATCTATGTGAATATTTCTTATCAATTCTCAAAACATAAGAAAAGGCATATATTGAAGTGGATGAATTCAGTGTATCCCAATCTTAAACTGAGACCCCTTGGAGTTTGCAGCTAGCATTGGTGCTGAATAGGACGGAAATAAGAAGATGATCAGAGGATTAAGTGGATTTTACCAAAAGATCACTTCAGGGACAGAGCCAGCGGTCACATCCCAGAGTCGCTGAGTTTAAAGGCTAAGAAGCAGACCTAGGGTCAAAGTCAAGGGAAAATAATGTAAGGATCCTCATGCTCCAGTGGCCCTAGGAGAGGGTCTGTTGTGAAGCCGGTGTTGCTTTGCCTCTTTCTAGTGACTGCACCAATTCCTAATTTAAATAATTGTAAAACTCACCGCATGCCCTTTAGAATAAATTCAGGCTTATCAGTGAGAAATCCGAAGTCCTTTGCACAGTATAGCTTTCACTTGTCTCATCCCTCTGCCAGACCCACCTTTACAAATATCTACCCAATATCGGAAATATAAACAGCCTTGGCTCTTGTAACAATAGTCTCTCTCAGACCAAAGGTGTGTGCTGCTGACCACTTCCTGCTTGTTTCTTTCTTTGATTTACCTTTCTAAAGACTGAGAACTAACACAAGAGTGACTGTCACCTCCTCTTTGAATCCTCTATGTGTTTGCAGGTTGAGCTCAAACCAGAAAGTCCTTCCTCACTTTCAGCTCAGTATGTTCACAAACAATGAAATGTGTACATGTCCTGGTAGGTATTATTTGTTCTTTTCATTTAATATTGTTAGTGCCAGTAAAAATTATAACAGCAACTGTTAATGATATTCCCATAGCCCCAGCTGAGTGAAACGTGCTTTACATATGACATTTCACTTGATTTCAATGAATGTCATGTTATCACCCTTTTTATGCTCTCATATTTCATGTCTGCATCATTTCATCCATGCATAAACCAAGGCTTGGTTGCAAGCGTTCAGCTCTACATAAAGCTGTGTGTCTCTTCCCGACACCAGCATCTAGCTCAGCTTTAGCCTCTTGGGCACATGCAACAGTTAGCTAGTGAAAGCTGAATGCATGGCGATCAGCCCTGATAAGCAAGAGTGCGCTGATTTCCTCATTGCACATATGCAAACACAGATATGCACACATGCAGATTTGTAGTCTTCTTTGCCTTTTAAATATTTCATGCAATCAGAATTCCTTGAGAGTAAAGCTTTAGACAGATGCAATGACTTTTCTTCTGCAAAATAGTTATTCACACCCGCGATAACTTTAGCAATGTTCTAGGGATTTGATGAATTCCAGTATAGCAAACTGAATTAGCTATACTTTTGGTCTAAAGCCTGTACATCCCAGTTTTGGGAAATTCTGACTTTATTAACTTATGGGCACCTTTATATTTTTTTTAAACTGTCAAGATTTTGTTTCCATTATTTTGATCACTTAAAAACAATGCATTTAGCAATGAAGTAGAAGTGCACGGTTACCCAGGATTTACATACACTCTGGTATTAATCACCCATTCAGTGGTATTATAGAAAAAAAGCAGGCTTGTTTATGCAGGGGAAGCAGGCATTAAAGTGAGGACATATTAAAGAGAGAATGCGGCCTGCCTGGGAGCATCAAACAGCCGCCAATCTGCCTCCTGCTGTTAGTTTATCCAAAGAGCTCAGGCATGGGCTTTCCTTTCCATTTCTCTGGATGAAAAATCCATATTTTCTCCACTATATTGTCATCTATTGAAAATGTTCACTGTCTGAAGGTGGGTATTTCATCTGCTGGCCTTGGAGACAAATAGAGGAAAACTATTAATGTGTAATGATTATCACCCAGAGTACATTACCTTCTACTTAGACTCTTAAATGTGTTCTGCATTATCTCCTCTGAGATTCATAGAGATATTAGGGCATCATTAGATCATCTCCCTCCACTTGTTTTTTAATTCTCTTGAGATTTTATTCTCTGAGGTTCTTAGGATCAGAGGGGCAGGGATCCTGTTTCTCTAACCTGAACCCTGATTCTTCCCATACGGGCATAGTGCGTTTCTGTGCAATATTATTAAATAATGAAACAGGAAATTCCCCGTTGAATATAGAATAGGAAAAATTATTTATTTTGAAAATCACATATCTGGTTACATCTTACTTGACAGAATTAAAAAAGAAGTGAGGCTTGGATGTCACACAGTTGGTGAATATTGGCGCTAGAACAAGCCGTCATGAACTGGGATCTTTAGATATAGATTTCATGTTTTCAACCTGCAGTTCAGAATCCTTCCTGAACCCTCACCACTTTCTGTGCAGGGGTTATGCTCCTAATTAAATGCTGACTTGATTGCAATCTCAGGGTTTGCCATTACACATGTATAAAAAAGGCAACCATGTTTTTGCTAGAATGACAGGAAATTTTTAAGTTTACCAATGAACAAACTGACCATTCCTAATGCTAATTCCGGTAGCATTGACAGGCTGCAACTTTCATGTGTATTTCTATAAACTTTCTTTGAGCCTCTCCCAAAGGGGAAAAAGAAAAGAAATCATCTGCCATAACGAGATGTGTGTTTGTCTAGTCTGTCAATTTGCTCACTATTCCAGGATATGAAGAATGTTGTAAACAAGGTAAAAGGAAAACTTGGCATTAATACCTGGATTAATACTGGGGACCACAGGTGCTCTCTAGAAGCTTGTTAATGGTCCAGTAACCAAGCCAAATGTTTCAACTTCTGATCATTCTTATTGACTTCTGATAATTATTCCCATCATTCCTTCTCTCCTGCTCTAGACACTTGTCCAATTGTGTAGCTATTGGGTTGACTATGCAGTTGATCAAAACACTTGTTTGTCATGTAGTGGCTCATGAGGAGAGTAGCCCCTAGGCATTATGAAATGAGGGTCTCAAATCTCTGCGTTGGTAACTGGCTTAAAAAAAAAAAAAACAACAAACAATGACCTTGTTGTTGAATTCTCAATATGTTCTTTTTTTGAACTGTAAGTTTGCATATCTTAATGAGGGACAGTTTGGCCATGGTGTTCAGATACCCTCATCCATACAAAAGAAGTAACAAATAGGACTGTGTGTGAGTTCAGATTGTATCCTCAAGAATTCCGGGTTACCAGCTGAAGCAGTTGCTGGATACACACATTATCCTCCAGCTTAGGATTTGATCAATATGTGGAAACTGTAGGGTTGCTTTTTCTTCATAATAAGGCTAGAGCACTTGCTTGCAAATAAATATTCCTTATTCCAGTGTGCCTTGGGCAAAGGCTTCAGTCAAAAGCTCTGTGACAGTTTTGCAGTAGTGCTTAATTGTAGGGCAAGGAGAACATTTGTGGAAGAGAAATTAAGGAGAATAGAATGGTTAATAGTAATTAATTTTCTTAGTCATATGAATAA
Organism: Sylvilagus floridanus; assembly: GCA_949820135.1. NCBI lineage: Eukaryota > Metazoa > Chordata > Mammalia > Lagomorpha > Leporidae > Sylvilagus > Sylvilagus floridanus. The sequence goes on from OX463230.1 coordinate 115,356,065, forward strand.
AACAGACTTTAAAGACTTCTTGAATACTTTTCCTAATGTGAAACAAGCAATGGTGTATATAATTGGAATAGTTTTTTAAAAATATTTATTTATTTGAAAGAAGCAGAGGCAAAGACAGATCTTCCATCTGCTAGTGCATTCCCCAAATGACTTTAACAGCCAGAGCTGGGTCAATCTAAAGCCAAGAGCCAGGAGCTTCTGTCCGGTCTCCCACCTGGATGCAGGGGCCCAAAGACTTGGACCATCTTCTGCTGCTTTCCCAGGTGCATTAGCAGTGAGCTGGATTGGAAGTGAGGCAGCCAGTACCTGAACCAGCACCCATATGGGATACTGGCACTGCAGGAGGCAGCTTTATGGGCTATGCCATAGCTCCAGCCCCAGAATAAATTTATTTTTATCTTTAACATTATTACATTAGCATTAGCATGATTTTAGTTTTGAAAGTGGAAATTCAAGAAAATGGCACCAGAATTGTGACATAGTGGCTTAAGCTGCCCCCTGAGATGCCAGCATTACATGTGGGGGCTGGTTTGAATGCCTGCAGCTCCACTGCTAGCTCCCTATTCTTTCACCTGGGAAAGAAATGTAACATGGCCCAACTACTTGGATCCCTGCCATCCATGTGGGAGACTCAGATGGAGCACCTGACCTGACCCATTTTGGCCACTTGGAAAATGAACCAGCAGATGGACTCTCTTCTCTCTCTCTTCCTCTCTCCCCCCTCTCCCCCTTCTCCCCCCTTGCCCCTCCTCCCTTGCCCCCCCCTTGCCCCTCACCCCTTGCCCCTCTCTCTCCTCACTCTCTCTCCCCTCTCTCCTTTCTGCCCTCTTCCCTCCTCAAATTTTTTGAAAAAAATTAAAATATTTTAAGAAAAGGCTTAAATGGGTAGAAGGGAGAATTTTGACATTTGTAGAGTTAATGGTGTGAGCTATACCCAGAGAGAGAAGAGGAAATGTCTTCAGAAACTCCATCAGGAGAGAGGATTAAGAGGCGAGAGATGGCACGGCAAATGGGAAGTATGGAGAAAAAAGGCAGCCTGAGAAACCTGTGGAGTGGATTCAGCAGATCTGAGTCTGTGACTTGGCTCCAGATAGGAAAAAGCATTAGCAGCCATTCTGAGCCCAGAAGTGACTTGGCAGAATGTACCGAGAGTGATACCAAATGTGACTTTGACACATAAAAACCATCATGAAAAGCAGGATAGAGATTCCTCACAAAACTAAAAATAGATCTACCATGTGACTCAGCCATTCCACTACTGGGAATTCACCCAACGCAAATGAAATCTGTAGATGAAAGAGTTGTCTGTATCCACTTATTTATATCAGCTCAATTCACAATCGCTAACATACGAAATCAACCAGGGTTTCCATCAACTGATGACTGGATAAAGAAATTGTGATGTATATAGGATCGAATGCTATTCAACCTTAAAAAAAAAAGAATGAAACTCATCAAAATTGATACAACTGGAGATCATTATGTTTAGTGAAATAAATCGGACCCCCCCAAAAAAATATTTTTTTCTGATATGTGGTAACTAATATATAGAGTGAGAACAAACAAACAAAAACCCTGGATGTATGAATGACACTGACATCTTATGGTTTCATTATTGTTTATAACCCTTATCTATATTCCTGTGAAACAGTGGTCTTTCTACTTTTTACTTGTTTAACACTGTGGTTATTGGTGCATTAAGCCTGTGATTAAAAAGTAAATTGAAACTATGCTATTGCAAAAATTAAAAGGGGGAAAAAGTCCCACTCGCTTATTATGTCTTAAGGAAATCTGACAAGCCCTTCTTTTAAGGAGTTTAGATATTCTACAGTTTTGTGTTTATGTGAAAGAGCCGTGTAATCACCAAGCTATTCTGTATTTGAAACTAAGCAGGAAATAGTTTGTGGTCTTATGAAATGGTATTGACAGGAAACAGTTTGTTCATATTTTTAAATTCAACTGATAACACTCAGACTGCTTTTAATGAATGTAAATATTGGACAGCTGGTTGTGCGAAAACCAGGCTACTTGTACCGTTAAACCTGGTGTTCAAAAATTCGGCCACTAAATATTTTAGAATTAGGATGACATTTTTTTTTTTCACAAGAGGGGATTATCTTTGTTTTTGCGATAAACTAAACAAGTAAATTCTGTCATTCAAGCAAGCAGTATCTTGACTAATGTGACCTCTAGGATTTAGTATATTTTTGATGCTAGACTAAATACATTGGTCATTATTACACTAACCTAAAATGTCTCATGAAGTATTTGTGTTGACCATGGAATTAGTTTCTATGCAATTCATGGCTTTAAGAGTGCATATCTGTTTTAAACTGAGTAGGCAAGAGAGATTCATGTGATGAATGATATATTAATTTATGAAAGGAGTGGAGAGGATACAAAATTTGGGCAGAGAAGGTCTCCATAAAGTTTTTTGTGTACTTTGAAACTTGAATAAATAAGATGAAAAATATAAAAGCTTTCTAAGTATACATGACAGATATAAAGGATATTAAAAATTTGAATCAAGGATTGGACGAATGAGAAAGAAAGTTGATAATGTTGACTTCAGAAATAATTCTAAATAAGTTTATTAAGCTATTGATTTCAGTGCCTAACAAATAGTAGGTGATTAAAAATTGTTGAGTAGCTTTACTTATGTACTAAACTTATTTTTCTTGAATGAATAATGCTAGTGATATTGTGTTGATGAAAAATGGCTTCAGAAGAGAACCCAGACATTGTTTTCTAAAGTTTATTTAATGAACTATGGAAATCCAGTGAAATTCAAAGTTCTTTAACTGGAAATATATCCTTATATGCTTATTTAAAACAAAACAAAAAACAACCAACCTATATTCTTACAAGTGTCACCCACTGCCACAATCCTAATCAGAATCCTTTTGTGGAGTGCATGATATTACTGACCCAGGGTGGGATATAAGATGTGTTTCTAAATTTAATTAAAATGGTAAGTATTGAGGACATTATGCTAAGATCTAACAAGGACAGCTTCCATACAGTGAGTTACATATCAGCAGAAGAATTGCATTTACAGATTCTACCCTGTTAACCTGAGAATGGCAGGGGTAGAAAGAAATTCCATATCTTAGCTATTGTGAATTGAGCTGCAATGAAATGGGGATACGGATCACTCTTTCATATGCTGATTTCATTTCCCTTGGATAAAATCCCAGGAGTGGGATGGCTGGGTCATATGGTAGGTCTATATTCAGATTTCTGAGGTATCTTCAAACTGTCTTCCATAGTGGTTTTACCAGTTTACATTCATACCAACAGTGGATTTGGGTATATTTTCCCCAACATCCTTGCCAGCATTTGTCATTTGTTGATTTGTATATGAAAACCATTCTAACTGGGGTGAGGTGAAACCTCATTGTGGTTTTGATTTGAATTTCCCTGACAACTAGTGATCCTGAGCATTAGTTGTGTAGGTTGGCCATTTAGATTTCCTCTTTTGAAAAATGCCTGTTTAAGTCCTTTGCCACTTGTTAACTGGGTTGTTTCGTTGTTGAGTTTCTTGATCTCGCTATATATTCTGATTATTAATCCTTTATCAGTTCCATGAATTGCAAATAATTTCTCCCATTCTATCAATTGCCTCCACTTTTGGCTGAGTGTTTCCTTTGCATTGTAAAAGTCTCTCAATTTCATGTAATCCCATTTGTCAATTTTGGTTTTGATTTCCTATGCCTCTGTGGTCTTTTCCAAGAACTCTTTGCTTATATTATTGTCTTTCAGGATTTCCCCAATATTCTATGATAAGTTGATGATATCCGGTGGTAGATTTAGGTCTTTCATCCATTTTGAGTGGATTTTTGTGTAAGGTGTTAGGGTTTTTTTATTTTTAAATTTAATTTTTATTTTAATTTTTTAGCAGATTCAATATGAGTTGTAGATACAAGACTAAGAACATAATATTCCTGGGGCTGGTGCTGTGGCGCAGCAGGTTAATTTCCTGGCCTGAAGTGCAGCATCCCATAAGGGCTCCGGTTCTAGTCCTGGATGCTCCTCTTCCAATCCAGCTCTCTGCTATGGCCTGGGAAAAAAGCAGAAGGTGGCCCAAGTCCTTGGACCCTTGCACCCACCTGGGAGACTGCAAAGACGCTCCTGGATCCTGGCTTCGGATTGACACAGCTCTGGCCATTGTTCCCAATTGGGGAGTGTACCATCAGATGAAAGATCTCTCTCTCTGCCTCTTGTCTCTCTGTGTAACTCTGACTTTCAAATAAATTAATAAATAAATATTTAAAACAAACCCATAATATTCCTCCTTCCTTCCCCACCCTCCTTTATTCTACCTTTTTTTCTTTTTTAGTTTTTTTTATAATTTTATTTAAGGTATACAAGTTTTTTTGTATTTCCTATAGAGAAATTCAAGGAAGAAATTGACAGTTCCACGCATGACTGGATCCCTTGCCCAGTCTTCAGTGAGGAGTTGTGATAAAGGAAAGGCAGCACAGGTAATAGAGGGTTGTGCTGTTAAAAAGAGCTGATATTAGAGCTGGTCCATGAAGCAGTGCAGATCCTGAAGAAAGGATGAATAAGAACTGCAGATATGCAAATAAGCGACTTGGATTTTGGTGCTTTTGTTTAATGTTGTATAAAAACAAAGTGTCTTCTGAAGTACAGACTTCCTGAAGCATTTTAATATGCACTTCTAGGGAATGAAGTGCTAAGAATATGTAGTTGAAAGTACAATGGCTGTACTAATGCCCCAAATAGCTGTCTTGCTAAAAGATATATTAATTTACTACCTAGCAAGAACAAGGAGTAAATATAAGCAAAGCATAGCCTATCTTTTGCAAAGCGAAAATGAGGTAGAAAATGAAAGGTATTTATCTCCATTAATTTATTTAAGTTTCTTGTTAACTAATCTAAAACCAGAGAGAGGGATAAAAGCATTGTTGAAATTCTCAGTGTAAGGGCAGCAAAAGCAGTGCCCTTTGGGGGAGTGTTTTTGTTTGTTTTAAGAAAAGAGAGTTTAGTGCTGTTATTGGAATATTATTCCTTTCTCATTTAAAATATATTTGACTGCCCCGGAGTGCAGTGGAGGATGGCCCAAGTGCTTGGGCCCTGCACCCCATGGGAGACCAGGAAAAAGCACCTGGCAACTGGCTCCTGCCATCGGATGAGCGCGGTGCGCTGGCCGCAGCGCGCCATCAACTGCAGCCATTGGAGGGTGAACCAATGGCAAAGGAAGACCTTTCTCACTGTCTCTCTCTCTCACTGTCCACTCTGCCTGTCACAAAAAAAAAAAAAAATCTCCTATAATGAGAAGCAGGAGAAACATTCCTACACTTAAATAAATTTCTCTGAGTTATCCATGTGACATTAAAATTCAGATGATATTGAACTGTGAAGTTGTTCGAAATAGTAAGGGACCATGATAAACGTGATGGTTTTTTTAAAGGAAATTTCGTTTAAAAATACTTTATTCTAAAGTATACAATTAAAAATATAAAAACTGGGGGAAGATTTATTTACTTCCTATAGAAAGCAGAAGGGAGAAAGAGCATTTAAAAACTGCTCCGATACCACACAGAAGCAATGTAAAACAGTGACCTCAACTAGTCATGGGGACAGTGAGAATCAAAAGGTAGGTAACATATGTCCAACATAAGATGAATCTGTCTGATAGCTAAAAGAATTTGGGTATGAAAAACAGTCCTGCGGTTAACTAAAATCATGACTAGAGAAAATAGAGGAAAAAACATGGCTTGTTGAACTATGTTAGTGAAAGGATTTCGTACAAACTCTAGCACACAGTAGGAAATGGGGAGTTCAAAGCAGGGATTGCAAAGATCAGGGCAAGCGTGAGAAAAGAAATGTCCACTTTTAAACTCTCACCCTTCAGATTCCGATAAATGAGATACTATTCTTCAAGGTTTCATGACAGTTCAATACAAATTAACACATTTCAAGGTTAAAATGTGTGTATTTTCACATTTTTCTGAGATATGTTTGTGCTTACAAATGATAGCATGTTATAATGGAAATAGTTTTCATTTTTAAACATTGTATTTACATTTTTAAGGAATTTATTAAAATACATTAGATTTTCAGGGTCACAGCAAATGGACGGACCTTGCCTATATTCCCACTGAACTATGAAATTTTTTGCTTTTTACCTGTATTCTTTATTTATTGTAGCATCAAGCCTTTGACTATAATATACATTAAAAATGGAAAGAAACAGGAACAGAGAAGGGGAATATCCTTATATTCTATATATAATCTGATATCTTTGTATTAATATGTTAACATGAGAATTGATGAGAATTGTGCTCCAGTAATTATCGTGCATTTACTATTCTGGCTCGTAAATCTGTTGGTTTGAGAAATCTGGTCTGATCAGTTTTGTGAGGAAAAATGGTATAGATTACACCCACTGGTGGTTTGGAAGGGGCATGGTGTCATCCACAAGGCCTTGAAAGTTATGTCAATGAAGTCAGCCCTGGTCTGGGGACTCAGATGCAGTAGTTGAAGTTACCTGTGAATGGCAGGGTGGGGGAGACTGCAGAGGATGGATCACAGCCTTTCGCATTCCACTGGCTTGCTTTGTGAAGTTAGCCAATTTATCTTGCTTCTATGGCAATTTACCTGACTTCTAGGCAAAATCTTAAATACACCACAAATTGTGCTGGTTATTGAGAAATATGAAACTACAAGTTAAGAGCAAATTTTATTTAAGTAAAATACAGAAATTGAGATACATAGAGTGATATTAAGTAAAGACAAGACATACAAAAAGATTTTCAAGGTGCCACTGGGCTATTTTGAGTTCTCTAGCAGGCAAGAGAAGGCATTGTAACATGTGTTTTGCCTTTTACTGATTTCTGGCAGATAGGAGACATGAAACTATAGAAATGAAATACTCAGGGCCAGCGCTGCAGCTCACTAGGCTAATTCTTTGCCTTGCGGCGCTGGCACACCGGGGTCTAGTCCCGGTTGGGATACCGGATTCTGTCCCGGTTGCCCCTCTTCCAGGCCAGCTCTCTGCTGTGCCCAGGGAGTGCAGTGGAGGATGGCCCAAGTGCTTGGGCCCTGCACCCCATGGGAGACCAGGAGAAGCACCTGGCTCCTGCCATCGGATCAGCACAGTGCACCAGCCACAGTGCACTGGTGGCAGCGGCCGTTGGAGGGTGAAGTAATGGCAAAGGAAGACCCTCTCTCTCTCTCTCACTGTCCACTCTGCCTGTCAGAAAAAAAAAAAAAAACAAAACTCAGAGACGGACTCAAAAGGACCCAGTAAATACTTTGTACAGATGGTCCATGTTGAGTCAGATTCTTACGTGTGTGACTTGGGCTAGTTGCTATGTCTGTGTTCCCACCTATAAAACAGAGCAACATGTACTCTATGAAGTTACACATGACATGAAAGGAGTCCAAAGTACATTCTTATTTTACTCTCCCTGCCACTGCTCTGTGAAACTCAAAGCCTGCCTTGGCTCTCAAAACGATACCAATACGCATTATCACTGTTGGCTTTGCCTCTGCCCAGACATCTGTTCTCATAGAGCTGAGGCCCATGAGCAGGATGGCTCGAGATAAATCAAAAGAAATAGCCATCTTCTGCTTATGACCAGTTTCACTGTGGCATAATCTATAGGCTGATATTAGACTACATCCTTCTTAGCTTTCCAGAAGGACCTTAGCTTTGATGATTCCAGATGGTATCACGTCAGATGGAACCAAGTCTCATCTTGATGGGATCACTGGAAAAGCGATGCATTTCTGTGTTGTGCATGGTTGAAGTGTGTGTCTCAAGGGTTCATGTGTTGGAATTGAATCCCTATTCCAAGACACGATAAGGATTCTGATGTTTAGAGGTGGACTTTAGGAGGTGATGAGGAAGGTGGGGGAGAGGGGTGGATGAGCGCACACTCATGCTCTCTGTCTCCACGTGTTACCCGGTGTCAGCATGAGACTGTTTTCCCCAACCTTGTCCCAACAGACCAGTGAGCTGAGTCAAACCTTTTTTTTTTTTTAATATTTAAATGAAAGGGCAATAGAGATACATGCGCGCACACACACACACACACACACACACACATCTTCTGTTTGTCATTCCACTCCCCAGAATGGTCACAATAGTCAGGTCTGAAGCCAGGCCAAAGCCAGGAAGCCAGGCACTGCATCTGGGCTTCCCATGTGAGAAGGGCCCAAGCACTTGGGGAACCTTCCACTCCCTTCTCAGGTGCATTAGCAGTGAACTGGGTCAGAAGCAGAACACATGGAACTGCAAATGACACTCTGCTATGCAATGCTGTGGTTTAACCCGGAGTGGTATGATGCCAGCTCCCAAACCTCCTTTATAATGTTGCTCAGAGCCATATATTTCATTATAGTAATGTCAATGTACTAATCCCTAGGTTTATGTGGGGGGGGGGGGGATCAACATTACTCTTTTATGAGGGAAAGTGACTGTGAGGGGTGCTTTGGCTTCCAGACAGAGGAGAAAACCCCTTAAGGATAATAAAGGTAAACAAATTAGCCAGAATGGATGTTGACTGTGAGCAGCTGGGAGGAGTAAGTCTTCACAGGATCCTTTGTCTTTCTTAATCCTATTCATGTGTTTCGTTCTGGGGGTGAAATTTACTGGTACACTATTTGCCTGTGGCCTAGCTCTGTCCAGTATAAGGCTATAAAAGACACAGGTTATCTCCAAGTCTGATTTGTTTTTTATATCATTAATTCCTTCTATAGGGATTTATTGAAGTGAAAAAGTTATTTATAAGTCAAAGGGTCACATGAGATTTTCGTTTTTATGGGTTGCTTTTTTGTAAATTTTGCTTCATATATCACTTTAGTCATTTTTTCCTTTGGTTTGTTTAGTTTGGTTGTTTGTTTTATACTTACAACAGCTTTGGGAAATCAGATATCAGAAGACTAATTCTTAGTGTTGCCTCAAATAGCAAAGAAATTTCATTTTAATATACTGGAAACTCACAAAGAAAAGAAGCTTCTCCCTTGAGATATCTGAAGGGAAATGTAAGAAATATGTGATAATACAAGTTTTATGATAAAATCAGAAAGCTTGGGGTGGACATTTGGCACAGCAGTGAAGATACCCCTTAGGGACGTCCATGTCCCATAACCGAGTGTGTAGTTTGAGCCCCTGCTCCTCTGTGTCTGACCCAGCTTCCTGCTGTTTTGTTCTCTGGGAGGTAGCAGATTTTGCCTCAAGTACTTGAGTCCCTGCCACCCACACGGAAAACCTGTGCATGTTGGATACCAGACTCCTGGCTTCAGTCTGGCCCAGCTTCAGCTGTTTCAGTCATTTGAGAAGTGAATTTGCGCACATGTTTGGTCTCTCCCTCTCTCAATAAATTATAAATAAATATATATGAAAAACCCAGAAAGGCCCTCTGTCAGTGATACTCGTCTGAATTCCTTAACTTTGCAGCTCAGCCATGAGTGGAGGTAGGATTGGGGACAATGCTAAAGAACCAACAGTAGAACTAAGACAGATGCAGGGATTAAAGGGGAAACATAGCCGACGTGTTTTTGGGTGAGCAGATTTTCTTTGACACAAACTGAGATAGATGAGGTCGTCAGGATATATAGATTTGTCACCTAATGAGTAGCACCTGCCCTGGGTGTTCCACTGCATTCCCAGCTGCCACAGAAAGGAATCTACCCATGGACTGGTCACATTCCCAGGGGACTCTAGGCCAGGCATTCGGCCATGGTATACACTGTTTTGACTTAAGTAAATCCCAATGATCAAGACCAATTGTAGATATTTGCATGAATAAAATATAGAAGCCAGCAGCTGACTATTTCAATTCCATATCAAAGATGGAATGGAAGCCCTAATCCCCAACTACCATAGAAAGTAATTCAAAAGATAGAACACTGTAAAATACATAGAAAGGAGAAAAATGTGATTGTAAATAAGGCATCGAAACCATCTGCACATCAATTGTGGTAAAAGTGGAAAACAGGGCTTTGGAATGTATTTATAGCTGTATGGACCATAAATCAGACATTTTCTTATGCTGTGCAGTGTTCTTCCCAGACCACATTGAGTACGTTGTGTTCCATCCCAGCACCATATGATAGCAGGATTGAAACCCAAACTGTTAGGTATTTAACTATTTCAAAGAATGGTTAAGTGTTTGGTCTGACAGGCAATATTTGGCTTTAGAATACTGGTAGCAATGGAGGGGGTACTGTAATGCTAGATGTCATTATGAAGGTCAAAGCTATAAACAGATTCACAAAATCAAGGTGGTACATTTCTATTTTATGTTTAAAGACAAAAAACCCCAGCTTCACATCCACATCTATTTAGGGAGTCCTTTTGTGTGTACCATGTCTTAAGCAGTTGACAATCATTAAAGCTCTTCTGCTGTTCAAACTATTAGGAATGAAGACTACATTTACAAATGAGTATCCCATGACACTTCAAAGTGTTACATGTTTGAGAACAGAAGCACACTTCCATCTCACAGATCAAATCTAAAATATTGTTAAGTATAAAGCTATTGTACAAAAGTCAGGTACTTTCTTCATTTTTGAGTTTTTTAAAATTGTTAGTTTCTAACAGATTTAATACAGTCATAACTACAATTCTAAATATATAATGGTATTCCCTTCCTCTCCCTGCTTTGTTTCAATTTTCAGATAACATTTTATGTTTACATTACAGTAAAAAGACTTCATGCTTTACCAAATAAGAAGTTTAACAAGCAAAATGACTCTAGTTTATTGAGAATATAGACAAGGGCTATAAACAATGATTGAGTGGAAACATGACCATTGCATCCATATACAGTAAATGTTAAAGTAATCACAGATCATTAAACTATAGTAGTGTAGCATTCTTAACCACTGTTTTGACAAAGATATAAAGTGAAGTTTTGCAAAACTATATTTGCAGCAATACTGATGCACACAGACCTATCTTTTTGTTTTTTTGGCTTTTTCTTTAAATTTTATCTCCCCTATAGAAGAAAAACAATGCAGTATTTGTGTTTTTCTGTATGTCCGACTTATTTCACTCAACATAATGTCTTCCAGTTGTATCCATTTTGCTGCAAATGGTAGAATTTCATTCTTTTTTATAGCTGAATGATACCTCATTGTGTGTATATTGCATATTTTCTTTCCCCATTTTTCTGATGATGGATATCCTGGCTGAATCTGTATCTTTGGCTATTGTGAATGAACAGTGCTGCTATAACCATGGTGGTGCAGGTATCTCTTTCATACATTGTGTTCAGGTCTTTTGGGTCTATGCCCAGTAGTGGGATTGCTGGATCACATGGCAAGTCTATTTCTAGTTTTAAAGACATCTCCACACTGCTGTCCCCAGTGGTTGCATGAATTCACCTTCCCACCAACAGTGACTAAGTAATCCCCTTTCTCCAATCCTCACCAGCATGTGTTACTCTGTCTTTTGGGTTTTAGCCATTCTGACAGGTTTGAAGTAATATCTCACTGTGATTCTGATTTGCGTTTCCCTGGCAGCTAGTGATGCTGAGCATTTTTTCATATATGTGTTGGCTGTTTGTGTTTCTTATTTTGAGAACTGTATTCGTTGTTGAGTTTAAGTTGCTGATATATTCTGGATGTTAATAGCTTTCAGTTATTTTTCTGATTATGTTGGATATCTCTTCACTCATTTCCTTTTCTGTGCAGAAGCTCCTGAGTTTGATATAAAACCATTTGTCTAGTTTTGCTTTTGTTGTCTGTGCTTTGGGGGTTTTGTCCTAGAAGTTGTCCCCCATATACAAATGTTTTGGAGTATTCCCCCTCTATTTTATTCCAGAAACTTCATAGTCTCAGGTCTTCAGTTTAGGTCTTTGATCCATCTTGAATTGTTTTGGTATGTGGTGAAAGTTATTGATCTAATTTCATTCTTCTGCATGTACATTCATCAGGTTTGCGCTTTCTAGCTTCTATTTCCTAGCTGGCTGTCCTTGAGACTTATATAAACTTTCAAAATCTCAGGTTCATTATCTGTAATATGCTAATGATACAACATAATTTGTAGGTTTATTGTGAAAATTTCATAAAGGAATGATTCACAAGTGCTTGTTCCAGAGCATAACACAGACCATCCCCATAAGCTGCATACACTTGCTGTGCTTTGTAGTGTAGGATAAAAGCACTGGTTGAGTCAGTGAGTAATACATGCTTCAAGCTTTGCTTTGTTGACCATACACTGTCTGGGAGGCTGATAAACCGAGCCAAAGGAGATCATTTAAAAGGCTTTCTCATTATTAGCTTCTGATGATCCCAGTTCTCTTCACAGATGTTACATCGTTAACCACTAGAATATTTTCGTGATTCCTAGAACTCTGTGTCACAGCTGGGGAAGTACAAGTCAGAGTTCTGCCATCTCCTGAGTTTCTGATCCTTGGTCAATTGTGCGGAGCAGCTTTGTTGGAGAAGCAGATGGCCATGATGGATTCCTTTGTGGATTTTATTAAGTTTCCTTTCCTTTATTGTTCGGATTAATCAAAGTTCACATTTTTCTTGTAGGAGAAGCTGAACAAAGTGGGATAGGAATAGCAAAATGGAAACTTCTCTTTCAAAGTAGATCTTTTCAAGCACCCAGGCATCTATAGGTATTATTAGGTAGGGTTTTATAAAAGATCCCCCACTTTGCTTGGGTTCCCTCCAGTTTGGCATAATGACTAGGTAGAGGATAGAGAGGTGCTTTAAGAAAGCAGACAATTACGGAAACTGGAAATGTATCTTTTCTCTGTGCTAACAGAAGGTGGGGTAGAATAGATCCAGAAAAATTAACTGTGAACATGTTTACTGCTGGACAGAATGATTTAACATTTTAGACAGAAAAGATTGGGCAGTTAAGAAAAATAAGGGAAAATACACTAAGTAAATGCATGAATTGAACTAAATTTCCAAGGTAGGAAAAAAGAGTTTTACTAGAGAAAAGAGAAAGATTCATGCAGGACCCCAATATCTGGCCTGAAAAGATTGCATTTAATCCAATCAGTGAAAAGGATCCACCAGTGGCTCCTAAACACAGGAAAGACATAATGAAAAGAAGTTTAGGACGGCTACTCCAGCAGTTGTACTGGTGGAGTTGGAGCAAGGAGACCTGTTAAATTGCTACGGCAGCAATCCTGGGTGAAAGTGATGAGGTCCCATGCTAGGGTGATGCTATTAGAAATGGAAAACACTGGTTAAGGAGTTTTGAAGACCGCGTGTGAAATATGGGTAGCTGAATACAGCTTAGAATGATGATCTCTTTACTACATAGTTTTCTATCACCCTTTTCCCACTCCCCACAAACTACACAAATTCTGAAGCATGGGTTTTACAAGAGTAAATTCGTTTGTTATTAAATTTCTTTAAGAATCTGCATTTTGGTATTTTGTAAGAGTAATATGCTCAGCGATTGCTACAAATGTTACCGTTTCCTTTCACCAAACATGTAGGAGACATACCACACATATACTCATTTTTCTGGAAAATAATAGGACACTTTAATTTTTTAATTTAATAAAGTCTGACTTTTTATATTGGACATTTATTTGACTCCTAAGTATGTATGTTTGGTGACTGAAAACATTCCGTAAAATCTTCCCACTCTTTATCCCTTATGTAACTACATAGAAATTAGATAATGACTTATATCTTTGTGTTTTGGCTTTTGAACTTCTATGAGTTTGCTAGATTTTTTTCTAGAAAAGATTATATTAATCCCTGTATTACAAAGCCAGATGAATAAGACTTGAAGAGTGCTTCCTACATAGAGAACCTAACTCCTATCCATAAATTTCTTGCTATTATTTTGTTTGTCTTCAGATTACTTATCCTCTTCTTATTTTGTATCATGTAAAACAACAGATACTGGTAAAACAGCAATTTTAATAGTGTAGAACAATTTTAAGATCTTACCAGATGTTCAAAAACTTTTAAGAATCACCTCTAGGAAAATTCTTTATCAAAATAGTACTTCTGATAGGACTTTGCTATAATGAAAATATTTTGAGAAGCTAATTGGCCAAAGCGTAGCAAATACATACTTGAACAAGGAGAATGTTTAGATTAACAGCACTAATTGGATAATGACTTCTCACTGATTTAATTTAAGCACATTTTGTTAAGCATCTACTAGGCACAAAGCAAAATGCTTATCATTGGCTGGCAAGAAGTGACTAATTTTGAATTTTAAGGAATATATAGTCCCTTGGGGTACTGAAGTTTACTCACAATATGTGAAATTGAAGTTAGATATAACAATACATATTTTTAAAATGGGGATGAAAAAATTTAGTGGTAGGGCTCAAGGAGATCAAAGATATACCTAGCTAAGTTTACTGATTTTAAAAATGTACAGTATTGTCTTGAATTGCTATTTAAGGTGTTCAGAAAAAAGGTGGCATGCCGGAATGCTGAGATACAGTTTGGATCCACAGTGTGACTGTTCTTAATATTCCAAGGAATTTGAACTTGATTCTGAAGTCCTTGGGAAAGTTATGTTTGCTCAAGGTAGCTACAATATAACCTCAGTGCTTTGTAAAGCAATGTTATGGTCCATGTAAAAATAGAAATCACTAAGAATATCAGTATACATTCCATATAATTAGAAGACAGTTGATATCATTTGGTGACTGTATATATACAATTCATTATTTTACTATTTCAAATTTTCAGAATTATTTCATATAATTATAAAAATTTACTAGTGAATCAATTTGTTGATTACACGTAGTTGACAAAAACGTGAGATGTTGTCACAGGTTTCTACAGAGAAAAGTTTCCAATGAAGTGCCAAAATGCTTTAAATGCTTTGCTTTTCCTGTGAAATGCTGTAAAGTGAGGAGGCAGACAAGAGAACTGATATGCTATGGAATTTCCAGGTCTCTCACATGCGTGCAGGGGCCCAAGATATTGGGCCATCTTCCTCTGCTTTCCCAGGACATAGCAGAGAGCTGGATTGGAAGTGGAACAGCCATAGCTTGAACTAGTGCCCATATGGGATGCCAACACTGAAGGCAGCGGCTTTACCCACTATGCCACAGTGCTGGCTCCATCAGGTTGATTTTGTTAAAAACATATATTTAAAAATTAGCCATCAGCCAAAACATAACCATGTCTTGCCAACAAGGCAATGCAAAGTGGCTGTATTGTAATTATTTTAAAATGTCACCTCTTCAGAAATAAAGCTCTCAAAAATTTTAATTCAAACTTCGAATTTCACATTTTTTAAAAGTCTATTTAAGTAAATAGATTATATGTATTTCCTGTATACAGATGCAGGAACATAGTGATGCTTGCAACCCCAACCCCCCACTTTTTTTCCTCTTCCCTCTCCTATTTTCATTCTTAATTTTTACAAAGACCTATTTTCCTTTAACTTCATACTCATAAGATTAACCCTAAACTAAGTAAAGTGTTTGACAAATAGTATGAAGAAAAAAAAAAAAAAACTGTTCCTCTGTGGTCCAGACAAGGACTGTTAAAACTCATTGAGTATTTTTTCACATGTCTTTTGGAAATCCAAATGGCCAACAGACGCATGAAAAACTGCTCAGGATACTAGCCATCAGGGAAATGTAAATCAGAAACACACTGAGTTTTTATATCACTCCAGTTAGAATGGTGTTTATAGAGAAATCAACAAACAACAAATGCATCCAGGATGGGGGGAAAAAGGTACCCTAATCCACTGTCCGTGAGATTGTAAATTGATCAAACCACTGTAGCAGACAGAATGGAGATACCTCAGAAATCTGAATATAGACCTACCATTTGACCCACCCATTCCACTCCTGGGAACTTACCCAAGGGGAATGAAATCAGCATATAAAAGAGTTATCTGTACTCCTGCGTTTATTGCAGCTCAATTTGCAATAGCTAAGATGTGGAATCAACCCAAATGTCAACTGAAGACAAATTATGGGATATGTATGCCATGGAATACTACATAGTGGTAAAAAAAAAAAAAATTCTGTCAGTTGCAACAAAATGGACGAAACTGGAAAACATCATACTTAGTGAAATAAGCCAGTCCCAAAAGGACAAATACCAGATGTTCTCCCTGACCCTGACAGGTAACCTATAGAAGTGAAATTGACACTTTGAGATGCATGACTTCAAACAGCCCTTCTCTCAACTGTTGAACAGTTTTTTTCCATACTATTTGTTGAATTCTTTTCTTAATATAATGTATGTATATAAAGTTAATTGAAAATAGATCTTAGTAAAAAATAAGAATGGGAATAGAAGAGGGAGGAGGAAGAGGGGTGGGATGTGGGTGGGAGGATTGGTACAGTGGGAAGAATCGCTATGCTCCTAAAGTTGTGTTTATGAAATACATGAAGTTTTTATCCCTTAAGTTAAATGATTCTGGGGGAAAAAATCACTGAATCTCAAAATGCCAATTTCACTGCTATAAATTACCTTTCAGTTATACCTCCTTTATCTATATAATAGGAAGTTCATCCCGCACACATCTCATTGCTTCCAAAAACATCACATTTGGGAGTATAGTAGATTTAGGAAAAAGTGTTCAAATTCAGAATTTGATGCTTTTTATTTCACTTAGTATAGAACTTGATGTTTTTTTCTTAAATTAGACAATACCATGTTTACTTTTTTCATCCTCAAAATACGCAAGTCATTTTTATGAATTACACCAACTCATTACATGACTGCCATTTGGGCTTTGCCTATTGTGAGAGTGAAGCACACATAGCTGCTATAATAAGCCTACTTGTTATTTCGATGCATATTTTCTTATAGAATTAGAGAGTGATAGACAAATGGGAAAATATATTGAAAAATGTCTAGGTGAATAAATAATTCTTTGTGTGATTTTTTTCTTTTATATCTACCTATTTTAGAAAATAGTAAATATATCATTGAGTGCATGACACCTTATTTTCTGTAATGGGATATTATGGATGAAGATTAGGCCCTACATTTGTGTGTGTGATGTGCATATTGATCATATATTGTGATTCTAGGTAAAATGTGATTTTTTAATATATCTATGCCATTTCGTGCTTTCAAATGGAGCAGTAATTCATATCACTTTCCAGTATGCTCCAACTTAGAGAAGACTGACAACTCTTCATTCTCTGCTTCACCCCCTTGTAGCACAGATCTGTGCCTGCTCTTGTTCCTGCCACCCCTACCACACACATCTCTTGTGTACAAATGACACTCCTTGCAGTTAGTTCTGTACATGTGTGTCTCCCATTCTTGATGGTAAACTTGTTAATAGGATTTTAAATATCTTCCCTAGCACCTAGTATATCGCCAGGGGTACAGTATGCATTACATGAACAGTCACTGAATGAATGAATCGTGGAAAGGATCAAAGAAGCCATAAATAAATGAAGTTCGGGTGATTGAAAATAAATTTGAATGGTTACACAAAAAAATCTCCAGGCTAGGCCGGCGCCGCAGCTCACTTGGCTAATCCTCTGCCTGCGGCGCCGGCACCCAGGGTTCTAGTCCCAGTCGGGGTGCCGGATTCTGTCCTGGTTGCTCCTCTTCCAGTCCAGCTCTCTGCTGTGGCCCAGGGAAGGCAGTGGAGGATGGCCCAAGTGCTTGGGTCCTGCACCTGCATGGGAGACCAGGAGGAAGCACCTGGCTCCTGGCTTTGGATCAGTGCAGCACGCCAGCCTTAGCGGCCATTTGGGGGGTGAACCAACGGAAGGAAGACCTTTCTCTCTGTCTCTCTCTCTCTCACTGCCTAACTCTGCCTGTCAAAAAAAAATCTCCAGGAAAACTTTGTTCTTTTTTATTTACATTGTCGTTAGAGCCTGAGGAAATATGCCTTCATAAGTTAAGATGGCAAAGGAGGAGAGGAAGTAGGATGGAAAATCTGTCCAACTGAGTAAGGATAGATGGTGTTTTAGTAATCATGCTCAAGTAATGGAATGTGGGAGATTTAAAGGGATCTTCTTAGCTTTGTGACAAAACCAGATACCTGTTTGATTTTTTTTAGGATACCAGTTGTATATATTAGAACTCCCTAGGCTTAATAGTCCAATGCCACCCACCCAAGGTGTAGATTAAGCTATCCAGATGTTGTAGCTAGTTTGGAATTCTTTCTTTTTAGACTCTGTCACTCTCTACACTTCAAAAACGCTCTCGGATGTTGTTATAATTTCTGGTTTGTTCCTTTTAGTTCAGACTTCCATGGCTCAAAAATTCCACATCCCACCTGGCTGACTAGGTTTCTGAGATCCCATTTCCTGGATCACTTCAGTGCTCATTCAGAAATACCACAATCACAAATTGTTTCATAGTGACTCTGGCTAAGAGGGTTTCAGTAGCTTCTGGAATCATCAATTAATCCATGATAAGTTTGATAGCCAAGTTGGATTTTTACAATCTGTTATAAACCACTCTTCGTGTAAAGAAGAGCTGAAGTGGACTCTCCAAAGAATGGTCAGATCTAGCTTGATGACTCCAGTAAAGTTTTCCTGATTTCCCTTGGTTATTTTTTCTATGCTGCCAACATTGGATCTCTTAAATATTGTTCAGCATGCTGCTTTTGTTTGCAGTAAAACTGTGGTGAAAGACATGTAAAAATACCTTCTTTCTCTTTTACTGTTTTTATTTTCCTTTAGAAGTTGGGACTCACACTGAAATTATTATAGGTGCTCTTCCTACTTTGTTAACCTATTGAGATTTAGTTTTTGTAATAGTCACTATATTTCCATTTTTTTTGTTTGATAAGATTCTGATTTGTGAAAGAGAATTTTTTAAAACCTGGTGACATTAATGGAAACATAAGGCATTTTACTAATATCTTGGAGATGTTTGCTATTGTTAAGATCTGAGAACTTTGCATAGATCAAATTTCTTAATCCTCACAGCATAACCAGTGCCCTATTGTTACCAGCATTTCATAGAAAAATTAACAAAGGGTTAAGAGGTCCTATCACTTGCCCTATATCACAAAGTTAGCAGGAATCAGGTGGGAGCCTGAATCTGTAATGCATTCATCATAGCAGTTGGCATAATGGGTGTAGGAAGCTTTGCATTTGAGATGCCACTTGAA
This sequence comes from Sylvilagus floridanus, assembly GCA_949820135.1. NCBI lineage: Eukaryota > Metazoa > Chordata > Mammalia > Lagomorpha > Leporidae > Sylvilagus > Sylvilagus floridanus. The sequence goes on from OX463230.1 coordinate 115,375,092, forward strand.
CTTCATTATGGTTGACCTTCACCAATCCATGACTTTCACATATTTTTATCCTAAGACAATTACAGCTTAGTGTCGGGCATTCATGGTTTTTTAAAATGAAATTTCATCTTTTCAAAATCTGCAGCATTAATATTTTAAATGTTCAGCATCCAAATCAAATTAAAGTGAAAACATGGAAAGACTCTCACATGTTTTGCAGATGTTTGATGCGTCTGTGACACCCATCATGAGATATTTGTAGAATGTTTTTAGAGTAAAATTCTTTCTTCCAAAAACTGGTCAGGCAGATCAGATCATAAGCCAATCCCTTCCTCCTGTAATAGTGATTTCTCCAAAGTTGCATAAAGAGAAAAATCAATCCCTTGCCTAGATAAAGCATATCACTTTGATCAAGGAACTAGGAGTGTCTAAATGAACTTAAATATTAAAAATTTAAAGTTATTATTCCAAACCTAAAATCTTCAGTTTGAGAAATATGTGAAATGTTATTATACAAACTCTGAATAGTCAGTCCTCTGGTAACTATCAGATGACTTTGTCTCGATTAGCTGGATCTTGATTCTACACTTCTCTGTACAATTTCATCAGGATGCCTTGGAAGAATTCTACTTTCTCGTTTTCCACCATTTCCGTGGACATCCTGTCATTGTCAACCTGAGGTTTTTCAGAACCGAATTAAGTCTGCTAGCCATGGCATTAATGAGCTAATCCAAAAAAATCTAATCATGAATTTGCATACTTGTGTTCATAAAGAATATTCATTGATGAGTTAAAAAGGATAGAGGGATTTTTCTTTTAATATGATGCATGATTCTGCACATGGAGTTGAGGCAAAAAGCCTAAATCTCCCATACTTTTTCTGTGTCTCAACTACGTACACTGACTTTTGGTTATAACTAACTTCCTTAGTGTGGACTTGAGAAGCTTAATTAGCAATACATTGATAATTGTATGGATTTTGAGCTTCTTCAAAAGGCATGTGTAAGTTAAAATGCTTCCAGGCAGGATGTCATATTTTTCCTTAGGAAAATCACCATGGTAGTTTGATCCAAAAAGACAATTATTCAGAAATTAAATAAGAATTTGAGTAGCAGACTTGCCTCTGTAAATATTTACAGCCAAACATCAATGAGTATTACAATGGAATCTGAACCCTTGTAATGGGACTTGCTTTTATTGTTCAATATATCTAAGTAGAAGTGTTTTATTATTTATGATGCAATGTTTTAATTAGGTTCTTGTGTTCTAGCTAGTATCCATATCTTATGAGATTCAGAAAAAATACCCTTCGATTGACCTTCACAAGATACTCTTTCAGATTCTCAGGTTCCTAAAAGGATAACAATAACAACAGCAAAATGATCAAAATAAGACATCAAACTAAGATTCTGTTTCTTGATTTAGTGAACATGTGTTTAGTCCCTGTTACATATAGCAAAGCACTTACATACACAGGTAAGCGTTCTCACTCTCAAGTAGCTGAAGATAGAATACTGTGTAGAGCCAAAAGGTATTGAGTCCTTATGCCAAATACCAAATATACATGGACTAGAATGGAGATAGACACAGACTAGACATTTAAAACACTTATAAAATGAGCAGAGTATGGTGATTAAGATGCAAACATGAAAGCACAGGTGACATGCCTTCCCTATCCCACTGTGCAAGAGCCGAGATGAAGTATAAAGGCAGATTAGGAAAAGCAGAAAAGCAACCCCTCTACATCAAAGGGCAGAAGGGGATCTAGAGGCAGTGTAGTGTCGCTGAGCCAACAAGTCTGAACCAGATTGTCTATAATTCAGGTGTGAAAGGCAGGTGGGCACCATGTCATGGTGGGGGGGGGGCATGGGCAAAATTGAGTTCAGTTTTTTGCATTTGTCTGGGTGACAGTCGTTGGCTGGGTCAGTCTTCAAAGCAGAAATTGTTTCTCCTGTACTCTGTGGATGCAAACATTAATGTCCCCTGTAAGGGGCATGTCAGTATGGAAATTGCCCAGATGAGATCATGCCAGCAATTCTTCTTACTCATCTCTGTGTTGCTGAGCTTTGTACATTTCATCATGTTCCACTCTTGGTCACAGTTCTCTGGTGTCTACTATTTATTTTATATATCATTTGAGTTTTTCTCACTTCCCATTAGTAGCTTCTCAGACTCAATGTTTGTGCATTTTTCGCACGAGAGCCAAATATTTACAGTTGAGCAAGCCAGAAAAAATAGCATAAAAAGTTAACAATTCCAGAGAGAATGCCAAAGAAACAAGCCAGCATTTTGTTCATTTCTTTCTTTCTTTTTTTTTTTTTTAGCAATACCCTGGTTTCATGGTGCATTTCATCACCACTTTTAGCTATGTGAGCCCCCTCGTTTGTGATCCTAAAGGACTTTACAGATCCTTTATGTCAATTTGGAATGGAGCCATGAGTACTTATTCTTATTTTGTAAATAAGGAAGGCTGATGTTATTCAGCAAGTATGAACCTACAAAAACTCAGGCTGAGACTTGGGGTTTCCAGAACATTCACTTTCCACACAGTACTCCTTTCTTTTTTGCAGCAGTGGGGGCTAGGGGGATGTTTTCCACTCATAATTCTGCACACTGGCCAAAAATGGTAGCTTTGTAAGTTCCTGCCTCTTCCTAAATAGTGTGCACCTCTGTGAAAAGAGTGAAAAGGGCTGGGAACTCTAACATTTCACAACTTTTAGTGGTTCTATTTCATTATAGTTCAAGGTAAGGACAGATGCTTAGGAAAGAATTTATTTATGGAGGCTATTGTAAGCCCTGAGGTCATAATGAAGTCATCAACATACAAAGAAGATACAAAATGATCAAATTTATGGTTGGGGGAGGAAAAAAAGCCTCCAACTGCAATGAAGAAAATGAACTGGAGTTAGGTAAACATGATGACATCTAGGTGGGTGGAAAGGCTGTCAATAATCCGAGGTTTATATGACTGACAGTGGTCTTGACCAGGGCAAAGCAGTGTAGACTGTTAAAGTTATTTAAGAGGAAGAGATACAGTGGGGAGACACCGGCTAGATGCAAGGTTTAAGAGAGAGAAGGAATAAAAGAAAATGTCTAGTTGAAGGACTGTGCCAGCGGACATCTCATGAAGACAGGGAGCACAGAGAGACCAGGCTGGGAGCAGCGAGAAGGAAATGATTTCATTTTCTCTGAGTCATATTTTATATTACTCACCAAATATATGCAATACGTTTAATATGAATGCTGACTCCTGTAAACTTTTCTGAAGGTAAAAAATGTAGTGCTAGTCTTGAGGTGAGAAAACTTCCTGTGTGTGCTTCCACACCCTGGTCTTTGCTACTCCTTCATTTGGATGATGTGCTGAAACACATCTTGGTAAACTATAGCCTGTGTGCTACGTGTGGCCTGCTGCCTGGAGTTTAATAGCCATTATATTAATCAGGGTTTCTACATTTTTAGAAGGCACGGAAAATCTTTCCAGACTATTTCCCAAAAAGTAGAAATTACATCAACTTTGAATTTCTATTTCCATATATAAAATTTATTAGAACACCACCACATCCATCATTAATATGTTACATATTGGCTACTTTTGTATTACAATCACAGGGCTGAGTAGTTGTAACAGAGACTTTATAACCCAGAAACCCTAAAATTTTTAGTCTTCCCCTTTTCAAAAGGATTTGCTAGCCACTATGACAAATGCTAATTTCATTCACTATCTTGATTAGCTTTAAAAATATTTCTTTTTGAAAATGTAACAGCATTCTAGGTGAGAGATCTTGTACTTTGGGTTGGGCTTTCAAATTTATGAGTTGTGTCAGCCATCAGATGATCCAATGTAAAACTTATTAATGCATTTAATTGGTATTGACTTTCTCCAATATTTATGATGCCAGACCAACATGAATGTGTATTTCAGAGAAGGTATTGTTAATTCAAGTGGAAGAAAAAAAATACAGATGGCAGCTTATCTGGGTTTATCTTTACACTAACATTAAAAAAATAATAACAAATGCTTGCTCTGGGCAGCTTAAGATGCAGTATCATTAGCAACATAGTGATATTTCATGTTATGGTAAATTTTATTAGAACGTGTTAGGTAGTGACATGATGCTATATGTTACGTAGTAGCAGTTATAGCCGAAATTGGTTTGCAGTCATGCTTGAGCCTATTTGCTTTTAGAAAAAAGCAAAAGGTTGGTTATCCAGCCAACCATAGTAATAACTATTTTTTAAGTAGCATTGCATACCATTTTTAGGATTCTAAGTAAGGCTTGATACTGTAAGGAAGATTCTTCTGTGCATAAAGCATGGTGTGTGTGTGTGTGTGTGTGTGTGTGTGTGAGTACATTTTCCTTAAGATATTATAAAGATACTGATTCTTAACATATTTCTTCAGCCCATGTCCAATCTAATAAGCATTACCATTTGACCTGGAAACTCTTGACTACTATTGCCATCAGTGTAAAAGCACTATATCTTTTGTTGTTAGAACCTCTTTATTAGTCTCTATTGTTACATTTATACTGTTGACATGGTTATAAGCTATGTATGAATATTGGGCCTTTGAGTCCTTTAAAAATTAGTTTTGTTTCTAATGATGGCCAAATGTTGTATTTATATTGAAAATTTTAAAATACCAATAGAGCAACTAATAGATTTATGTTTATATAAAGATAAACAAAAATTAAAGTACAAACTGTGAACTTCTGCTATAGGTGGGTAAATTATGGTTTCCTACCCCAGAAATCCTGGCTGCTATGTCATTTCTTCAGGTTCTCAATCCCTGAGATGTGCCAACACTTCTTTACCAGTGGATATTCTGTAAGTTAGGTTTGTAAGCTTATCTCCTACGCCCTACTTGTGCATCTGGGGTATTCTGAAATCCTAAATGATGTACCTGTTTGCATGAATTGAATAAACTAATAGGACCCTGTGTAACAGTATACAGCACAGCAATGGGGCTTTATTCTGTGAATATTCTTCAGCTTCAAATATTGGATAATTCCACACTGCTAAACACTACTGTGTTGCAGTTGATTTCTCAACAGTGTTGCAGTGGTGGGGGCAGGAGGCGCAGAGTCACCACACAGACCCACCACACAGACCCTGGGAGTCAGGTGAAAGCGGGCTCCTTGACTCCTTTATTTCAGTTGGTACAACATCTTATAGAGCCAAGACCAGCCAATCCGGTCAAGGGGTGGTCTATACCCCAACCAATCACAACCTGTTGCCAGGCAGTTTCCAAAGCCATCTAATCACAGCCTGTTGCCAGGTGGGATTCAAAGCCATTCCTGAGTAACTGATGCTCATTTGCCAGCGGCCACCTTGGCATGGCCTTCTCATTCCACCACATTACTGGTCTTGAGTTCAAAGTCAATCCTGAATTACATTCTTTGGTTCTGAAATCCATGTAACTCTTCTACTTTACCCCCTCTTCCCATCCAAAAACCCCCTGTATTTGAACACCACATTCCACCCCCAACTTTCTTTTTACTGGTATTTCCAGGTTGATAGTATGACAGAGTTGAAGCTAGGCTACTGGGTGAAATCTAGAAGAACTAAGCATTGGAGTTGGGTACTTTATGCAGTCGTTAAAGTTGCCTCTTGGGATACCTGCTTCACATTTTGAAGTGCCTGGTTTCGAGGCTTGGTTCTGCTTCTGATCCCAGCTTCCTACTGGTGTGCATCCTGGGAGGCATTCAATGAAGGCTGGGTCACTACCATCCATGTGGAAGACTTGGTTTGAGGTCGGGACCCCCAGTTTCTGCCTGCCTGAAAGCTTCATGTTTGGGTATTTGGGGAATGAACCAGCAGGTGGAAGATCTGAGTATGTATGTATATGTGCATGCATGTGTGTATGCCTTTCAACTGAAAAAAACACCAGATTTTAGATTTTCTGGAGTACATACTGTATACCTTAACTTTATACAATTTGAAGTTAGACTCATATTAATCTAATAATTTTTAAAGAAGTATAATTATTTCCTAATGTAGCAAAACATGATCAAGCAACAAATCCAGAGCTTTGACTTCAACTGTAAAGCCTGTCTATGTTACCAACCTGTCCTTGAGACAGAGACAGAGAATGAATCAATGAGAGTGAACACAGAGCAGAGTGGTAAGGGAAAAGCCACGAGGAAATCTCTCTTTACAAGGTAGAGTCAAAATCAAAAACCAGCAAAGATAACCAAGTTGGAGACAGAAATACAGCAGAAAATCATGGATGTTATTTAAAAATAATGGTGTGGGGACTCTAAGAGAAAAGAATTATCAGTGTGAGTGAGTTGGGTGAAGTGAGGCTCATGAAAAGACCTAGCTGCTGGCCTAACAAGAAAATTTCATCATGTCCTTATTCTTCATTTGCTCTCTTCAAAAAATTTATTGATAAAAAGGAAACATTTTATGTATCTTGTAGATACAATTCTAAGAAGAAAACTCTATTTTCTTCCCTTCTCTCCCTCCCTGAATCCTCTCCTTCATTCTCTTTTGTTTAATTTTTTGCAAAAACATATTTTTTTGACAGCTAGAGTTAGAGAGAGAGAGAGAGAGAGACATAGAGAAAGGTCTTCCTTCTGAGGGTTCACCACCCCCAAATGGCCCCTGCGGCCGGAGCTACGCCAATCTTAAGCCAGGTGCCAGGAGCTTCTTCCAGGTCTCCCACGCAGGTGCAGGGCCCAAGCACTTGGGCCAACCTCCACTGCCTTCCCAGGCCACAACAGAGAGCTGGACTGAAAGAGGAGCAATCAGGACTAGAACCCGACGCCCATATGGGATGCCAGCGCTGCAGGTGGAGGATTAACCAAGGGAGTCACGGTGCTTGGCCCTGGCCCTGCATTCTTAATAGCAAGTATTCTCTGGGGAGAATCCTGGTACCGTTTACTGGGGACCAGAGACACTGCCCTCTCCAATATCAAGCATCAACCACATTTCTAAACTCTGTGTCACGAACTTGCTGTTCCTAGAGTGCTTCATTTCAGGAAAAAAGACTTGCAAAATAAAGTTCTCTTTATTTAGTAGGCCAGCTAACTGAAAGTAGAATACTTATTTTTTCTAGACAGGATTTCTCTGAAGTTGATGTGTTTAGGTGCTGTCATGGGGAGCCAGCACTGCTTACTGTGTTTCCTGAGGCAACCTTGTGCGAGAGCTAGAGAATTTTAACAAGTATCTTGCCTTTCTCTGCACCTGGAGATTAATGTGCTAGTAAAAACTTTATGAACTCAAATCATTCATAGCAAACATGCCAGATCCTCTGAAACTAAAACTTTAGCATTCATAATTAAGACTCAACAGAATAGGACCACGTACGTATGAAAATGGCCTTCCCAAAAATTTGAAATACTTTTTTTTTTTTTGAAAGGCAGAATGGACAGTGAGAGAGACAGAGAGAAAGGTCTTCCTTTGCCGTTGGTTCACCAATGGCTGCCGCGGCCTGTGCGCTGCGGCTGGTGCACCACACTGATCCGAAGCCAGAAGCTATGTGCTTATCCTGGTCTCCCCTGGGGTGCAGTGCCGAAGCACTTGGGCCATCCTCCAATGCACTCCTTGGCCACAGCAGAGAGCTGGCCTGGAAGAGGAGCAACCGGGACAGAATCTGGCGCCCCAACCGGGACTAGAACCCGGTGTGCCAGCGCCGCAAGGAGGAGGATTAGCCTATTGAGCCTCGGCGCCGGCCTTCTCTTTTCTTTAAGTTATGGGCCACTTATTTTTTTTTTCTTTGACAGGCAGAATGGACAGTGAGAGAGACAGAGAGAAAGGTCTTCTTTTAACTTTTGGTTCACCCCACAATGGCTGCTGGAGCAACCAGGACAGAATCCGGCGCCCCAACCAGGACTAGAACCTGGGGTACTGGTGCCGCAGACAGAGGATTAACCTAGTGAGCTGCGGTGCCAGCCATTTAATTTTGATCAAAATTTCACAGTTCTGAAACATCAAGCATAAAATTATCCCTATTCTTGAGATTAAGGTATTATGTTAAATGTTATCTTGATATTTAAAGATAGGAATGATTGATATTTATCATCATGAAATGGGGATGTTCTTACTGTTAGGCAATCTTGTGTGAATAATTTGTAGCCCCTTATGTAGATATTAGTGTCATTATTCATGGAATCCTCCATTCCACTTCTGTATTTTACTCTAAACAATATACAATTGTATTAGAGTAGTGTATTCATTTGCTGGGGTTACTGTAACAAAGACTCACAAACTGGGTGGCTTGTGTGTCTCAATTCTGAAAGCTACAAATCCACGACCATGTGGTCATCAAGGTAGGGTCCTTCTGAAGGCTGTAGAGGAAGGTCTTTGCCCAGCCTGTTTCTTTCCATCAGGTGGTTTGCTGGCTATGTTGGCATTCCTGAGGTTTTGCTACATCATGCTGATTTTTTTTTCATCTGCACATTGCACACTGTCCCTGTGTTATGTGTCTGTGTCCAACTTTCCCCAATTATAAGTACACAATTAGATTAGGGGCCCACAATATCCCAGTATGGCCTCTGCTTTTCCTGAGTAACTACCTCTGCAATGACCCTTACACAGTAAGGTCAGGTCCTTAGGTACTGTGGGTTAGGACTTCAACACAAATTTTGAAGAGTGTCTTAGTTTAATGTTGCTGTCACAACATATTTGAGGCAGGGTACTGTATAAAGAAAGGGATCCTATTTGTGTCTCAGTTACACAGGCTGGAAAGACCAAACAGCATGGCTTCAGTGTCTGGCGAGGCTCCCCATGGCCGTGTCCCCACACGGCAGAAAAGCAGAAAGGGAAGCAGCCATGTGCTGAAGTCTGCAACTTGTGGTGTGGACTTGTTTTTTCTCTCCCAAGAGCTAACTAGGTTCTTTGCAAACCACCTTGCTCCTTTGCAACTGTGTTGTCCCCATCATCTAGTCACTTTACATTAGTCTCCACCTCTCAAAGACCCATCACCACTCAATACCATTATCCTGGGGACCCAGCCTCCATCACGTGAAGCCCAGGAAACACACTCAAAGTACATGCAGATATGGCAGAGGAACAAGCCAGGACAGATAGGATGTGTTATCCGGTGGTAACAAGTGACTCTCAACGTCCAGTGAGTTAAAATCCATGAAGATTTCTTATGTTCCACTGTGGGTCCTGATATTTCCTTCACCATACCTTCCTCACTTTAACTCAGTACCAAGCGTCTCTGTAGCACAGGATTTTGTGGTCTCCAAGACAAGGGGAGCAAGCACTGGAAGATCTAGAAACAGCCCCCCAAAACCACATTTCTACCAGGAAGTGACGCATGTCTCCTCTTAGACACTTCTGGACTAAAATAAATCATTTTCTTCACCTAAATTCAAGGAATAAATGCAGCCCCTCCTATGTGGTGAAAAAGAGGAGAACCAGAAATATTGAGAAGCTGTATACTTTTATCCATATATCTTAGCTATAGATCGATAGTAAAAAAATTAAAATTATAACTAGTACTCCAACAGTATTATCATTTTGTGTCTCTATGCGAGGGCAAACCGTTGAAATCTTTACGTAATATGTACTAAATTGATCTTCTGTGTATAAAGAGAATTGAAAATGAATCTTGATGTGAACAGAAGGGGAGAGGGAGCGGGAAAGGGGAGGGTGGGGGGAGGGAGAGAAGTTGTGTGGGGGGGTGCCATTGTAATCCATAAGCTGTTCTTTGGAAATTTATATTCTTTAAATAAAAGCTTTATATATATAAAAAAAACTGAACAGCTACAAGCATTAAGAAAGTTTATCTGTCTAAATATTTATTTTTCTAGGAATTAAGATGTGGGCCCATTAATTAGCCTTTGTTGCTCTCTCTCCCTTATCCAGAGAGAATTCATTCCCACAAAGGAAATAGAAGGTATATCTACATGAATATATTGTGGGAAATATTTCTTGTATGAATCACTGTAATACATGTGTACAACCAAGTATTGTGCAAATGAAAGAGACATTCTCTGATCTAATTTAATTTTTTGTAGAAGAGTCTAAAAGGTGACATGACAGTAGTGTGATGACAGAAGCACTGGGAAGAGACCCAGATACAAAGTAACTGTGCGTGCTTCCTAGTTAGGCTACCAGATTGAAGAAGACTCTAACCCTTCCCTTCAGAAAGCATCCTCGTGCACTTGCCATCTTCCTTTTATTTCCTTCACAGTAGCTGACTACAGCCAAACATTTGCTTACTGGTGTGTGTGCTTGGTTCCACATTCCCTGCCTTTTAATGCATATCCTGCTCTTCCCTCTCTCCCAAATGTAAGCCCATGGTTTCAGATATCTATATCTGCTTTTTGTTTTCCTTTCATATCACCAGAATTGAAGAATATACGTGCTTGATGCTAGAGGAAATGATGTATTGAGTGAATGAATATAATACGTATTGCTTTTAAAATACTAATATAGTGGTAGAAGGGGCAGGGAGTTAGGGATACCATTTTATTTCTGTTAAAGTCCAGGTGATGAGGATAGGAGATTTACAAGGTAAACATTTGCAATGTTCCAAGACAGCTATTTTTTATTTTCTAGATTCCATAGTGTGTATATTTCTCCTGAGGTCTCTTGTGACAGCATATTGTTTATTATGAAATTATGTTCATTTTTCTTATTTTCTAGAAACAATACATTTTGTGTTTGAAATATATACCATCTTGTCAGAGCAGAATTATTCCTAAACGCCCATTTTTTTTTAAATCAACTTAAGTATTTATTTGAGAGAAGAGAAGATGGAGCTGTTATCCGCGGTTCATTCCCCAAATGCCTCAATAGCTAGAACTGGGCTGGGTCAGATCTGAGAATCAGAAACTCAATCCAGGTTTCCCACGTGGTTGGCGGGAACCTGAAAATTTGAGCCATCACCATTGCCTCTCAGGATCTGCATTGGCTGGAAGGTGGTGTCAGGAGCTGTAACTGGGGGGATAAAAAGCCAGGCACTCAAGATAGTAAAATGTGGGGGGTCCTAAACAGTGTTTCATCCCCTAGTCCACATACCTGCTCCAGGACCCACATTTGTAAAATAATTATACTCTGTGCTATAACTATAGCATAGTGTAAGGGTAAGTAAACTTGGACAAAACTGATTTCTTTCTTAAATTACTCAAATGGTGAAACTTATTTTGATAATTTTTAATGGAGAGATCCATAGTTTTAAGAAACCAATTATTTTTAAAGAAATACCTGAGCATTGTTTGCTGTTTAACAATAAAAGACATGAAGCATTCTTCAGCATCTTTTTGCTCTAATATTTAACTGTAAAATAAACAGTTATTGAAAGATTTAGAAACTGTGCAGATGAAAATTGTTGCCTCCAGAAAGAGAGCTATGTTGCAACACAGCTCAAGAATTTCCATGCACTGTTGGCTTGTTCACATAGAGGAGTGTGGGGAAATTACTGGTCCCGGGGTTTTCTAAGCTCCCAGTGCGTCTTGACTTTTAACACAAAATGATGACACAATGTCATCTTGGGGAATTTTGTGTGCATTCCATCCTTCTCTGATTTTTCATTTAGAAGCCATTTCTTAGCTATTACCTTAAGACATTCTGGCCAGAGGAAGACCTAATCTTTATAGTTTTTTGGATTAGTGTTATTGGACATGCAGGTTAATGGGATAGCCATATTCAAGGTAAGTGGCAGCTCCCGAAGTTATGTAATGTGATGTCTAAACTTAGACTTAAATGATAGGGAGTGTGGGATGCGGAGTCTTCTAAATCAGTGACATTTGTTACTGGTTCACATTGTCCTTCTAGGGACTCACTGTTCTGGCTTCTGATGTGTGTTCCCTGTTATCTGTTCTATCGTTGTCTGTCTCCATGGCGGGTCTGAAATAACTCACGGCGTCTCTGGTGGCGACTTTCCTACAGTGCAGTGTCTACTTGGCTTCTATACAAAATGCTATCTTTGCTGCTTACTCGTTGAAGTCACTCTGCCTGGTTTCTAGTTATGAACTGTTGTCATTGTGATGGATTTCCTGACCTTGAGAGACTGTGGCAGCCAAGCTGATGTCATTCTGTATTTTGTGTCTCCGTTTTTTGACTGGATAAATGGTCTTTAATTACTGCTAGCTTGCTAACCTTGGGGAAAACTCTGGCAGTATTATCAGTTTTTGTACTTGACAGTTTGGAAATTGAGTGCTTTTGGCCATATTTAAGAGAAAAGTTTAAATCCATATGCTTTTCCAATTAATTTTATGCAACAAAATTGTTACAAATTCCACAACCATTTAAGATTACTCAGTGGAGAGCACTACATTTAATACTATGTTTAACAGTGATAACATGTTAACTTTTAAATAATTGTTATCTATGATGAAATACTACAAGGTAGCACATTATATAAATTTTTGTTTCTCAAGGACTGTTATACACATTTTTTCAATGAAAAGATGAATTCTTGATATATTAGAAAATATGAAAATTTGAAAAAAGTATCCAGATGAGAAGTGATCAGAGCAGATCCTGCTTCTCAGGAATTTAGTGGCCAAAAAACACATTATGGGGCAAAATTACAATAATTATTTTTAATTTATCAAACTGAATAGTTAACATTACTGCTTTTTAATGAGTTTTTGCAGTTCATTACTGTTATGTCTCTTGTGTTCATAGTTTTGAGTAACAGGGTTTAAAAATATTCTATTTGTATCTTGCACATTTTGTTTATCAGTTTTAGTATAATTTACATATGAACTTATGACTATAAATTGACTTTTATAGAAAGTGACTTACACACTCTATCAGTTATTCAGTTTTTGTTCCTTAATATCCCTAACATTTACTCCTGCATCACTGAGGAGCATATGCTTCCGATCATTGAATGGCTTTTGCTGTGATGGATTTACAGATGTATATGATTTTTTTAAAAAGGATTTATTTGAAAAGCATTAGACACACACGCACAGAATTGATCTTTCAATAGCTGATACACTCCCTAAATGGCCTCAATAGCTGGGGCTAAGCCAATCTGGAGCCAGGAGTCAGGAGCACTACCTGGATCTCCATGTAGGTGGCAGGGGACTAAACACTTGGACCATCATCTTTTGTTTTCTCAGACAAATTAACAGGGAGGTGGATCAAAAGCCAAGCAGGCAGAACTTGAGTCACTCATTTCGGCTGCCAGCATTGTAGGCAGTGGTTGCTTTACCCAGTATGCCATTATGCCAGCCCCTATGTGTCATGATTGTGTTATTGTTTTGTTTGTCCTCGAGTCTGAGAAATATGTAATAATACTGCCAAAACTTTTTTTTAATATAGCACATGGTAGCCTACAGCTTAGTAACTGGCAGGAGCTAAAATTGACTTTTGGTGCTGTCACTAACAAATTTAAAGTAAGATGTGCATGTAACAAGTGCAGTGTTCCCTCAACAGAATCATCTGAGAAGAATTTTCATAACACAGATTCCTAGAACTCGCCCTGGATATACTGAATGGAAGTCTTGAGAGTAGTTCCATGGAGTGGATATTTTTTTAATCTCTCTCAGTATCTCCTAGATAACCACAACAATGGCTGGCATAGAAGTTTTTCAAACTTTTCCTATAATGATGCTATTTATTGACTGCTTTTAATTATATTTAAAATTTTCACTTTATTTGAAAGGCAGAGCAAGCAAGAGAGGAGAGAGAGAGAGAAATGAATGAATGAATGAATGAATATTTTCCATCTACTTTTTTACTCCCCAAATGCCTTTAACAGCCAGGGCTAGAAGAAGCTGAAGCCAGGAGCCTAGAACACAATCCAGATCTCAACATGTGTGTGACGGGGAGGATTACTTTTTAGTTATTCCTTTATAATTTTATATTTTCTTCTTTTAATTGAATAACCAATCGAGACTTACAGGTGGGTAGAATAATTTTTTCAGGAATGGTTTTATGTTTCTATCTCATTTTAATATTTTGTCGATAAGATGTAGAATCAAAAAATCTTAGAGCTAGAAGGAAGCTTAGAGATGATTCATTTTATTTCTTTGCTCTCAACACAAATCCTCTTTTGAATAATATTTTGAGATGATCCCAGTCTCTCTGGATATCAGACTTGTGTAAACTGAAAGGATTTAAGATTCTTTATTTTATGTTCTTCCCTTCCTTAAATATGAAATGCTTGTGCTCACATTTTGAATTCTGATTCAAAGCTATCTGCTATATACCAATTTCTTGGGATATCTAAGTGAAGAAAGCATAGGCTTTCTCCATCAGAAGTGACTGGACGTGTAAAGTGGCAACTATAAAGCAGTGCAATAATGGGAGGACGCTCAGAGACCTGCTGAAATTAGAAGAGACAAAATTGTCTCGGCATGGGGAAAGGCTTTTTGGAGGTAACTTGGAAGGCAGTCTGATTTGTTAGAATACATTTCCCATTGTAAACAGTTGAAGTTGTATGGGCATTCAACTTATATTCATGGTGATTCCAGAAAGTAGAACAATTGTTACTTTGCCAAGCTTAAATCTACTAAGATAGCTTCAAAGGGCACACATAATTTAGTACATGTTTCATGGCATTCTAAGCAATGTGCTAAATTTAGCTATTATACATAAAGCCAAATCGATTAAGTGAAGTTTATTTATCAGACAAAGCTTTTCCTTTCTTGATCATACAATTGTAAAACCTTGATTGTTTATATCTGTATCTGTGCTTGATCCATGGTAGACTTTGGAAACATTAAGAACTGATGCAGCTTATGTCCAAAGAAGAGATACTGTCCAACATAGTTCCAGAGACTCAGTGGAGTCTGAATTTTTTTTTTAAGATTTATTTTATTTGAAAGTGTTAGAGAGAGAGAGAAAGTGTCTTCCATCCACTGATTCACTCCCCAAATGGCCTTAACAGCCAGAGCTGAGGCGATCCAGAGCCAGGAGCTTCTTCCGGGTTTCCCACGTGGGTGCAGGGGCCCAAAGGCTTGGGCCATCCTCTTGCTGATGATTTTCCAAACACGTTAGTGGGGAGCTGGATTGGAGGTGCAGCAGCTGGGACTCAAACTGGAGCCCCTATGGGATGCTGGCGCTGCAGGCTGGGGCTTTAACCTGCTGGGCCACAGTGCCAGCCCACGTCTGGATTCTTAGCAAGATGCTGTTCACTGCACTGCTTGTGGCATGTCTGCTTTGTTTTGCCAATACTGAAACACACAAAGATCTTCAAAAGCTCATGGAGGACAAGTATTATTTTAAAAGTGGGAGGCTTCAAAGTGTTTTGTACCGGTGGACACATCTTTTATTTCCATTAACTTTTTGAGGACCCTTCATTTTTTTTAACACCAATATTTTTTAATCATTTGCAATTATCTTTATATACAGAAGATTGATTCAGTATATACTATGTAAAGATTTCATCAGTTAGTACCCACACAGAAACACAAAGTGTAAAAATACTGTTTCAGTACTAGTAATAGCATTATTTCACATTGGATAACACATTAAGGACAGATCCCTCATGAGACGTAAGTCCACAGTGACTCCTGATGTTGATTTAACAATTTGACACTCTTGTTTATGGCGTCAGTAATCTCCCCAGGCTCTAGTCATGAGTTGCCCAGGCTATGGAAGCCTTTAGGGTTCGCCGACTTCGATCTTATTCCGACAAGGTCATAGTCAAAGTGGAAGTTCTCTCCTCCCTTCAGAGAAAGGTACCTCCTTCTTTGATGGCCCCGTTCTTTCCACTAGGATCTCACTCGCAGAGATCTTTCATTTAGGTCTTCTTTTTTTTGTTGTTGTTTTTCAGAGTGTCTTAGCTTTCCATGCCTAAAATATTCTCATGGGCTCTTGAGCCAGATCCGAATGCCTTAAGGGCTGATTCTGAGGCCAGAGTGCTATTTAGGACATCTGCCATTCTATGAGTCTGCTGTGTATCTCGCTTCCCATGTTGGATCATTCTCTCCCTTTTTGATTCTATCAGTTAGTATTAGCAGACACTAGTCTTGTTTGTGTGATCCCTTTGACTCTTAGACCTATCAGTGTGATCAATTGTGATCTGAAATTAAGGTTTATCTACTGTAGAGCCAATGTTCATACTTAACCTCTTATGCAATTGTTAAGAATTATTCTGGGGCTGGTGCTGTGGCATAGTGGGTAAAGCCATCACCTGCAGTGCTGGCATCCAATATGGGCACCAGTTCGAGTCCTGGCTGCTCCACTTCCAATCCAGCTCCCTGCTATGGCCTGGGAAAGCAGTAGAAGATGACCTAAGTGCTTGATCCCCTGTACCCACGTGGGAGACCTGGAAGAAGCTCTTGGCTGCTGGCTTTGGATCTCCACAAGTCTGGCCGTTGTGGCCATCTGGGGAGTGAACCAGCAGATGGAAGACCTCTCTCTCTTTACCTCTCCTTCCCTCTCTGTGTAACTCTTTCAAATAAATAAATATTTTTTTAAAAATTATTATTCTGATTTTGTCCTATCAGGTGACTGGTGGTCAGTACAAAATTTTCTGTTGCTCTTTCTATGAATTCTAAAATTAGAAAAGTGTTTAAAGAATCATGAACTTTAAACACTCATATCTATCTAGAGACTTGAATCAACGGTCATAGTTTTCCTTCTGAAATTCTAGATTTAAAAAGTAAATTTTCTTTACTTACAAATGCATTTTAAAAGCTGGTTTAAATAATGGAATCCTTTTATGGCAAATGTAATTCACTGATTTCCACAAGTATGCTCACATACCGGTTTGTTATGTAGCTCTGTTACATAGTAGGTTCTACCAATGTGTCTTTTAAAACAAGGGAAATTGGAACACTGTGGGAAATCTCAAGGATTGCTTAGTCCAGGCCATACATTTGTTATCAGAAAACACTGAGGTCTGGAGGTGTTTGAGGATGGCTCTGAATCACACTTGCTAATATTTAGATTATCTCTATTTCTTTTTTTTTTTCATTTTCAATTCTCTTTATACACAGAAGATCAATTTAGTACATATTACGTAAAGATTTCAACGGTTTGCCCTCGCATAGAGACACAAAATGATAATACTGTTGGAGTACTAGTTATAGTATTAATTCACAATGTACAGCACATTAAGGACAGAGATCCTACATGATTTTTTTTTAAAAAAATTGATTGTCTATGCAATTTCCAGTTTAACACCAAGATTTTTTAATCATTTGCAATTATCTTTATATAAAGATCGATTCAATATATACTATGTAAGGATTTCATCAGTTTGCACCCACTCAGAAACACAAAGTGTAAAAATACTGTTTCAGTACTAGTGATAGCATCACTTCACATTGGATAACACATTAAGGACAGATCCCTCATGAGACGTAAGTACACAGTGACTCCTGATGTTGATTTAACAATTTGACACTCTTGTTTATGGCGTCAGTAATCTCCCTAGGCTCTGGTCATGAGTTGCCGAGGCTATGGAAGCCTTTAGGGTTAGCCGACTTCGATCTTATTCCCACAGGGCCATAGTCAAAGTGGAAGTTCTCTCCTCCCTTCAGAGAAAGGTACCTCCTTCTTTGATGGCCCCGTTCTTTCCGCTGGGATCTCACTCGCAGAGATCTTTCATTTAGGTCTTCTGTTTTTTCCAGAGTGTCTTAGCTTTCCATGCCTAAAATATTCTCATGGGCTCTTGAGCCAGATCCGAATGCCTTAAGGGCTGATTCTGAGGCCAGAGTGCTATTTAGGACATCTGCCATTCTATGAGTCTGCTGTGTATCCTGCTTCCCATGTTGGATCATTCTCTCCCTTTTTGATTCTATCAGTTAGTATTAGCAGACACTAGTCTTGTTTGTGTGATCCCTTTGACTCTTAGACCTATCAGTGTGATCAATTGTGAGCTGAAATTGATTACTTGGACTAATGAGATGGCCTTGGTACATGCCACCTTGATGGGATTGTATTGGAAACCCCTGGCACAATTCTAACTCCATCATTTGGGGCCGTTCCGATTGAGCATGTCCCAAGTTTTACATCTCCTCCCTCTCTTATTCCCACTCTTATATTTCACAGAGATCACTTTTCAGTTAAAATTTAAACACCTAAGAATAATTGTGTGTTAATTACAGAGTTCAACCACTAGTACTAGGATAAAGAAAAAAAAAATACTACCATGGATAAAGTATTACATTGTACAACAACAGTCAGCACAAGAGCTGATCGAGTCACTGTTTCTCATAGTGTCCATTTCACTTCTACAACCTGATGTTCACAAACCAAATTTTTCTCCTCTTTTCTGATGCAGTACTATTTGAAAAATTATCTTCCTGACTTTTCATGCTCATTTTGTTGCTTGTTTACATTCTCTTTACATTATTTCATCTTTATACTCCTAGAGTCTGAGCATACAGTCGATGCAGATATTTGTGGTTAAACTGAAATGGATAACATGAAGTGACGTAGAAAACTTACATATCGCACAATACATCAAGTATATCACATATTTCACAACCCACAAGCCGTGACATTTCATGTAGGTACTGGTGATGGAAAGAAAAAAAAATTGGGATAAATGCCTCCACAGCTGTCAATGTTAAATAATCCCTTAAAACTGTGAAAGCCTTCATTTGCTTTCAAGAGTTGTGACATATGGTCAGAAACGGCTTGAAGATTTATTGTGTCATCATTATTGGATGAGATTCAAAATATACTGTAAGAAAGACTCCATCCTTCACCATCCTTGAAAAGATCCTTCAGAGCTCACAGGGCATTCAGGAGGCGGACAGAGAATGATGAGGTTCTGATGTCTAATCTAATCAGGACTGCCAGCCTATCACAGAAAATTACTGGGGAAAAATGCAAATTTCCTCCTGACACCGCACTCTTACACACTGATGTCTCATTGACCCAAGGCAGACCCTGCGATGGTTCCTCCTCTCCGATGATACAGTGGGACTGGAAGGCAGATTTTAACATTGTATTTTTAAGAAGCGTTGTTTTCTCTTTTAAGAATTTTACCTTGAGGATGAAAAAGCCAAAGAACTCAAATTTGCTGGTGGATTCTAGCCTTTGTAATGGTTGTAAGAAAAGAAATCCACTTAAATTTTATAAAAATTGAAAACCGTAACGAAGAAATAACAAAGAAATGATGAGTGTTAATAAATGAAAGAGCCCAAGAACACCTTGAGTAAAACATTACAGTAAAGAGGTCACCTCACTTAGTAAACTCTCCTGGGTGCAAGCAGAAATAATCAAGCCTACTGTGTAGATCAGAAGAGAATCAAAGAGAAAACCTCACAAAGCAGCTTCCTTGCGCCTGGCAGTGTTTTGCCTTCACCTCTGTCCTCGCCTTTTCTCTCACCTGCCTCTGCCCCGCTTCTGCTCTACTTTCCTGCTATTTGCCTCCTAAGGTTTCCGACTCTTTATTGCTGAACACATTTCTAAAGCCTTTGTGGCATACGACAGTTTGTGTATAAATAATTTTATTTAAGAATTGGGACAATCTTTTTTGTTTGAAGCAGAATAAATTGTGTTCCAATTTCAGGTGCTTGTGAAAAATACATTGTACTTCCACCTGAATATTACTTTGTGTAAATCAGTCTTGCCATCTCGTTCTGGAGCAGCTTTCATATTAGAAATTACTTGTTGAATTATCTGTCATTATTTCTGGCAAATACCTAACTATCTTCTATTTGGAGTGAAAATGTTTTATTGGATATTTCTAGTATTAGGCCCCTGAATTTGTGCTTACAAAAAAAGTCTAAAGATATGCTTATAATGAAAATTTGCAAGAAATGTCTACCACAACCACTCCAGTAGACCAGAAGCCCAGGTGGACCTGGGATTCGTTCTTGCCAGAGTTTCATGTTCAATTGTTCTGCATCCAATGTGGGGTAAAGCTCTGTTTGTTCTTCCTGCAATTTAATTACCAGATCGACTTAAATAGTTCTTGGACGGCTCAGGTTACTGCTTTGTTTGACAGTAGAACTTTATCAGGCTTTGTTGGAGGCAAGTCATTAGTGATGTTTGGCATGCCACTTGGAACCAATGTTGAATTTCGTCAATTGAAATGGAGACCATGTTGGACCTGAATGAGAACAACTCTAATTATAAATAGAAATGCCTTTGGAAATAATGGTTTCCTGTGAGTAAACTGCTTTGCTTTTCTTCTCTTTCCTTTTGTTAGCTGAGAGTTCATCATACAAAGCTGCTCTTCTACCACTCCTTAAACGGAGCAAATTTTATTTTTATTTTTATACTTAACATCTGCCTGACTTCTCTTTCTGTTCCCTATCCTTTGACAGGATTAATTTCAAATCCCTGCTTCAGTGTCGCCATTCCTGCCTACCTTACTTAATGTGGCTTACCTAGTTCTGTGTTTTAGTCTCATTCCATCAAAGATATAATATAGCATGTAATTATTGAGTGTTGACTCATTAAAAATAATGTATTTGTTTGAAAGGAAGAAAGAGAAAACCATGTAAGCAGACAGAGTGAGAGATCTTCTATCCGTTGGTTTATTCTCCAAATGATGGCAATAGCCAGGGCAAGGCCAGGCCAAAACCGGGAGTCCAGAACTCAGTTTGAATCTCCCATGTGGATGGCAGAACCCAAGTGCCTCAGCCATCATTTGTTGCCTCCCAAGGTGCACACAGACAGGAAGGTGCAATAGGAAATGGAGATGAGGCTTGGACTCAGGAATGTGCTATGGAATGTGATCCTCCTCATTGACATCTTAAACCCCATACCAAAAACATACCTCTGATGTTTCCTCTTCTTCCACATCCTTTGTAGCTGATATGTAAGCAAAGACTTTGGCCTGTTAAGGGTTATATTTCTAACACCTATTATTATCCCTGAGACTTGGTAATGGCCAGTCAATATTTACTAAATGGCTTCCAGTGAATGAATCTAGAAATTACTATCATCTGTATTGCATATGTTCATAGAAGAGTAATTTTATTTTTTAAAATGGTGCTGTTTGGTTTTTTAATAAGTCTCTTTGGTGAAAATGATTGTTCATATAACAGGAATTCATTGAGCTCCTGGGCAGCTGGCTGGCCTGGGTAGTTAGTTGTTAAAGTGATGGGTATGATTCTTCTTTTCCAAAGAGTTCTCAGTGCAGTGTAGAATTGGGCTTGCAAATAGAAGCGTGAATGAGAAAATGAGGAAGACAGAATAACTAGTGGCTGGTGGTGAAAACATGAATTCTTCTGTGCTGCTAATGTGATATGATGCATCTGACAACAGAAAGTTTCTGTCTCATCAGTACTAATTTATCTTTTAATTTTGAGCTACAGTTCTGGACAGCTTGCTAAGAGAATCCAAATCTGCAGTATGATACTGTTTTCAAAATATATGTTTGAGATCAAGTATTATTCTAATTTTGCTGATGAAGAAAGGGAAGTGAAAGAGGTAAAATAATTTCCCCAGTATCATATAGCTGTCAATGTGCAGAGGTCTTGAACGTTGTTCTATATAGAAAATTGGCTTTCTTTTCCCCCTCATTTATTCTCAAGCACAATGTTACTAAAACCTTTTGTCTTTCTGTATGATAATTTGACCTCAGGTTAACTCTCTACTTCTGATCACCTGAAAACCTTATAAGGCTAGCACACCAACTTCTTTTTAATATTGCTTCTGCCATAACCTATGATTAGCAAATTGTCTGTATACTGGCAGGGATATAAATGAAACAAAAATACTGATGGCACTGCCTTATGTTGAGGTCCCTTGAGTATGGTGACTTCCAAATGGTGTGCCACATGAGTGTGGCCCCAAAAACTGTACCTCTGGGATAGCAGTTGTGGGCATCGATGCCAATGGGGCATAAGGCTTTTAATCAGGGTCATTCGTAGACATCCTGATATGTATCTCATTTGCTTGCATGTGAGCAGCGATGTGGTTTCCTGCAGAGAATCTTGCAGAAGAGTATCTGATGCCACCCAACAATTCTTGTCCTTCTAGAGTTCTGATGCCAGGCGATGTTCATGGCAATCACATAAGTCTGAAAATTTAGTTGCAACCAAGAACCCTAAGAAGTGTGGTAGCCAAGTAAAACTTTTATTTTTCCACATTTGTGATCTATACATTCAATAATTAGTCTTGATCCCAATAGTCATTTGCCTATAATAAATGAATGTTGGTTTTGAATTAAAATATTATATGAATTAGCTCACTTTAATAATGTATATACCTCAAAATCAGAAATTTCACCTGTTTTTTTCCTTCAGTTGCGTGTAAGACTACTGCATGCCATTTCCTTTATAAAATGTAGCTTCAAATTAATTGTGCTAACACATTCCCATAAGCCTGAAACTTCAATTTGCATATACATCTTATTGTAATAAAGGGAAAATTCTGGGTTGGGTACTGGTATTTGAAATTTAAAAAAAATGTTATTTTTAAGAGCTAATTAGCTTCCCAGTTTTTAAAACATGGAGCACTTACATCCACAGCAGTTAGAACAGACCCTCAAGTACTGTGTTCAGCAATGCACACAGCACTAGGGAAGAGCTGATGCACCAAACAGGTCAACTAAAAAGTGACCGTAAGTTAAACCAACACTAGTATTAATAGCTAAAGTAAACTAACTTGACGATTTCCTATTAATGCAATTGCACTATGCAAGGATAGGGTAGTTTTGTTAGATTAAAGGAAAATAGAAGTTTGCCTTGGTTGTTGTAAATTGTCAAAAAAAAGCCATTGTAACATTTAGTTATATCAATATTTCATTGGAGATGACGCTAATTAGACCTGTTTTTTGGTTCTTGCTTTTTCAGAGGGCAGAGTTCTTAGGCTTAATTCAGCACTTCAACCTCACTACTTCTGAAACTACTCGCCAGAGTAATTAAGATCATTCTTTAAGGTATTAGAAAGTCAAAAAAGAAAAAATGCTAGACTTTGCAGGATGCAGCTTTACTTCACACCTTATCAAAAAAATGATATAACTAAATGTTATGTAACCCAGTAATAAATTAATATAGTGAAAAACAAACTTTTTATAAAAAGATTCATTTATTTATTGAATATCAGAGTTAGAGGGAAAACAGAAAGAGAGCTTCAATCCACTGTTTCACTCCCCATCTGGCCTCAATGGCCAGAACAAAGCCAATAGATTTATCTGGGTCTCTCAGTGGGTGGCAAGGGCCCAAGAACTTGGGCCATCCTCTGATCTTTTCCCAGGCCATTAGTAGGGAGCTGGATTGGAAGTGGAGCATCTGGGACAGGAACTCACACCATGTGAGGTACTGGCCATCCCAAGCAGTGCAGCTTTACCTGATGGTATGACAGAACACTGGCACCCCAAAAAGGCAACCTTTAAGCTGAATTTATTCCATATTTCCTTTTATTTTTAAACTTACCAAGTAGTTACATTGATTTTTGTCTTTGCACAGTTCTATGAATTTTCAAACATGTACGGATTCGTATAATCAGTATTATACTCAAGGCACAGAACTAGGCAATTGTCCTTTGCAGTACAGGTAACTCCTTTATTCCTGTATAGATATTTCTCCCTGTCTGCCTTTTAGACAGAACACAATTTTCACTTTTTTGAACCTTAATTTATATTGTTTTCTCTTTTATGGATCACATTTTTAATTTTTCTTTGTTTTACTCCAGGATAAAAGATTTTCTAAATATTCTAAGATCTTAAATTTGTTCGTTTTGTATTTAGACCGATGATCCATTTTAAGTTAACTTTTGCATCAGGTGTGAAGTTTGCATAAGGATTTTTCTTTTTGCATGTGGGTGTTCTATTTTTCTAACATTTACTACAAGGGTGATCCTTTTTCCTTTTTATTGCTTTTTTTGCTGTTTTATCTAGAATCCAAGGAATGTAGGGCAGCGGGTTTACTTCTGAGTTCACTATATTCTGTTCATTTGTTCAATATGTATATCCTCCCAACTCTTCCAAAATTACTATAGCGAGTCTTAAAATAGTACAATGCATTTCTCTGTTTTTCCCTTGTTTTTGTATTTCTTAGCCCCTTATCATGTCACATAAATTTTCTAATTAGTTTGATAATTTCAGCAAAAATCATGCAGACATTTATGTTATCTTGTTTATTACACTGGTTAGGAATACTCCGGCCGATGTTCAGTCTCTCTTCTTTAAGTAAGATGACATGTATATGCTTTCTGTTAATGCCATGTATTAGGTTAAGTAAGTTCCCTTTTATTTGTAGTTTGCTGAGAAATTTTTTCAATCATTAACGTTTACTTTTGTCAAATGATTTTTCTGCATCAGTTGATATGATCATGAGTATTTTCAGAATGCTAATATAAAATAGATTTATTTTCCAAATATGGGTGTGACCTTGCATTAACCGGGAAAATTCTTTGCTTGTGTTTTCTATTCTTTTAATATATTGTTTTGGGTGGGTGTTGTGCAGCAAGTAAGCCATTGCTGGGAAACCCAGGCACCAGACTGAGTGACTAGTTGCTGTCTCGGGGGTTCTGTTCCAGTCCAGCTTCCTGTGAGTGCAATCCTGGGTGGCAGCAGGTCGAATCCCTGCCACCCCTACGGGAGACCCAGATGGAACTGTTGGCTCCTGGCTTTGACCTGCTCTAGCCCTGGCTATTGTAGGCATTAGGGGATGGTCTGTGTCTCTGTCCCCAACTCTGCCTTTCAAATGAATAAAAACAAATATATTTAAAACACATGGTTAGACTAAATTTTCAGATACTTTTTGGAGGATTTTACTTCTGTATTTAAAAGGAATAGCACACTCTAGTTTGTTCTCTCCTTCCTTCTGTCCCCACCCCTTGTAATGAAGGCCTTAGGAAGTGACCTTGGCGAAATGTTGCCTTTTGTCCTTCTGCTCTCCCTCCTCCAGAGGATGTTGTTTAAGGTTATTGTCATTTCTTCTTTAAATAACTGGTGAAATTTTACTGTGCAATTATCTTTGCCGTGAGATTACATTTCCAAAGCTACTTTTTCCAGTGTCAGTGTCTTCAATATTTATGGGATCATAAATGTTATCTATGTCATCTTCATTTTCCTCACTTTTTTAGATTTGGGGGAATTGTTCTTTTAAATTATTTAATTTATGTGTCTAGACTTGATAATATATTGCTTTATTATCCTTGCAGTATCTGGAGGATCTATAGTAACATGTTTGATTTTATTCGTAGTGTCGGTAATTTGTGTCGTCTTCTGTCTTTTCAATGGTTTACTGTTTTCATTGATCTTTGGTTTTTCTTTTGTCTTTTTAAAATTTGATTGACTTCCATTTTTATCTTTTTGATTCTCATGCTTTCACATATTTTGAGTTAATTTTTGTTCTTTCCCCCACTCATTTGTTAAGGTAGAAATTTTGAGACCTCTCTTATTTCCTAAGAGAAACACTTAGTGCCCCAAATTTCCTCCTATTTTTTTTTTTTTGTATTTCATACACTATAACATAATGTGTTTCCATGCTCATGCAGTTTAAAATATTTTTTAATTTCCCTGGAGATTTTCTCTTTGCCCCATAAATCATGTAAAAGTGTTAACTTCCAAGTATTTGCTATATCTCTGGTGGTGGTTTCTGGTTGAATTCAATTATAATTATAGAACATGCTATGTATGATTGTGATGATTGAAATGTGTTTTTGTTTGTTTTATAACCCATGGCGTAGTCTATCCTGGGGAATTTCCTAGGTTGTGTGAGTAGAATATCTATTCTGCTGTTGTTGGGTGGAGTATCCTATAAATGCCAATTAGATTCAATTGATTGACAATTTTCAGTTCTCAATTCTTGCTGACCTGTTTATTATTGAGAGAGGAGCTTTGAAGTCTTCCACGGTACTTGCACATTTGTAGTGTTGTTGGTTTTGGCTTTATGTATTGGCTCGGTCACAATTAGGTGGTTAGGTCTCCCTGGCGACTGGAACCTTTATCATTATGTAATTATGTCTTATTAATGTATTTTCCTGTACAATTGAGATTTTTCTTTTTCTTCATGTGCTGAGTATTTTTAAATTTTATCTTGGACATTTTGAATATTGCATGAGACTATGTGTTTAAATCCTATGTCAGTGATTAATTTATTTAGCATATTTTAATTTTCCCATCAATTCTTATGTTAATTTGGTATTCATACAAACAGAACAGATTCAATGTAGTTAATAGATACAATTTTAAGAATATAATAATTCTTCCCTTCCTCCCCTTCCCTCTCCCTTCTTCTCTCCCTCCCTCCCTTCTTTCCTCTCTTTGCTTTTGAGATAACATATTGTTTACAGCATAGTCAAAGGCTTAATGCTCTACTAAATAAAGAATATAGGTAAAAAGTAAAAAAGACCCTAGTTTAGGAATATAGGCAAGAGCTATAGGTAATAAATGAAAAGATGATCAGTTCACATATTTTAAAATAATCACAGATCATTAAACCTGTGGTAATATATCATTCTGCACTGTTCACAGTGGCCAAAATATGGTATCAACCAAGGTGCCCATCATCAGACAAGTGGTTAAAATGTGTGTGTGTGGGGGTGTAGGTGTATAATGGAATATTCAGCTATTTAAGGAAGAATACTCTATCTTTTGCCTCAAAGTAGTTACAGCTAGAGAACATCATGTTGAGACACAGAAAGACAAATACCATATGTTCTCCCTTGTATGTGGGAGTGACAATTAAAAACAAAAGAAAGAAAAGCCTCTGTGCATCAGTCGTGTCGCAAATGAGGTTTTGTCAAGCTTTGTTTCATATCATTGTCAAACCAATGGTTAAGAATGACATGTCTGGGGTCAACATTGTGGCATAGCTGGCAAGGCTGCAACTTGTGATGTTGGCATCCCATATGGGCACTGGTTCACGTTCTGGCTGCTCCACTACTTATCCAGCTTCCTGCTACTGTACCTGGGAAAGTACTTGGGTCCCTGCACCCACATGAGAGACTAGACTAGAAGCTCTGTCTCCTGATTTCAGCCTGGCCTAACCCTTGCTGTCGTGGCCATTTTGGGAGTGAACCAGTCGATGGATGATCTATCTTGCTGTCTCTCCCTCTCTCTCTGTAAATCACTTTCAAAATAAATAAATCTTAAAAAAAAACTCTCTTTATTGGTCTGGTAAGCTAGTTAGGTTTAGATTAGTTTTCAATTTACACTTTGTAGGGTGTGTGTAGTCCCGAGGTAGCTCATTATAAAAATCTTTACAGTGTTATTTGAATCCATCCCATGTGTACATCAGAGGTCAATCTGAGTCCTGTTTTTCTTGCGCTGAACCGCATTAGTCTACATGTGCAACTTTAGATCAACCCAAGTGATCTTAGAACAGTGTGGGGTCATCTTTTTTCCAGTCTCGTTTATCTCATTATTTCCCCAGAAGTTTCCAGGTGACTGAAGCATCTCTTTCTTCCAAAAAAAGAGTGGCAAGGCATCAGTTAGTTCTCTCTGCAACAGGACCAAACTTTTGGAGGGAAGAGAAGAAACA
This sequence comes from Sylvilagus floridanus, assembly GCA_949820135.1. NCBI lineage: Eukaryota > Metazoa > Chordata > Mammalia > Lagomorpha > Leporidae > Sylvilagus > Sylvilagus floridanus. The sequence continues at coordinate 115,402,334 of OX463230.1, forward strand.
AGCCAGCAAAGGTTGGCTCCTTTGTCCTTGAACCTAAGTGTACTGGGTGCTAACTTTACAAGTGAATTGGCAGTATTTCAAGTTCTGATCATCTCCACTTTGCCTGATACTGTTTATATTTCAGGGTCTTTAAGCTGATGATTCTTGTTGTCTGTCCAGGTTTTATAGGTGCATTCAGTGAGAGAAAAGAGTTTACTCCCATCTTACCTGAGACTGGAAATTTTTCTGCCATTCAAAAACACCATTCCATCATGATACTTTTGTTTACTGGGTGTGATTTAAATTAACATTCTGCAGGCACTACCATGATTGAAACATACAAGAATGCACAACAAAAAGATCCCTATTAATAACTCTAATATTGAAGGAATAATCAGCAATAATTATTTGTATTTCTTATAGACTATTCAAAATCATTCATAATAATGAAAGCAATTTCAAACTATAGAGTAAAAAAAAAAAACTTTTCTCCTGAATAAAACAATATAGACAGCACCTTCATTATGTTTAATACTCTATCCTACCTAGAGTCAATACAGTTCAATGGGAGATAAGAAAACCTTGTATTGAAACCCTATTAAAGCCCTGGGTTAGATGCACAGTCAGATGTTTTGCTTTTAAGTCCAATACACAGGGAGGCAGTGATCTATATGGCTTTTTCAAGGGAAAATCACCTGTTGAACTATTTCTTTCACCATGTTCAACAGAGTACTTAGGGAGAAGGAGATTAATCCATTTTTAATGCTAGGAAAATATAGTCATTAAAAGGCAGATAATACAAAATGCCAGAAATGCTTTTAACATTACAAGAAGTGCACTTCTTTCTTAAATAGCCTGCTTCTTTTGGAGATCTAGATATGCTGAGGTATTAAAAATTAAAATAGAGGTTGCTTTTTAAAATGCAGTGTTTCTTATCAGGAAAAAAACAGTTTGAACAAGCATTTCTATTGTATAATTCATGAAATTGCTAATAAGGTAGTCCATGAGAATTATTTGTTATGTCTTTGAGAATGACTAGGAATTTTGTTTTTATGAGACTATTCCATTGTTTATATATATATATATATATATATATATACACACACACACACACACAAAATCTATGGGAGAGTCATCTGATAGCTTTTGACATATAACCATACTGTCTCCAAATTCAACCAAACACAATGTCTATATGATTTTTGACAACTTGAACATTGTGATAAATCAGTGCATTTTAAACCATTATTGTAATCTGAATGTGTTTGAGATATATTACTATGAAAGCTTCTATTCCTGTGATTTTCTGAAATAGAAATGAATATGACTTATAATCCCTCCTCCCTCTTTTTTTTTTTTTTTTCGGAGTAACCAAACCATATAGATATAGCTGTTGATCTTAAAAAAGTATGCTTCTTGGGGCCAGTGTTGGGATGTAGCAGCTTAAGCCTTTTCCTGGAATGCTGGCATCCCCTATGGGTGCTGGTTTATGTTCCACCCGCTCTACTTCCCATCCGGCTCCCTCTTAATGGTCCTGGAAGAAACAACAGAAGATAGCCCAAGTCCTTAGTCTCCCTGTTCCCGTGGAGGAAATATATAGAGATTCTATGGAAAATGAGAGCTGAGCCAGGAACTAAATTCAGGCCTCCTACATGGGTGGCAGGGTGCCAACTACTTGAGCTATTACCCTTCTAGGGTAAGCATCAACAGGAAGCTGGAATCAGGAGCTAAAGCTGGGATGGAAACCCAGCTCTATGCTGTAGTACGTGACCTTTTTTTTTTTTTTTAAGATTTGATTTATTTGATAGAGTTACAGAGAAGCAGAAGCAAAGGCGGGGAGGGGGAGGGGGAGGGGGAGGGGGGGGGGAGGGGGGAGGGGAGGGGGAGGGGGGAGGGGAGGGGGAGGGGAGGGGGAGGGGAGGGGGAGGGGAGGGGGAGGGGGAGAGGGATGCTGGTTCATTCCCCAGATAGCCGCAATGGCCAGAGCTGTGGCGATCCGAAGTCAGGAGCTTTTTCCAGGTCCCCCATGTGGGCACAGGAGCCCAAGCACTTGGGCCATCTTGTACTGTTTCCCCAGGCCACAGCAGAGAGCTGGATCAGAAGTAGAGCAGCTGGTACTAGACCTGGTGCCCATATGACATGCCGGCACTGCAGGCAGTGGCTTTACTCACTACACCACAGTGCTGGCCCCGCACATGAGCCTCTTAATCTTTCCTTGTCTAATAGACCAAATGGCCACTCCTGAGTAAAAGTTTAATGATGCATACCTCACTTTTTCTATGACTAGTTATAAAGAGTGCTGAGGAATCTGTGACCAATGGCTTCATATTTAACTTTCCTTTGATTCAAAATTTTGATTTTATGAGAAATAAAATCATATTTTATAGTAGCCCAAGTATTAAAATGTAAATTTAATTTTCTTGGAGAAAAATGAAAGATTTTACAAACACAAAATTAAATATAATTTCAAAGTATGTAACTACTTTAATTCCAAAAAGATATTAATATTGTTTTCATGCATGGAAAAAATAAAATTTCCCTTGATTTTTTTTTTATTTTTTTAATTTTTTTGACAGGCAGAGTGGACAGTGAGAGAGAGACAGAGAGAAAGGTCTTCCTTTGCCATTGGTTCACCCTCCAATGGCTGCCGCGGACAGCGTGCTGCGGCTGCACACCGCGCTGATCCGATGGCAGGATCCAGGTGCTAGGTGCTTTTTCCTGGTCTCCCATGGGGTGCAGGGCCCAAGCACCTGGGCCATCCTCCACTGCACTCCCGGGCCACAGCAGAGAGCTGGCCTGGAAGAGGGGCAACAGGGACAGAATCCGGCACCCCGACCGGGACTAGAACCCGGTGTGCCGGCGCCGCAAGGCAGAGGGTTAGCCTGTTGAGCCATGGCGCCGGCCAATTTCCCTTGATTTTTATGGGTTTTAGATCTGCTGTCAAATGCTCGAGACATTGCTCTGCAGTTTCTATTTCATATTCTCCTCTGGTTTCGGCTGATCATGACGTATTTCTACGAAGTTTAACCCAGTTTTCTTGCTTCCAAAAAAAAAAAAAAAAACTGAAGAGAATTACTGGGTTAGTAAGTTCATGAAGAATATGAGAGAACTGTCAAAAGCCAGTGAACTATCTAAGCAAACAGTGCCCAAGGAATTTCATCGTTTTGAAAAAGGTGGTAATCAGAGGAGCATTTGGAATGCATAACAAGTGACAGGGCTGAGACTTGTACCTTTTAAAAACAATTCCCACAGATGGAGCTAGAGAGAGAGATAAGTAAAATATTTATTTTGTATATAAAATTATTTTTCTTCAAGGATGCTGGTATTTGAAGTTCATTTAATTACTTTTTCCTTTACTATTTGTTTCTTATGCACAGAGTAAGTATAGTCTTAACAGCAGGTGTTCTTTTTAATATTATAAAAATGTATGAAGCTTTTTAATCTTCACATACTAGTGTATATTAACTGCTTGATTAGAATCATTAATATAAAACATAGTTAATGGTACTTGGGTTGTCTTTTGTAAAATAGACACACACACACACACACACACACACACTTTCTTGTATTGTTCAAAAGGAAGGTGTTTAAAATAACCAGAGATCAACAAGTCAATATTTTAGGGGTATTTATTTTTAGCTGGCCACTGGGAAAGAGTAAACTTAACCAAGAAAGTATTTTACTGCTTAGAAAATTCAGCTGGAAATCACTAAAACATACTAGAAATGATATATGCTTAGACTCTGTTTTAATCCTTAATTTCTGGCAAAGTTCTAATATCTAGTGATAAAAGTCAGTAAAACCTGCCCTGGGTCTTTTAGGCATTAATTCTTTAGTTATGCTTCCTAGGCCTGAGAATTAGCTTGACTTGGAAAGAGTGTTTACAAAGTATACACTGAATGAATAACAATTTGAAGTTATTCTTTAGAAATCACTCTACGATATAGCGGAGTGATTAATTCTGTTAGAGTTGTATGGTCACAGGTAAAGTTTACCAAACAAGTCCTAAAGTGTTCATGATTGCCTAGGTAACTGTTCTGGAGGTGAGATGCAATTATGCAAAATAACCTTTCCTCCTCAAAGGTTTTATTGGATACCCTGGATTCACAGCACATTAAAGGAACATTTCTCAATGAGATCACTTGTTCCTGGCACTGAAAAGGATGTGGTAATTTGTGATGATTGTGGTGGTAGTGACACAGAGGGATGTTAATAGAAAATGATTGGGAAATCATGTTTCATTTATATGAAATGTCCACTCAGAACATGGTATGTCTTCATGAAGTATTCTTGAAATGGAGAGGGGAACTTTTAGCAACTTACCAAAACTGTACACTGCAGCCTAATCCGTTGCACATCAATGGACAAGGAACACTGTCGAAAGTCTTTAATATTAGAAATACCTCTAAAGGCTATTAAATCCTAGGTGTGTTGGACCTTTTTAAGAGAGGAAAATATATGTAAAAAGGTTCTATAACTGGCTACATGGATATAATCAGAAAGGGACAATTTTCCTTGCTAGACTGCTCCTTACGCTACTGGAGTGAACAAACCATAAAGAATTGTTTGCCTGGAGGCAGCTTGAACCAGATGACATCTAAACTTTGAAGGGTAGACCTTGCCACCACAGTGAAGCTACATCATGTTTAAAAAGAGCACACTTGCTTAGAAGAGGGGTGGAATCGTATTACATATCAAGAGTCTCTTATAAATTCAAAAAATAGGAAGTTGGTAGCCAATGGATAATTCCAACAGAGGCATCTGAGAACCAGGATCTCTAAATCATAGGTTCAAACTCGAATGGTGAGCTCACTTTGACAATAGTAGGAGTGTAAAGTTTGAGTAAGATAGAAAACAGGGGTAAGCAACATCTCAGATGATAAACATATTGAAATATTTATAGGGAAAGCATAAAAGCATGATTGTATGTGACAGCAGAAGACACAAGAACTGGGAAGCCAAACTTGGAAGAGGACAACTTTCTAACAACTGGAGCTGTTCAAGTTGGGGTGAAGAATTGCATAAGGCGGCAAGTTTAGCATCAATGATGTTTAAACCATTGTTTCACTAGGCAGTTGGAGAGAGATTAGTGTCTAAAGTAGGGGATTTAATTCAACAAACACTTATTGATCATCTACTTTGTACTCTGAGCTACAATACCTCTAGGATCACTTGCCATCAGCAATTCTGTGATTTGGGAATCATTAGAAGAGAAGGTTCATGAGCAATTATCATTCAGCACAGCCTTCTAGAATAAAGCGATGATTTATTTCTCATGGAAAGTGAGACAGAAACAGGCTGGGCCAAGATTCTCTGGTTTCATTCATTTTGCAAAGAGAAATAAATGAGACATGCATTTAAAGGCGAATCTGTGAAGTCATTACTGGGAAATGAAATTTACAACAGAGGCAAGATAAGAGTTGCATTTTGGAAACATTGATAAGTGAATGTCAAATCATACATTTCTTATGAGACAATTTGGTTACTTTGGCAACATAGACATTATTCTTCATTTCTGATAAGCCGTGTTCTTTTCATTCCCACCTGTGGGTTTTGTCATCATGTCTCCAGGGGACATTAATGCTTAAATGAAAATTAATTAACATTTGATACTGTAATGCATATACACACTGACTTGGGGGGAGTATGTTTTTTTAACACTGCTCTCAGTGCGCTGTGGAAATATATAAGAGTGATTTCTTTGGCTTGCACAACTTTAAAGGGTAACTTTTGAATATTGAACTATAATGGCTCTTATATTGGTTATATTTTCTATTTTCAAGGGCTGAAATTGATGATTTTATAGCTGGCCATTATAAAATAGAATTTTTTAGCATAATTATTCATTTTGCTGTCAAACTTTTATACAAGTGAGCTTAGAGAATAGATTTGGGGATGTATGAATGATTTGTAAATGACAGTTTTGTTGAGGTAGATTAATACACAATAAAGTTCAGCATCTTAAAGTGTGAAGTACAATGGTTTTAATAGGTTTAAAAGTTGATGCCTCAACCATCACTGTTTAATTCTAGAATGTTTTCATCACCCCTAATCAAGTTTCATATCTGTTCTTTCACTTCCCTTTTCCATCCCTTCCATCTCTACTGCCACTAATCTGCTTTCTTCCTCAATGAATTTTTCTGTTCATTTCACGGAAATACATTTTCCTTATCCACTTCATCTGTGCTACAGCACATAGCAGAAGTATACTCTTTGTTATTGCCTAATTATGTTCCCGTGTATGGGTACTCCACATTTGCTTTCCCATTCATCATTTCGTAGACATTTGAGTAATTTCTACTCTTTGAATGTTAAGAGTGCTACTATGAACACTCAATTACAAGTTTTTACATGGGTATGTTTTTATTTCTTGTAGGTATGCACCTAGTATTGAAATAGATGGATAATACACTAATTCTATGCTTAAGTGAGACACTGCCAAACTGTTTCCCGAAGTGGTTGTGACACTTTCCAGTGCCCTAGCAGTATATGAGGGTTCCAATTCCCCACATTCTAACAACACTTCTTATTGTCTTTATGATACCATCCCAGTGGTTATAAACTAGTATTTCTGTGTTTTTTATTTAATTTCTCTGATGCATGATGATATTTAGCATTTCTTCATGTGCCTATTCATCACATATGTATCTTATTTGGAAAATGATCTATTAAAATACTTTGCCCCATTTTTAAATGGGTAATTGCTGAGTTGGTAGGATTATCTGGGTATTCTGAATATGAACACTTTAACAGATATATGTTCTGCAAATATTTTCTTCCATTCTGTGGGTTGTCTTTACGCTTTCTAGATTGTGTCTTTTGATGCACAAAGCTTTAAAAATGTTGATGAAGTCTTTGATTTTTTATGTTTGCTGTTACTGGTGTTGCTTGTGATTTTGGTATTATAGTATTGCCTAAACCAGGATTATAGATATGTACTCTCTTGTTTTCTTCTCCTGAATTTTATAGCTTTTAATGCTTACATCTATGTCTCAAAATCTATAGCCATATCATTTGAAATGATTTTTCTATATCAGAAGATAAAAGGGTACGGCTTCATTCTCTTGCGTGTAGATACTCATTCTTGTACATAGAACAATGCTAGAACCTTTGTTGAAATTATTGTACTTTCCTCACTGAATGTCTTTGGCACCCTTGGCCATGTGGACAAGGATGCATTTCTGAACTCTCAATTCTGTTCTATTATAAATTTGCCTATCTTCATACCAGCACCACATTCTCTTGATTAGTCTTACAGTAAGAGTTTCTGTGAATTGTGACATGTGAGCCCTACAACATTGTTCTTTCACAAAATAAGTTTAGCTATTATAGGCTCCCTTGCGTTTCCATATGAATTTGAGTCAGCCTGTCAATATCTATTAAAGGCAACTGGGATTTTGATAGGAATCACAATCAATCTTTGGATCAATTTTGAAGTATTACCATATACCACTGTTAAGTCTTTTCATCCATGAACATGAAATGCCTTTCAATTCATTTCAGTGTTTAATTTATTTCAACAATATTTTATAATATCGAGTATTCTAGTCTTAATTTTCTTGTTACATTTATTCTGATTTTATCCTTAATTTCATTTTCATAGTGCTGTTTTACATAGAAATATGTCCCTTTTGTAATGTCAATTTTGTGTCCTGAATCTTTATATTTTCTATTTTTATAGATTCCTTAAAAAATTCTATCTACAAGATCGTGTTTCTGTGAATAGTGATATCTTTGTTTCTTCATTTCCAATCTACATACCTTGTATTTGTTTTCTTTGCTTAATTACCTTTCTGAGAGTAAAATACAAAAAATCTCCAAGGCAAGATGACCACTAAATGACTGGATTCTTCTACATTTAATTTGAAAATCAGTTCACAGAGAATCTGGTAACACAATGCAATTCATATGAATCACATTGAAAGTATTCTCTTCAAGAAATACATTTAGAGGTAGATCAGATTCATTATACAGTCGTTCCCCTTTATCTGCGTTGTATACATTCCAAGACCCTCAGTAGATGCCTGATACCAGGAAAAGTGTGGAAACTGATTAACAAGTAGCATACACAGCTTGGATAAAGTGGCCAAAGGGATGATTCACAACCCAGATGGTCAGGGCAGGATAGTGGGAAATTTCGTCACTACTTGAAACTGTACAGACTTTTGCAGACTTTCCTTTTTCTGGAGTTTTCCATGTAATACTTTTGGACCATGGTTGACTGAAGGTGGCTGAAATCACAAAAAAGTGAAACCTTAGATGGTGGTGCAAACACTGCATCTGATTCATGTTCTAACTTAATAACTGAGAAACCACTTGCTCAGACATAAAATAAAACTGCAAGCAAACAAAACAAAAGTGGAACGGAACTCCAATTGATATGAAATGTTTAGAATATAGAGAGGTAAAGATTTAAGTCTTATGTATGCATATGCAGGTACATACACACCCTTTAGCTTTATTATTATGAAAGAATAAAAATATTTTGTTAGAAGAAACTATTGACCCCAAATTGAGATATGTGAAATGGTGATTAATATGGCAAATGCTTTTGTAATAATTGAATAATAGTCATTCTTAATTTGTTTAACTTAACATATAGAATTTCTAATTCTCTTTAAGATGTCTTGATCAGATTTAATTTGGTAACTTACTATGTTGTTTCTAGCCATTTCTTTATGCATTTTAAAATATAAAGAATAACAGTTTCCTAAAAAAATCCAGATGTGACCAAGAGTCAAAGGATGTGGCTCAGTGGTACTCATAACTACTAGTTAGCCTCTTAAAAAGTAGCTATTTACTACAACATGGATGGACATGGAAGACATTATCCTGAGTGAAATAAGCTAGGCACAGAGAGAGAAAGAAAATATTGAGTAATCTCCCTTAAGTGTAGGATCCTTCTTGTCAGGAGTGAATGTTCACTTTATCAGTGTAGACATGGCTTGGAATACCCACATCTGATAATCAAGTGTCTTGATTTAGTCCAGGCTTTGCTCTTGATTCCAGCTTTCTGCTAATGTACACCCAGGAAGGCATCAGGTGATGACGTAAGTACTTGGGCCCCTGTGCTCTGCATTCCAGGCTCTCAGTTTTGGCCTGGCCCAGATCCAACCACTGTGGGTGTATGGGCAGTGAACCAGCAGATGGTAGCTCTCTTTGACTATATGTGTATTTCCCCCTGTCTTATAAACAAGCTAAAGAAACAAAACAAAGAGAAACCTTAAAATGCCAAATATACAAAGGTAATGAATCACAGATAATTGTGTATCAACTCAACTGTGTGGCAGTGGCATTCGTGTACTAGTTGTGATCATTCCTGTCACTGAAACATCATGGGCATTTACTTAGAAATGTCAAACACTCACTAATATTTTATTGATTACTCTGAAAGATACAGTGAATTTGTAGAGTTATTTTTCAATAAATATGTAGAAACATCCTAGAGATCGTGTAATATCATACATTGAGTTAGCAAGAGATGAATTACTATGAAAAAGCATTATGGTAAAGACAGATATTCGTGGCCTGATGTGGTGACATAAAGAAATGGCTCCTGGATGTGATGGGTGGGAGCAGTAACGGAGCTTTGTAAAGGAGTTGATCCTAAGTTTCAGAAGATGAGTCAAATTAGAGAGTTCATGGGAGGACAAAATGAAGGGAAAGACATTCCAGTAAGTAGAAGAATCCAAAGTTCCAAAGTACAGGTCGGGAGAAGCTTAAGCCTAGACAGAGAGGAGTAGACTGAGTTTTCCCTAGCCAATAGTGTAACTTGGCCCAAGTTATACTTTAGTTGGCTGACTGGTTGTTAATATTAAGAAGATGGAGTTGAAGGGATCAAAGCATGAGATAGCACAGTGAGTCACTGGTTTGGTACAGGAGTCTTGTTAAGGGACAGCATTCAGACTCCTGAAATAAGGAGATTGCTCCATGATTGTTGTCCTGGGGTCCTGGGGATGGTTAGTTATGCTGGTCATTCTGTGTATCTTGACTTGTTGATAATCTATAAGCTTACCTTTACATGGACCAAGTATGTCTAGGAAATAGAATCTGGTTGAATGTGGAGCACATATGTTGACCCTCAGATTCCTGGTGGAATCTCCAGCTGTCTCGTGATGTCAGTGGTGCTAATGCAGCTGACAAAAGAGCCTGTCATGGTGGGGCTCAGACAGGAGGTGGGGCAAGTGGCAAGGAGTTTATTCTTGTATCTGTCAGAATGGAGATGTGTGTAGTCCTTCACATATAATTATGCAGGTCGTAGTGGGGTAAACGATTCTGAGGCTTGGGAGTAAAGAGATCTGGGGGTAGAATTCAGACTAACAAAAAACATCAGGTAGGCAAGATCATTACACCCTTTTATGCTATCGTTGGAGATAGATTGCAAATTTAGAAGCAAAAATAGCTAATGAAATACTGGGAAACACGTTACTGAAGGGTGAGTGGAGGAAGAATTGACATAAAGTATAGAAAGGACTAGACTAAGCCAGAGCACTTTGATATGAGTGTGGTCACGAAAGAGAATGGCAAAGCTAGAGCGAGGTAGCAGAGACGTACACTGAGAACAGAATCTGCAGGTGTCTGCAAGAGGTGCTGTTACGTGCTCTGGGTGGGTCACCTGCAAGAACAGCAAGGTAGACTTGAACTGAAGAGTCCATGGGAGGTACGCAGATGTCAGGATTAAACTAAATCCGTTTTTAAAGAACTGCACATGAAAAGAGAAAGGGAAATATGAAGTCCAATTGTGGTTACCTACAGGGGTCAAATAAGATTTCTATTTCTAGAAACACTGAGTATGGTTAGCATTTCCCAAGCTGTGTTGTTTGGAATACTGCTACTAGGGGCTGCATGAAAAAAAATACTTTCTAGAAATCAATGAAACTTGAAAAACTCTGGGTTCAGTGAAGCAAAAGAGCATCTCGGAGACTTGATTGTGCTCATACATTTTGTTTATGTCCAGAATGGGGAATATAATATGCAATGATTCCTAAACATATGTGGCAATGGATTGCTCTTTTTAAAGATGATATATTAACTTCACAGTACAAGAGAATATCTCAGTCAAACACACTTTGGTTTAATTTGGAGATGTGACAATAACTAGCCATGCGATCTTCGGCACGGTACTTAAACTTGCTGAGCTTCTTCTGTGAAACTTATCTTCTATGAAATGGGAATAATAAACACACTTACTGCAAGGCTGATATTCAGTAGTTTGCACAGTTTCTAATGTGTCTTAAATATTCCTGGTTGTCATCACAACCTAACCTCGCAGTGTTACTGTGTGGATTACAAAGAATCCGTTATGCAGACTCATAAAGTAGTGCCTGAAAGTAGCGTTTTTTGTTATTATTTAAATAATATGGGTTAAAAAAAGATACAGTCTGTTCAGAGGGAAAATTCAGGTCCATAATTTTTTTCTTTCTGATCTAAACATTGCTAATCAATTTGGGAGTTATTAACAACCCAAGTTGAGTGTCTTTTAAATGTGTTAATACAAGAAAGACTAATGGCTAATGAAAAGGTGCGCTAATGCCACCATGTTATTTAAACACGAATCTCTGTGGTTGATTCTACCTGTCTGTTGTATGAGACAAGAATTAAAATAACAAAAATCTAGTTTTTTTTCAAGTTGGATGAAGCCCTACTGTTTTACTCTACGCATCGAGTTGGATGGTAGCCTAGAGCATCAATATTCCTATTGTGTTCTGATTACTCATGTGAAAGCTGACGTAACACAGTTTTTGTCATCATTATGTGATGGGACTTGTCCCCCAGCTTTATGAACAGCAAATTCTCAGCCCAGGGGGCAGCCAGGGGCAGATCATAAAATAAAGGATTGTAGTGCAAAGATATTAGTGAAACAGAAGCATCAGCACTTCTTACTGTATTTAACTCAAAGACAATGAGGTCTGCCTGGGTAGCTAATACTCCTTAACTGTGTTTGGGCAAAAAGCCAAAAGGAAATTGTATTTCAAAAGACAAGGTCTGGCATTCCATATGCTGGGTAATCCTGGTCAGTTAACAGGGCTGTATGGCCATTTAACACCAGAAATAATTTTTAAAAATCCTGCAAATAAAAACTTCTGTGTTAAAGAACATGATGTTAATAAATTTTGAGGCTGAAGGGCAATTGATAACATAGCATGTCCTTAAATCATTCCATTTAAAATAGTTGGAGAACAGAGCTGGCAGTTTTGACTACAGACCAAGTCTCATATTAACATAATTTTTATTCTGTGTTCTTTGAACCATAAACCAGTAATGATGATCATGACGAATGGACGTATCAAAGGTCACTAAAGAGATCTCCCTCATATCCCAGAGAGTCAGTTCTGACCTTTCAGAGTTGTGAATGTAATTCAAATCAAATTCCGTAAAAAAAAAAAAAGTCATATCTAGGGTATTGGGAGTTAAAACCCACAGTTATAGATGTGTTGGGTTATAGTATGCTCAAAAATGCTTAACTTGTTGGAAATTCTTAGAATGGTGTCCTCTTATCCTGTACATCCTTGACTCACTAAAAGCTTAGGACCATGTCCCCACTACCCTACCACTCTGCCCCAGTTGACCATATCTTTAGGATAATTCCAAGGTGCTAGCTGTCATGTTTCACCTAATTTGACATTTTTCTCACTGTTCTGCTCTATGTGAGTTCTTTGAAGCTGCTAGACCTCAACTTGACTATAACAGCTTCAGATTATTTTTTACCAGTAACTTGGGCCATGTTGTTCCTAGTCAAAGAACTCTCAGTATACTTTTTTTCTTTAAGATTTACTTATTTGAAAGTCACAGTTGGCCGGCACTGCAGCTCACGTGACTAATCCTCTGCCTGCGGCGCTGGCACTCTGGATTCTAGTGCTAGTTGGGGCACCAGATTCTGTCCTGGTTGCTCCTCTTCCAGTCCAGCTCTTTGCTGTGGCCCGGGAAGGCAGTGGAGGATGGCCCAAGTGCTTGGGTCCTGCACCCACATGAGAGACCAGGAGGAAGCACTTGGCTCCTGGCTTCAGATGGGTGCTGCGTGCCAGCCATAGCAGCCATTTGGGGGGTGAACAAGCAGAAAGGAAGACCTTTCTCTCTGTATCTCTCTCACTGTCTAACTCTGCCTGTCAAAAAGAGAAAAAGAAAAGAAAAAGAGTTACAGAGAGGAGAGGCAGAGAGAGAGAGAGATGTCTTCCATCCATCTGATGATTCACTCCCCAACTGGCTGCAATGGCTGGAGCTGAGCCAATCCAAAACCAGGAGCCAGGAGAGATTCTTCCATGTCTCCCACATGGGTGCAGGGGCCCAAGGACTTGGGCCATCCTTTACTGCTTTCCTAGGCCATAGCAGAGAGCTGGATCAGAGATGGAGCAGCCAGGTGTCAAACCAACGCCCATATGGGATGCTGGTGCTTCAGGCCAGGGCATGAACCCGCTGTGCCACAGTGCTGGCGGCTCAATGTATTCTTAAATAAAATAATCAATGCTACCCTCTTAATTAATAGTGTGCTATTTGGTTCTTGATATACATCTCCAGATACCTGAGGATGATGTTTAAAACTTATTTTCCCATTAATTGACACGTACAAACTACATTCTGCATAGTATTCTTGGACTTGTTACTTTTTAAAAAAATTCATTGTCAGCCAGAGATATTTCATCTCAAAGTATTCATTTTGAAAGGATTGAGAGAATTCTAAAAATCTTAGAATTCAAGGTGGATGATCTGAAATACCTATGTAGAAACCTTTGTGTTTTCATTTATTTTTTTTACTTATTTGTGTGCTTATTTATTCATCGTTTGTTTATTGTTCCTGGAAATGTATTTAGAGTGGGAACACAAAAGTTAGCATAGTGCTATCCACAATCCTTAATTTTATACACATGCACATATGCACATTCATTTTAAAGGCAAAGGCAGCCACAATTTCAGCCAAATGTGCTTCAAAGAAAATTCAGCTGACTATCCCAAGTGATTATTATGGCATCCTTAAGGAGATGATCTACTGGTTTAAGACAAGAAAACAGTTTATTTACAGAATCTTTGGTTTATTAAAATCCAAATTCATGCTAAACTAAAAGTACTTTTTGTGCCAAAAAGTGTTTGTAAGAACAAGACAAACCCCCTAGACTACACTTGAAGACTGTGAGCTCTTCAGTCGGCTTCGGCTGCCACTGGGGCGTCAGTTTTCCATATTGACATTTGCTTCGAGAGAGAGGACTGCTGTGCTGGCTTTTGAGAACCTCTTGAAACTGCATTGAGTTTGGGAACTGCCCTCTTTTGTGACTGCCAGAAATAGAATAGACAGTCGGGGCGGGGGAGAGAGGTGTCCTGATTTGTTTAAGCTAGTGAGAACCCACACACTGGCTGGAAGCAGAATTGGACCCCTTGCATGTGTGAGGAGTGAACATCTCAATGAATATTCTGGCACTGTTAGGAAACACAGAGCAGTGCTTATTTCTGACCCTTGGCTAAGCTGGCACGAGGACTTAGTTCTTTGGAACCTCCGTAGAAATGAATATATATCGCACATTGTTTATGATTTTTTTTCATTATCTTCGTGTTAGAATATTATAGCCACAAGTTGCCCTTCTTGTACTAGGAAGTAAAATACGACTTAGTGGAACTTTTGGAACAGTAAAGTGTCATTGCTTTTGAACTTCAAGGCCTACAATGATGAGAGTCCATGTACATCTCCAACTTCTCTGGTTGAAAATCTTACCCATTCTTAAGTGTGCCTCGGTGAGGTCATGGCCTCTTCCTATAACAGGAAATCATCACTCTGAAGTGCTCATTGCTTCTGTCTTTGAGTGCTAGGTCTTCTTATTTCTGGGCATTCTCCTAAGCCCACTATGAGTAGGTAAGTCAGGTGGTGTAGGTGGCTCCAGGGTGGTGTTTGGGGTAGGGTCTACGATGAAGGATGTGGAGGGCAAGAGCTCAAGATGCTGTCATGAGAGTAATTATAGGACCCAGTGACGTATCTGATGATGGGGACTGGGTTTGGAAAGCGCATGAAGAAGGTGGTGAAACACAGGTTTGGAGAGAGGGGTTGGAAAACTGGGTGAGGTGTAAGTTGTGGTCAGTGAATACCCTCAAAACTTCACATTTTCAGGATAGGGACTCTGAGGTGTGGACATGACCAGCAAATTATGCCTGGGCTAGTTGGTAGGAGAAATTTTCAAGCTGAGCTTCTCTGAAGTAGTGAAAACTCTCATTTTTCCATGAAAAGAATCAAAACTGTAAAAAAAAAAAAACTGCATATTAGTATTCCATGAGGACGTATTTTTACATCCTCCAAGCTCTTCATGAACATTAACTCATGTTTTGCTTGGACTAAAATGTAAATTAGCCAATGCATGGTAGGAATATATTTTTTAAAGCTTTGAAACAGCTCTGTTTAAACATCATTAATCCGTAAGGAAAATCCTGTTCTTGCACAGTGAAAGGGGTTCCATACTCACTGAAATAGCATAGAATGTGTTGTGGTTAAAAATAGACAATGATAATAAAAAGCTAAAAATTTGCAATGGCCATTCTCACCCTTTCTCTCCAAAGGATGACCCAATCTCCTTCCACAGGAAAGTCTACAAAATGTCACTCCTAAGGAACTATCCCATATGCTTGTGGTAGAAATTACACCACGCATGGCAATGAGCTCATTCCATGTCTGTGAAGCATTAACCTATTAACAACAACCTCCCATTACTTTATGGACATTTTCAAAACCATTTCAGAGATGTCCAATGTCTTGTCCCTCAGAGGAGCATTTCATTCTGTGTGCATCTAAATTTTACGCCTCTAGTCAGTGGATTATTAGAAATACAATGAAAACCATTCTGCATTGTTTTCTGTGACCAGGGCATTGTTTAATTGGAGATGATTGCTAAGCCTGAAAATGTAAAGATAATTGGAATTGGGTTTCAGAATCATCGAAGGCATTTTCCAAAATGCTTAAATCACAAACTTCTGGGCAATATAATTTGATTCAGCCTCCTCTCAAGAGAAATAGCACCTAGGGGAATAATCAGCCCCAGGAACTCTCCCCAGTAGAAAATCTCTCATCAGAAACAAAGCAGAAAGCCAGAGGTGGTGAAAATTCCTTCTTTGAAGGAATCGGGGCTTGATGTCCTAAAGGCTTATTTTTAGAACAAAAATTGCTTGCCAGAATTTTCATATGAATTTTCCTCTGAATCTTCAGACCATCCAGGTTGACCTAGAACATGAGTAGTAGTTTGGTTATTTTTGCATGGCTCTTTCCATCTGGAAATGTGTGGGGGGGGCAATGATTAGTATAGTGTCTCCCAAGGATTACACTTAAAGTTGTATGAAAAAAAAATCAAGAAGTGCCACTTAGAAATGAGCTTCAACACTTGCTGACTGATTTATCCTAGATAAGGTTTGACTTTGACAAAAGTGTGAAACATTTAGAAGACACTTTTGTAATCAGCACTTTGTTTTATCTCCTTTCAGTACAGCCATGTCGTGGTTGACTTCATTTCCCATCCGGAGTCATTTATGAATAATAGTTATGTATTAATACATTTTAATGCTTAATGTATACCCATTTTATAAAGGAAAAGTGGAGCCTCAAAGAAATCTGTTGTCATTATTACAGAACTGGGACCTGAGTCTACATTGCATCAGCAACAAATGCAAATCTCTGCCATGCTTCTGTTTCTTGATTACTCGAAGGTTGCTATGAGTGTAGGCAAATCTTGAGGATAGAGATTAGCAGTTTCCTGTAAAGGACCAGATAAGATTTTAAACATGGGAACCAAGGAATAATAGTGAACCTCTGTTTTCACTGAAAGCATAGCTGTCATTTTCATATTTTACATTTCAAATATTAAAAAAAATCCAAACACACAAAAGTTTATATAGCTGGTCATGCAAAAGCAGGCTTTGGGAGGGATTGTGCCCATGGGTCACGGTTTGCTGACTCCGGATTTTATACCACAGTCCTCCATGTGTTAACCCAGTGTCCCAGGCCACTTCTATCCTATGAGCCACCTCTACTACCAAGAGTGTTGTAGTCACTGTGGTCATGAATGCATAGGCAGCAGCTGGGAAATGCTAACACGCCTGAGGGACTCAACGTTGCTTCTACTCTGATTACAGTATCCAGAGCCAGTCCCTCACAGAGCTGGGATATGCTGTGTGCCAGAAAGTAGGAGAAAGGGATATTAGAGAATGCTGATAATTCCTTTTACGGCTACCTGCCCTTGCGTATATCAGACCCTTGCTTTGCAGGCTACTGCTGCAATGGATTCTTGTAGAAAGCAAGAACAACTTCTAGATGAGAGAGGGGCCTAATACAAATTCTAGGGCTTAAATAAGTTAGTAAATTAGTAATTAGTAAACTGAATGCAAATGAGCCATTTATACTATGTGTTACGTATCTTGTTTCATAAGTAGAAAGTTAAAGAGAATTGCCATTTTTAGTGGACAATGTTGACATCACGTTTAACATAATGTGAGATATATAGTATGGAATCATTTATAATTTGATAAATAGGGTTAACCCTTAGATTTAGCTGCTGTATTTCTGAAACAGTATTCTTCCATCAAGGAAATATGACATTTTCCCATTTTTGGTTGATAAATGTTCAAGACAGACAAATTTTCAAAAAGTACATTTTATGTGTTCTCCAAGCTATAAACAAGTATTACACTGTTTTGAATAGGAGAGGGAAGATGGTTTATCTATCAGCAAAACATAATTTCAATCTAAGAATTATGATACATTAAAAATTAGGTATGAAGAGCAATTTAGAAATTAATTTTGCCCTAATACATTGTAGGTTGCAAACAAATAAATTAACAAAACTATAGGATGCCAGGTCAAATTTTAATTTTAAATATTGACTAGGTCATACTTAACTACATACTAAACAGCATACTAGAAACCAGTCATGCATCTGAAATTCAAATTTAGCTGAGTGTGTTGTGTTTTATCTGGCAATTGCATGCCCTGTATAAAAGACTTGATTTGGAAGATGGTCCTTACCTTATTGTTTTCCATATGGTCAGTTCTCATTATGTCTGATAGTTATGCTGTATAAACACACCAGGACCACTGAATTAGTGAATATTGAGACACTGATCCAAGGGAAATGAAGATGTAGTTTCTTGCAAACCCATGGCCATAATCAACAGAACTGGTGTTAAGTGTGTTTCTGTTCAAAGATATTACACATAGTGCATTTACAAAGATATTACATAATGTGCTTTAATAGTAAATTAAAAGATCAGTCATCATCACATTAACTCACAAAAGTCACCACATTTCCACCTTTTCCTCAGCTTCTTTACTTGATGTGTCTGTTACTTTAGTACTTCCCAAGGCAGCCTCACTTACAGGCCAGATAATTTCCTCCTCTGTTCCCTAGGTGTACCCTGTTGTTGACTTGTTAGCACTGAACTCACACACAACACTGCGGTTTCTCTGTAAGCCACGTCACAACCTTCCTGTGTCAGGAATACTGTGTAGCATGTCAGCTCTGTACTTTGGCCCTTGTTAAGCACTGAAATCACTAATGCAAACTAACAAACGCAAAAGATATGACACTAGATGGACTGCGAAAAGGATACTTGCTTACAGTATGAGAACTGACGCAAAGAGCCAGAGCATTGCCTTGTCCAACCTCAGTTTGGATTGGGCATCGGATGAATCATTTTTTTTACCTCTGTGAGAATATTCATGAATGAGTTTAGCTTTTGAGGTTACAAATTTTAGCAAGTAAGCAAATTCACATTATGGAATTCTCAAATAATGAGGGTCAACTTTATTTGTTGCCTAAATTACCAATTACTAATTAGGTAACAGAGAGTGCTTTTAGGAAAAATGGACAATTACTCGGGTTCCATGATAGCTGATCCACAAACAAGTATACTAACTACCAGCCTAGGGTCCTCACTCTGTTCCAGGCCCAGAACTAGATACTTAAGACGAATTACTGAATTGCAATCTCATTTTAACTCCAGAATCCCGTAATAATGCTTCTATAAGAAAATTGGAGTATCTATAGCTGCCAAGGAACTGCCATGACAGTGTCTTTACCACACTGCATAAGCTATTAATATATATTTTTTGAATTTTAAAATTTTTTATTAGGCAGAGAAAGAAAATTCCCCCATTTGTCAGTTGCCCATAATGTCTCCTAGCTGAGGCGGATGCCAGGAGCTGAGAACTCAGCCCAGGTTTTCCATGTGGGTACCAGGAATTTGATGACTTGAGCCATTATCACTACCTTCCAGTATATGCATTAGGGTGAAACTGGAGTCAGGAGCCAGAAATGGTTATCAACCCAAGTACTCCAGCATAAGACGTGGGTGTCTAAACCAATGTTTTAACCACTAGGCTAAATATTCACCTCACCAGTAAGTGCCTTAAATATCTTAATATATTGTGATATTACCTCTGAACTTTAGTTTTTAGAGAACAGGGAGCAAAGAGCCATAAGAGTCCATACGTAAGAGCATCAGTGCCTGCCTTTGGTAACAACAGGGGCGGTGGTTCTGCGGCGGAGCCTTCTCGGTTGTGTGATGCTTCTTGTCAGTGCTTCCTGCTGTGGATGTGGGGCTGCTAAGTATTCGTCTGTTGTTCTAGCTGCATATTGCCCCCATGAAGCTATAATCCTCTGTCAGCGGCATTGGAATGATTTCTGCAGTGACTGGATTTATGTCACAAAGGGAGGATTAAGAGTTTAGGTAGAGACTAAGCCACAGGAGCCAAATAAATATTGAAAAAATGGAGTCAGTGCTCATGCAAATATGCAAGTACTAATGAAAAGGAATGATAACACAGAATATGATGCAGGTGGAACTATGTTTAAATAGAAGGTGTATTCGAAAATTGTCATGAGATTTTCACCACTTTTGTTGTTATATTTTAATCCCCTCTTCATTTTGATGCTTCGTTCCCATTTTGTCCCTACACACAAACTCCCCAAAAACTCAGGAAAACCAAAACCTTTTTCTAGCTATAGTACAAATAATGGCACTTGTTATAGTAACTCTTTTTCTACTTTTTTGGTTGGGTATCTGTGATTTCTTGTTTTAGAATCTGAAATAATATGACTCCCATTCAATTGTTAAATATTGGCTATTATTTAATGAGATTTAATATGAAAATCTAATAGCATAGTTCATACTGAAAGCAATGCTGAATTTGTGAAACATTTATTATAAAGTACACACAAAAATTGCTTACTGATACAAGCTAATTATTCTGTATCATGTACTGCAGAAATTTGCTGACCCATTCACCCAAAATTCCCTCTAATTTTTAAACAAAAATTAAAGACCATCTTCTGTGATATTAAAGCAACTAGAGATTAAGAATAACATCATAATGTCAACAATAAATTAGTGATATTATTAAAAATTTAATCCTTCTTAAATTCCTGGCATGAAAAAATACTTTCAATGTCTATCAGTGTACTTTCCTATATTGCATAATCTATAAATGAATCATTTGATATTGAGCATAAACTTAAGCATAGAGTCATCCTAGCTATCTTTAGTTACTTTGTTCCTAATGTAAAAGCAAAATAACAAATCTGGAACTACTAAAAATGTATCTATTAGTGCTATGGCATTTGTTGACTTTCAAAATAATCTTTAATTTTGTAACAAAATGAGAGCTGCTTAAATGTCATTAGCTTTAATAACAATTATTCAAGTAGTAATAATTGTTTCAGTTATCTTGTGTACTCATTAAGTTTGTTGAGTAGGTTATAAAATGACCCTTTACCATTTCAAAAATATGTTGTCAGTGTACAGTTATTTAATGATTAATAAGCATTTCATTTTTGAAAGTATATGTTCAAATTTTTATTTTGGGATTACACTATTTTTGAAGTCATCTACTCATACTTTATTCTTTAGATAATGCAATGCTCTTCTTAATTTGCCCCTACTATCCCTGAATGTGAACAACAATTTTTTATGTGTCATTTTGAACATTATTCAATGTCAATTTGCCAAACATCCATTTCATAGCCACCCTTTTACTTTTTAAAATTTATAATGAGAAAAATAACTTTGTGTATTTTACAGTTTTTTTACCTTTAAAATTTTAATAGAATTTTATTTTTTTAAATTCCTTTTTTATAACTTTTATTTAATAAATATAAATTTCCAAAGTACAACTTTTGGATTATAGCGGCTTTTTCCTGCCATAACCTCCCTCCCACCCACCCACAACCATCTCATCTTCTACTCCCTCTCCCACCCCATTCCTCAAGATTCATTTTCAATTATCTTTATATACAGAAGATCTACTTAGTATTTACTAAGTAAAGATTTCAACAGTTTTAAGAGCGTACTGATACATCCCACCCTTGCCTCACTCTCACCCTCCCTCTTTCTTCTTTTAAGTTTTACAATGACATATTTTTAATTTTTTACATAAGCTTAGCACTCCACTAAATTAAGAATTCAACAAGTAGTAAGTAAAAAAAACTACTGTTCCTCAAGAGGACAGCAAGGGCTGTAAGCAATAATCAAATCTCAAAATGTCAATTTTCCTCATATACATTACATTTTTTTACTTTGTATATTACCACAAATCAGGGAAAACATATTTGTCATTTTGAGACTGGCCTATTTCACTAAGCATAATAGTCTCCAGTTGCATCCATTTTGTTGTGAAAGACAGGATTTAATTCTTTTTTATAGCTGAGTAGTATTCCATCATATCATATATATCACAATTTCTTTATCCAATAATTCATTGACAGACATCTGGGTTGACTTAATGTCTTAGCTATTGTGAGTTGAGCTGCTGTACACATCGGGGTACAGATAACTCTTTCATATGTTGATCTCATTTATTTGGGTAAATGCCTGGCAGTGGAATGTATGGTCACAACTTTTATTGTGAGATCACTGCTAGTTTCTTCTTTAATTTCTCCAAAGTAGTGTAAAATGGTAGTAAGACCAGCCAGTTCTTGGGGATCCTTTCTAAATGATCAAAGAATGGGAAGGCTGTAGATAACATTAAACTAAAGTGAGATTTTATCACATAGCCCTGAAGATTTTGGGTATATCCTTAAAGTACTAGTATTTCACAGTTAACTGAATCCACTTCTATCCTGTCTGCACATGTGTGGAGCAACTATTGTGTTTTAGAGTAATTAGGACATTGAGGAGAAAGGATCTGAAGGTCTTACTGAATCTGAAGAAAATTAGAAAAGTTTAATTTTCTGACTTTTGCCCTGTGTTTAGTATATGCCACAATCAGATCCTTAATTTTTTTGCCTCCCTATTAAGTGGACG
This sequence comes from Sylvilagus floridanus, assembly GCA_949820135.1. NCBI lineage: Eukaryota > Metazoa > Chordata > Mammalia > Lagomorpha > Leporidae > Sylvilagus > Sylvilagus floridanus. Next base: position 115,424,573 of record OX463230.1, read on the forward strand.
GCTTATTTTTAAGAATGGCTTCTTTGGTGGCAGTCCAACATACAATTTGTATATGACATACCACCGGATATGGTACAGCTATGTAGTAGATGTGAATTAACAGCATTGAACAAATAAAATACAACTGTTCTGTCTTGTCTATATACTGTATACAATATATACTATATGCAATTCTAAATTGCTTTTGCTCTGTTATTTTTGTATTTTTTAAACTTTTATTTAAATATACATTTTGAAAGTACAACTTTTGGATTATAGTGATCCCCCCCCATAACCACCCTCCCACCTGCAGACAGACTGTGAGCCTATTAACAGTGTAGTTGAGAAAAATCTGTATTTATTCATTAATTAGTTTTTATTAGCTTACTCTTTAAAACGTTTATGTAATTTGTTTTAAAGACAGAGATAGAGATCTTTGGTTCACTTACTCAATCTCAAAGAGCCTGCAATAGCCAAGGTTAGGTTGGGTTCAGTCAGGAGTCTAGAACTCATTCTAGGTTTCTCATGTGTGTGGAAGGTACCCAAGTATTTGAGCCATTATCTGATGCCTCCCAAGATGCACATTAGCAGGAATCTGGCTTGGAAGCAGAGCTGGACTTCAACCCAGGTTCTTCATTATGGGATGCAGGTGTTCAAATAGTGTCTTAACTACTATACCTAACTCCTGCCCCAAGGAAAACCAGAGTTTAATCAGTAGTTTAAAAGTTTCATGAGAGCTACAAAAGACCAACCTGGACCCAGGAGCAGAGCAAGATCACTTTTGAAGTCAAAATTAGTTTGATGAGTATTTATAGAACTATCTTCCAGAATCCAGCCCCATTACAGCACCCCATTATAATAGGCCCTACCTCTCCTCATCCCCTGAAGTACTTTCTACTCTTTATTGCCTGGTGGGAATTCTGTACCCTTAATAGTTGCTAAAGTAAGTGTTTGCTAATTTGTTTAAATAAAAGAATATTAATGGAGCATAGCACATTAATGTGCTCCCATAACTAATTTGGACTTAATTAATTCTTTCATTGCTACACAATGAAAGACTAATACAGAATATGTTGGTGCCATGAGAATTTCAGATTCCTTCATGCTAATTTTTGAGTCTTTCCTACAAATATGTTGGCCATAGTTTATTCTAAGACACTTTGGATGGAAAGGGGTAGGACAGGAGTCTAAAATAGATTGTTGATTGAGAATTTTCACTGCACTAAAAACTGCATAACTACAGCCATCTTATAGTGATTCAATTAATAGCGTAGTGTACTAAAGCATTTACAATCAGCTGTGGCGTAAAAAAGCTTTGTCTCTGAATCATCTCCATTTCTTGAGGTAGTTGCATTCTGTAAATAACTACACACATTGACTTATCAAACACAGAGCTAATGCCACTAGGGGAAATAATGAGGTTAGGCCCTGGTCATGTTTTCCCCAAGTAGTCAGCATATAATCTTGCTTTATGTGTGTCTTTCAACATTATATATAAATGTGTGTGTGCATGTGTGTGTATTTCTCTCCCACCTAACATATGAATGAAAATTATGTGTGGATTTATTCATTAACATGGCATTATGGTCGGTGGCACTCACCAGTACTGTAACTCATACCTAAGCAAAGCTTACATGTCTCCTGTGAAGCACATCACAGCCTTTTTGTGCTTGGGGTCACTAGACAGCACTTTGGCACTACACCCAGAAGTTATTTTAAACAACAAAATCATCAACAGATAGCACACCACCCCTTCCAAAAGAAGAGCACTAGACAGACATGGAGAAGGACACCTTTACCATATGAAGACGGATAGAAAGTGAAGCATTCCTTTGTCCACCTTCACCTGGGAACGTGTGTGGCAGGTGGCAAACTTCCAGGTTCTGCACACCCTGTGCATGGCTGTGCAGGTGCTGCAAATATTGCCTTGGTGGGGCAGTGGATGACACATTTTAGTGAGTAGGCAAATTTGCACAAACAGAAATTGCAAAGAATAGGGACCGACTTTGGGGTTTTTATAAAATGGCCTCATCATTTATATCCCCAAGATTGGGCTATGTGAGTTACTCTCCTTTATCTCATTTTTACTTGTTACTATGTGTATTATTTCTTGTAGCTAACAAACTTTGCTATAGACAGTTTCTTCAGATGAGTGAGACATGCTTATTAGTTGCAGCTTCGTAATTTGCTTCCCTCAAAGCCCACCCCAGGGCTTGGGGATACTTAGAATGAATGAGGTGAAATAAAAACAACTCAGGGTTACATCCACAGAGGGTCATCTAAAGTGAACTCCTTTGTTCAGAGATTTGCAAAATTTGGGCTCTGTGATTGGTGACATGCAGCCAACCAATAAGAAATCTCTTGTTTTACTGTGGTAGGAAACACTAAGTATGAATATATTAGGAGATTACTGAAACCACCGTTAAATAAGCATGCTAGTGGAAAAGAAGATTAAGGGGTGACTGCTGTATGGAAGGCTGGCTCAGCAGTGTGCACTCTCCTTCCCCTATGGGAAGGTTAGACATTTCCTGAGGTGACTAATTCTTCCAGGCCACCTGTGCGTATTTTAAGGTTTGATTTTTGAAGTGGAGCCTTAGAGGTCTTACAATTGTGGCTCTACGCAGACATGGTTCCTTCATCCATGTCATGAGCATTGTGCGGTTTGGTTTTTGTTTGTTTTTAATGTCCTGACTCCGCCTTTCTCCATGAAACCACAGAATGGGCTTTAAAAGGCCTGGACTAGCTTCAGACTCCAGACAGGGAGTGTGGCTGGCTTACACATCGCTCTGTATAAAGCTTGCCTGTGAAGGACAAGGAACACAGTGTGAAGGTGGAAATTAGGAGCCATAGTGGAGCTCTGTGTTCCATCTGGTGGTCTTGACTTCCTTACTCAGGCTTTCAAGACAACATCAAGATTAGACTGGACTCTACCTTGCTTTCTCTTTTTCTCTGAGCTGAGTGTATCTTAATTTGCTGATATAATCCTATACTTTTTCTCATCCCATATCAAAACTTACATATTATTAAGTCCTTGAATCTTTTTTAAGACTTATTTATTTATTTTGAAAGAGTTAGAGAAATCAATCTTCCACCCTCTAGTTCAGTCCCCAGGTAACTGCAGCAGCTAGGGCTGAGCCAGGCAGAAACCAGGACCTTGGAGCTTCATCTGGGTCTCCCATGTGGGTGCAGGGCCCCAAACACTTGAACCATCTTCCAATGCTTTCCCAGATGCATTAGCAGGGAGCTGGACCAAAAGTAGAGCAGCTGGGACTTGAGCATGTGACCATAGAGGATAGTGGCATTGCAGGCAGTGGCTTAGCATGTTATGCCAATACACCAGCCCCTCTTTGAATCTTTTAATCAGCAAATATGAAGACTGTTTACCTCAAATGTATAAGATACTTGATGTTATTATGACATGACTTTAAAACAACTATTGAGAAAATAAATCCTATAGCTCAGTTTTACTCACTGAATTTTTTAATTCCAGTGAGCAGCTTTTGTCTATAGGACTTGAGTTAAAGAACGCTACTGATATTAACCATCCATTTATTATAAATATCGTATCTGTGTTGTAGATGACTTGTTTGCCATTTATTTTCCTTACTAATTAAGCAATGTTGACAAAGGCAATTAGAATATAAAAAGAATTTCTCAAAAGGTTTATCTGTTCTGGAACAGATAGTATTTTTAGACTTGTATTACAAATTATCACTCTTCCCTTTTGTGGGTGGGGATTGAGGAGCATGATATTAAATGTTTTTCTGTTTAATAAACACATGGATTAAACAGCTTCTGTCTACCTAGTACTGTAGTTACGATTAAGCATATGAAAACAAAACTGAACAAAACAAGAATCTGCCCTCTGTGAATCAAAAATCTAAAAAAATTAGTAGGGAGACAGGAAACTTAAGAATTATAGTACTCGTTGCTTCAATAAGTATGGATTGAGTTGTTGATGTGTGTGATACTGTTTTTCTATGCTAGGAATTTAGTTTCTGGACTTAAAGTAGTAGTATTGTGTCTTCTCTAGTATAAGAAGAGATACAGTAAACAAATTAAGCAACTCATACAGACTTGCCCATTGTTGACAACTACTTTGAGAAAAAATAAGTGCAAGGAGATTACGATTGATAGGATACACTAATGTAGAAGGGACTGTCAAAGGGTGACAGTGTGAAGAGAGTTGGTATGAGTCAAGGAGTGAACAATAAGCAGAGTCAAGGAAATAAGAATTGCCCAGGAATAGGGAACTGTGGTTTGTTCTATGCTCCAACATGAGAAGCAGTTTAAACAGCAGACTCATAGAATAAAAAATGCTTTAATTAGCACTCTGTCCTCAGAATCAGCCCTTAAGGCATTCTTGTATGACTGAAAAACCCATGAGAGAATTTCAGGCATAGTAAGCTAAGATGCTGTGGCAAAAAATGTCCTACATGTAGGACCTCTGGGGGTGAGAACCCAATCAAAAGAAGTGGTCATCAAAGAAAGAGGTACTTTTCTCTGAAGGGAGGAAAGAACTTCCACATTGTTTATGGCCTTGTCCAAATACTGAGGGAATTTGTGGTTTCAAAAGGCTTCCATAGCTAGGCAGCTCATGTCAAGAGCCTCAGGTAATCACTGACATCATACATAAGAGTCTTAATTGTTAAATTAACAATAGGATCACTGTGCACTAACGTAAGACCTCTGTCTTCAAAGAGTTCTATTATGAGAGTTAACAGTAAAACTTGTTCTCAAAAATTTATTTCATTTTAGTGTATTTAGTGGAGGACATTCTTATGTCTCATAAGTTTTAATTATGCCTAAGTGTCCAACTCCATTGCTTGATTTTAGGTGCTCCCTTCATTAATGATAAAAATCCCTTCACTAATGATAATGATAAAATGATAAAAATCAATTCAGAAGACCAGAAAAAAAACTCAAGGACTTACTTTCTTTTAAGGTATTAAGTGGAGGATAATCTCATGTTTCATAAGTTATAGTTATGGCTAAGTGTTCACAAAAGATGTATCATTCTTAGGTGCTTCTTTTTTTTAATATTTTTTATTATTTAATTGAGAGGTAGAGTTATAGAAAATGAGAGGGAACAGAGAGAGAGAGGTCTTCTATCCGATGGTTCACTCCCCAGTGGCAGCAACGGCCAGAGCTGCGCTGATCCAAAGTCAGGGGCCAGGTGCCTCCTTCCAGTCTTCCATGTGGGTGCAGGGGCCCAATGACTTGGGCCATCCTCCACTGGCTTTCCCAGGCCACAGCAGAGAGCTGGATTGGAAGAAGAGCAGCCAGGACTAGAACCGGTGCCCATATGGGAAGCCGGTGCAGCAGGAAGAGGATTAACCTGTGCCATGGTGCTGGCTTCTTTAAACTTAATTAAGTTTCTAAAAAAAAAAAAAAGTGAAATTAACTTTGAGAAGCAATGACTTTGAACAGCCCTTGTCTCCACTGTTGAGGAACAGGATTTTTGTTGTTGTTCCTTTTTTCATGCAAATTGTACTTAGTATACAGTTGGTCTTCTGTGTATAAAGTTAATTGAAGATGGATCTTAGTGGAGAATGGGAATGGGAGAGGGAGGAGAAGGAGGGGTGGCAGTATGGTTGGGAGGGTGGGTATGGTGGGAACAATCACTATATTCCTAAAGTTGTACTTATGAAAGGTATAAAGTTTGTATTTCTTAAATAAAATGTTTCTTTGGGGAGAAAATAAAAAGATTGGTTGGTTGGTTGGGGAAGGCCTCCCTGAAGGGTGATATGTGAGCAGAATGTAGGAAAATGTTGATTAAGTCAGTAAGTATCTGGGAGACGAGCATGCCACATAAAGGAAGTACAAAACCGCTGTGCTGGGACTGCCGTTGGCATGGTGAGGCCAAGATGAGGAAGCTGGTGCACTGAAGCAATGACCTCAGACAGGAAGCCAGGGCTGAAATCACCTTGGGCCAGATTTTATTCTGAGAGGGATAGAGGCCTTTGAAGGTTTAGAGTAGAGGACAGACATGATATGACTTATGGATTCAAAGGCCCACTCTATTGTATATAAAGTGTGCAGTGTGAGCAGTTACAGCAGAGGTGTTACAGGGGCCATACGTTCCTGAAGGTTGTGAAGTGACGAGTTCATACAGCAAGGTAGAATGTAGAGGAAATTGAGGCATTTTCTCAGGCAGAGGAAGGACATGTCATAAGGGTAGGGCAGAAGGCTGGTTTGAGAGGACGTGTGCAGTAGTTGAAGCTTGAAGTGTGAAGACCAGTGCTCTAGGTTGAAGCTGCAAAATGCATATCTTTCATTGTGAAGAGTGTAAGTTTCATCCTGCTAAGGCTGTTCAGCCCCAAAGGACTTCAAATAAGGGGAGTGGCATGGCCACCTACCTAAAGATGGTTCCACTGGCAGCACAATGAATAAATGATGGTGGAGCAATCTTGAGAAGCAAAAGTAGTGATTGTTTTTCCATTGACCATAGCCTATGCCAGTTGGGGTGTGCACAACAGCAAAAAAATAATAGGTGCATTTGAATTATACTTTAAAACCCAAAACTATTTTGGCTTATATTTTAAGAACACAAGACCACTACATCAGCAAGTTCATTGTAATTGCACACCTTCAAAGATAAAAATGTATTAGTGATCATTATTTCTTAGGCAAGAAATCATATACTGACAGGTTAACAACTGTTTCCAAAGTGAACCGTGCTATTTACTATAAATACCAAAAGGACATTCTTCCCTAATACTGTGAAAGGATTGGGTTACCTTGTCTCTCCAGATGACACGTGGTCATTGACAATGATGTGTTGATGTTTTTCTTTACCCAGGGAAAATGAAAAGGTGCACCTTCGTTTAACTCAGCATCTGAGATCCGATAGCAGAACCATTCTCAAACTCCAGTGGGATATAAAGAGTAAACAAAGCGCCTTCCATTAATATTCTTAGAATACCTTGTAAGAGGATTTGCATATTCAGAAAGATTATTATTTTCTCAGAACTTATCTCTGCATACCTGTGGACATGCCAAGGCAGCTTGCTTCAAATGTTAGTGCATTCATTGGGTTTCACAGGCAGGCACTTTTTGGTGGTAGGTTTAGCACTATTTATTCAATATGTTTTAAACAGCAAAAAATAGTGAAAGATATGCAGGTGCTTGTCATTGAGAAAAACAGAACTCCAAATATTCATGAAGTGCTTGCCACTGCATTTTAATTTACTTTAGGAAATTGCCTATTTTGTTATTCATTTTCATTTTGCATAATAGTCCAGACAGCCCTGGTTGGTTTCTGATTCTTAAGAGCCTGTACAGATGCAGATTTCCCAGATATCCGGCACACAGATTTTTCTGTTGAATCATAAATTGAATTTCATTCATGAGAAGGTAATTTACACTTTAAGGCATGTTTTTGTTAATAAACCAGATTCTTTTGAATGTCATTTCTTCTTAGCTCTTTTCAAATACAAAATTCTGTCTATTTTTTTTCCTCCCCACAAACCTATTTCCTTGTAATTTTGGTTAGGAAAAGGAAGAACATACTAGTAATTTCAGAGGTTATGTGGTTACTGTAAGTGTATCAATTTTAGGAGGAAATTAAATTTGTAGCTAAATGGTAGGTTGTTTAAAAGAATTAGCATTATCCAGATGTTAAACAATAATATGCTGGAAGGATTTCCTTTATGCCAAAAGACAGGTGTCTATAATATCAAACGTATAGAACTAAGAACAGTGAGATACCTTTTCAAAGGCATATACGAAAATCACATTTAAAAAAGCTATTACAATCTGAAGCATCCATTTAACTCAAGTAAATTAGCTACATTAGATATTCATGGATAATTTCTGTCAGATGCCATGAAGACTTGACTTTGCTATCATCCTTGGAAAAATGGAACCATTGCTTTATACTAGATTAAAAGCTTGATTCCCTAGGGTGATGGTGAATCTTTTCACTAGTTTCAGTAGTAACTTCTATCTGGAATAAAGGGGGACAAGATTAACACTTGTGTAGTACCCTCCTCTTTAATGCAAATAAAGCTTGTAGTCAACAGCAATAATTCATACTCCTCAATAGAATATTTCTGGCATTGTAACTACAGTCTCCAAAAGTCCCTAAGTTTATAAACCGAAGTATAGTTACTTTTGAGCTTTTGCCTTCTCTTCATCTTCTGCCTTCCTTCAATTGCATGATTGTAAAATACATTTGTTCAACATGAATCTACCAAATCAAATTAGTGTTCTTTGTCCTGAAAAGTCCTTGTAATTTTATTATTACCATCGTATAATGTTTATGGTTCTAACTTTTACCTTTGTGGCTCCCCATTAGTACATGTGGGTATTTACAAAGTGAATCTTCTGTTTTATCTTTCTATTTCTTTATAATGCCTCAGAAATTTGAAAATAAAATCCTACTTTTAGGATTCAGGCAATTGCTTAGTGACTCCTCCTACCACTTGATGGTCTAAAGTGATTCAGAGAACACAGTTACTGCACGATTGCATGGTTTGTATCATGTGGACTTGTCTAATTAAACCTGTACTCCTTGCAAGTTTTAAGAATCACCATTATGGATAATTTTCCCAAATATGAGAGACATGAAATCCCTGGTAACAAAATTAGAGAATGGATCTTTTGCTGAATGATGGCAGATTCATCTTTCATCTGGTGACCATAGAGGCTTGGGTGCTTTCAGAAGATTGTATCAAGAGGGAAGCCATAAATGTCTGTAGGTTCAGAGAACCTTCATGCACTGAATCACAGAATACAAGAGTCAACTGTTGAGAGTTTCATGGTCTTTAATGAACACACAAACACATGTTTCTCCATGGGTAAATAAGGAAACAAGGCCAACAGTTATTTCATAACCTTATAGAATAAAAATAAGTATAGAATCAAAAGTGTTAGAGCAATAGCCATCAGGAGACCAGTGGTTACTTGGAAAAATAATTTTGAGACAGGGTGTAAACTATGTGAATATACATTATCAGTGCATTCACATCATTGGTAGACATGTACAGTGTTCATTAGAAGAACTCACAAATATACCAATTCTTGGATTTGGGGGTACAAAATAGTTATTGATTTGATTTTTCCCTTTTAAGTTAGATATGTATGCATGAATATGAAATACTAGTAGAAATAAAGTGTTTCATTTATTTTATGATTTATTTAAAATATCAATAATTTCTTTGTATAATTCATTACTACAGTTCAGATATCAAAGTGATATTAAAGGTATATTTTGGGAAGTCTTGTCCTCATTTGTCACTGCTCACCCCATTTTAAAAAATATGTTATGCAATTTTCAGGTATTTCATATATACAGATTTAAGAACTTGGTGATACTTCCCTCCCTACCCTCCCTCTAACCCACTCTCCAATTCTTCCTAATTCCTTTCCCATTCCCATTCTTAATGTTTACAAATATCTACTTTAAGTTTATTAATCATCATAAAGCTAAATCTACACTCAATAAAAGAGTTCAACGAACAGTCTAAAGAAAAAAAGCATTGTTACTCAACAGAAGAGATAAGGGCTATAAAAAATCATCTAATCTCAAAATGTCCATTTCACTCTAATACATTACATTTTAGGTACTCTATTAGTTACCCAAGATCAGGGAAAGCGTGATAACTGTCTTTTTGGGACTGACTTGTTTTACTTAGTGACTTCCAGTGGCATCCAAAACAAAACATGATTTGATTTTTTATAGCTGAGTAGTACTCCATACTGTATATATATACACCATAATTTCTTTGTCCAATTTTCAGTTGATGGCATATAGGTTGATTCCATATGTTACCTGTTGTAAATTGAGCTACAATGAACATGGGAGTACAGATAACCCATTCATATGCTGATTTCTTTTGGTTTGGGTAAATTCTCAGGAATGCAGTAGTTGGCTCATATGGTATATCTATTTTCAGCTTTCTGAGGTATCTGAATGAAGATATATTCATCTTTCAACTAGTGAACACAGAGGCATGGGTTGTTTGGGAAGATTGGTGTTTCTTCCCCAATAACTGCCACAGTTGAAATTTCCACCAATAGTGTATCAGCATTTGTTGTTTGTTGATTTCTGTGTGAGAGCCATTCTAACTTGGGTGAGGTGAAGCCTCATTGTGGTTTTGATTTACATTTCCCTGATGCCTACTGATCCTGCATACTTTTCCATATGTTTGCTGGCCATTTGGATCTCCTCTCTTGAGAAATGCCTGTTCAAGTCCTTTGCCCAAATCTTTAACTAGATAGTTTGCAGAATTTCTTGAGCTTTTTTAAAGATTCTGAATGTTAACCCTTTATCAGGTGCATAGTTTGTAAATATATTCTTTCAGTTGCCTCATCACTTTGCTGAGTGTTTCTTTTGCAGTGCAGAAGCTTCTCAGCTTGATATAATCCCATTTGTCAAGTTTGGCTTTGATTGCCTGTGGTTCTGGTATCTTTTTCAAGAAGTCTTTGCCTATGCCAATGTCTTGCAGAGTTTCCCCAATGTTCTCTAGTAATTTGATGGTATCAGGTCATACATTTATATCTTTGATCCATTTTGAGTGGATTTTTGTGTAAGGTGAAAAGTAGGGGTATTGTTTCAAATCTTTGCATGCGGAGATCCAGTTTTCCAAGCACATTTGTTGAAAAGACTGTCCTTGCTCCAGGAATTGATTTTTAGCTCCTTTGTCAAAGACAAGTTGGTTATAGATGTGTGGATTGATTTCTGGAGTTTCTACTCTGTCCCACTGGTGTATTTTTTCTGCCAGCACCAAGCTGTTTTGATTATAACTGCCCTGTAGTATGTTTTGAAATCTGGTATTGTGATGCTTCTGGCTTTGATTTTGTTGTATACAATTGCTGTAACTATTCAAAATCTTTTGTGCTTCCATATGAATTTTAGCATTATTTTTTCTAGATCTGAAAAGAATGCCGATGGTATTTTGATTGGTATCACATTGAATCTGTAAATTGCTTTTGGTAGTATAGGCATTTTGATGATATTGATTCTTCCAGTCCATAAACATGGAAGATTTTTTTAATTTCTTATCTTCTATTTCTTTCTTTAATGTTTTGTAATTTTCATCATAGTGATCTTTGATATCCTTGGTTAAATTTGTTCCAGGGTATTTAATTCTTTTTGTAGCTATTGTGAATGGGATTGATCTTAAAAGACATCTCATTGTCTTTGTATACAAAGGCTGTTTTTGTGTGTTAATTTTTTATCTTGCCATATTACCCAACTCTTCTATATGTTCCAATATTCTCTCATTGCAATCATTTGGATCCCCTCTATATAGAAGCATGTCATCTGCAAATAGGGATAGTTTGACTTCCTCTTTCCCAATTTGTATCCCTTTGATTTCTTTTTTCTTGCCTAATGGGTATGACTAAAACTTCCAGGACAATCTTGAATATCAGTGGTGAAAATGGACATTCTTGTCTGGTTCCAGATCTTAGGGGCAATTCTTCCAACTTTTCCCCATTCAATAAGATGATGGCTGTGAGTTTGTGAAGTGTATGATTTCTAGATAAAGGTTTTGTGAATCAGAGTATGACTTGACTCAAGAAGGCAATAGGCCAGTCTGATTTCTTGAGTGGTAATGAAAAATAGAGCCCCCTACCCATCTATGTTGGATAAAAGAAAGAAATGTTCATCTCCAATGTGATGATGTTTTTGAATAGAGGCTTTGGCAGGTAATTAAGCCATAAGGAAGAATATCTCATGATTGCATAGTGTCCTATGCAGAAGAAATGAGAAAGCACTTCTCTCAATCTCTGTCACTCTCTTTCCCACTCTTTCTGCCGTGGGAGTATAAAGCTATCAAATGGTTGTTGAGAACCAGGAAGAGAGTGCTCATCAGAAACTGACTCTACTGGCACCTTAATACTGGATTTCTCCGCCTCTAGAACTTTGAGACACAAACTTTTGTAGTCTAAAGTAAACTAATCAATGGTAATTTTGTTGAAGTAGTCTAAACTAGTACATTTATTCAGTTATAATTTATTATAACTCTATAAAATTATATAGAATCTTATATGCTACATTGAAATATATATAGCAATTTCTTTTGGACACTCCAATAATTACCACCTTCAGAAACTTAGGCAAGTTGTTTAAGCTTTTGGAACCTAAGTTACTGTAATTGAAAATGATGGAAATGCCATGTCCCACATAGCTTTTTTCTGAGGGTAAAATGATGACTTGCATCTAAGTCATGTGGCAGAATATCCAATTCAAAATAAAAACTCAGTATAAGTTCATTTTTACCTATCTCTTTTGTTAAGTACTGTCTGGTGGGAAGCTGAGTTAACTATGTTGAATTAAATGCTTTGAATATCATTTATTTTGCAGCAGAGGATACAGACATACATGTAACTATATGTATAATTCAAATTAAAGCTCATTATTAAGCACAAACAAAATACTTGAAATCTCAGAAAAAAACCATTCTGTAGAAAAATCAAACAGAAATTGTTGACTGTGAGCATCCATGCATGAGATCAAGGAAAAGACTGAGAATCTAGCAAAACTCCGATAAAGCCGCAAGCTAAATCTAAGCTACTTTATAACCCTGTTCCATCAAAATCTATCTAAAGATCAATGATTTTACTTACAACATTGGAGAAAGCTCTTTCATAGCTCTGCTACCATACAAGCTTGCCTGTGAAAGATTTATGAGCAGCAAGTTTGAAATCTTAAAAATGTAGATGTCCTTTAGAATCTTGGCCAGCCCAGAGCCAACTAAAGACATCACTTCAAAGGAGAAATCTTCACAGAACTGATGCAACCAGTTGTCTCCAGATGTGTTGTTTTCCATATCATACCACCTTTTCATGTCTCATTAGCAACCTTACATCTTGTGCTTATTATCAAATTCTAGTGTAGAACCCCTAATAACAAAATCACTTAGCCCAATCCATTGCACAAATATGATCTTTTACGTAGAACATTCTGGAATGTGCAGAGAAAAAGTTTCCAGGATAGTGGAGCTCGGATGCTGATGCCAAACCATCAGGAGAAATTGACCAGCTAATGGGGCACAGGTAATTGGAAGCATATTGAATAAATTTTCAGAGATCTTCTTGGAGGCTATCAACACCAGTAGAAAGTTTCTGAACAAAACTAAACCAGCAGGAGGAACTTGTGCTGAGAAATAAAAAAAAAAAAAAATAGTTACAAACAAAGCAAAAGAATGTCCTTAAGAATTATCTATGAATACAACCAAACAAAACCAAAGAGTTGTTTTTTTGTATTTATCTACTTCCTTTTCCTCCGATAAGAGCAACAAGTAGAGAGGACCAGAGGAACTGGTAGCTTAGTTGCTTGTGGGGTTGCTCTGAATCAGTAAACTATAAATGTATGTGTAACATTGAAGGTAAGTTGTCATCCAAGTAGTTTTCCGTAGTTGGATTTGGAGGGTCATTATCATTAATAGCTCCGTCAGGAACATGACCATATGCAGCGCAGTTGAATTTACCCATTTACATAAGTAACCTTTGAATAAATCTTCTATACCAAGCGTTGCATAATACTCTCTCACTTGCAAAGCAGCATGTAGATTTTCAATGAGGAATATTCTGAGCTCACTTGTTTTTGTAGATGCATTGGTAGGCACATAAAATCACTATGTACTATTTTCACTAAGTTTTAAACGAAAATTTTCACTTCACTTTTTTAAAAATTTTATTATTTAGTAATCTGAAAGGTAGTGCTGCAGACACAGAAACAGATAAATCATCTATTCATTGGTTCATTCCACAAATGGCTGCAACTTCTGGGGCTGAGTCATGTTGCAACCAAGAGCTAGGAGCTTAATCCAGGTCTCCCACCAGGGTAGCAGGGCCCCAAGGATTTGGGCCATCTTCTGATGCTTTCTCATGTGAATTAGCCGGGAGCTGGATTGGACATGGAGCAGCCAGAACTAGAACTGGCTTAATCAGGTGTGCTAAGGTGCCTGCCCCCAGAACTTGAACAGGCAGCAAGAATTACCTCTGTCTTAGACACATCTTTTATCACAAGAAGGAAAGAGTTTTGTAAAGAAATTGTGGGTAGCTTTAGGAGGAACAAAATGTAACATAATATTACTCTCTACCCACATTTAATTTCAATGACATTTTTTAGATAATGTGTTTTCAAGACTAACTCTCCTTTCAAGCAACCTAATGGTAAGACATGCTAAATTTTCACATCCTCAACTTGAGGAAATTAATAACTTAGAGCATGATTGCTTTGGATTTAGTTTAAAGTTCATAAATGTAATTTTCAAATGATGTGAATCACTCTGTGGAGGTTTTGTTAGTCATTTGTTTGGAATGGGATTTTTTTTTCCATTTTTCTTGATTAATTCATTTACCTTTGCTGCTCTTTGCATTCTTATATAATTTTGGGAAATCAATATGGATAAAAATTAACTCCAAATAAAATTCAGTGGCTTAATTTTCACTCATGTCACCACAGAATGTCACTTAGAAAAATGACCATTTCATAGATTTCTTCTAAGTATCAATACTCATATATTAAGAGTTTAACATGGGTAATGTAAAAAAAGCTAAAGCCACTTTCCCATGTCCAGGAACAAGCAGGAATGACTAAAATAAATCTAATCTTGAACCTCAGGGGATCATTTTCTGCATTAGTTGTTGGAGAGAAACAAATAAAAAGGAAGCAGTTTAATTTTCACTTAAGTAGATAATTTGGTGTGATTATGAATGTTAAAATGTGCACCAAACTTCATCTTGACATGAACGTGTTTGTTTGATTTCATTTTAGTCTGAGGGATTCCATGAGGGAATGACACCCCTCCTTTGTGAAATAGATCCCAGAGAGGTGAAGCCCTATGTGCCTAGCTCAGGATGTCATTAGAAGGAAATTCTAGGGAGGCATTTGGCACAGTGTTTAAAGAAGTCATTTGGGTTGCCCATGAAGTTCAAGTCTTTAATTGCTTGCAGTTCTAGTTCCCTGATAGCGCACACCCTGGGAGCCAGAAGTGATGATTCAAGTTCTTGAACCTATGCCACCCATCTGAGAGACCCAGATAGAGTTTTGTAGTGTGGCCCATCCCTGGCTCCTCTGGGCATTTGAGTAGTGAAGCAGTGGATGGAATATTTCTGTTTCTGTTTCTGTCCTTGTGTGTTGCTCCATGTTTCAAATAAAATGAAAGTGAATGAGTAAATTACAAAGAAAGAAAAACCTAAAGTAGCTTTTTCAAGTGATTCTATTTTCATTGAGAAAACAGAAAATGTTTAATTTCACACTTTAAAGAATTCATTGCTATACAATGAATAGCATATTTGACCAAAATATGTCTTAGCGTCAGTTGACCTTGAAGAATTTTATTAAACTGAAGTTTGTAATGAAACCATGTAGCCATCCTCTGCAAGACACATTTGACATCTTAATTTTCTTGCCTGTTCTATCTAACATGTACATTATTGGCTCTTCATTCGTCATAGCTTTCACTAAACTTCAGTATGTAAACTGAAGATGAGTGATCAAGACACACTGGGCCAACTGGGAAGACTCTAGTTTGCATTTTCAAGATCCATAAAATCTTTGATTTGCAGCTGGTAGAAGCAACTTAAAACATTATCAGAATCCTACCAACTTGCAGAGCGCAGCTGATATACTACTGGTGACTGTGCAAAATTATGGCATTGTCCAATCCGGGAGCCAGATGGTCCATCTCTTGATTTGAGAAGTGCAGGTTGACTACAAATTGTATTTGCTGCCCTAGGCTTTTTTTGTTTTTTTTAAGCCATTAGCCATGTGATTTATAGATTCCTTAACGTCTTTGCCAGGTGACAAATTGATTTGTTAACAAATCACTTTATCAAAAACTTCATTAATGTTTTTAATCAAAGGACCAGTTGCAAATGAATAACACTTTAATACTTGTCTTGCTTTAAAGGACTACTTACAAGGTTACTTCAAGACGTGAAAAATGCAATTAAAAAATAAGCTCAATGCAAAAAATTTGGAAATCTGTGTATATGAAAGATCTTCAAAAAGTTCATATTAAAAACTACACAGACTTCAAAATTCTTTCCTCAAAATAGACTTACCTTCAATTTCCTCTTGTCAACAAACTTTCTGAAGTGCCATTGTATTTCTATAAGCTAATTGCTGAAATAGGCTTTTAAATAATGCTTGAGAATTGTTTACAGAAGTTCAGAGACAGTAAAGACAAAGATTCCTCATGTTTTAATCCTTCTTTAATAGGAATTGCTTCTCTAAAATTTTCTGTGGGTTGCAATTATGTAATACGTGCAAAATAGAAATCAAGTTATATATGTGCACACTCTCAGAGGGTGGCTTCCATGCATGGAATCAAGTGTGCCCATAAGGAAAGGAACCTTGTTGTTTGGGAGTAGACTATGTCTCTTCCTCTGAGCTGGACCACAGGGTTTTAACTACAGAAGTACAGTGTGGAGATCCCATTAACCTTTATAATGTCTTTTATATTTGCATGGTAATAGTAAATTTTAATAGTAAATTTATTACTTAAATAATAAATTTTACTAGTTTGTGATTATTAATAGATATGAAATGATACAGATTTTATATTTGAAATTTTCATTAAAACTTGAAATTTAATGGATTTTAAGGAATACTTTTAGCAAAAGACAATGAAAATTATTAGCTGTAAGGCCTCATTTTGAATTAGTCTCAGAAATTGTGATAATCTACTCTGAATCCTAAACTGGAGTGATACTGCATTTTCTTTAACTCTGGGGGAGACTTATGCAAAAATACCCCTCCAAACACACAGTTTTAGATAGATAGATAGATAGATAGATAGGTATTTTTATTTTATTTTATTAAAGGCAAAGTGCCAGAGAAAGAAAAATATCTTCCATTCTCTGGTTCACTGCCCAAATTTCTGCAACAATGGAAGCTGGAATAGATGGAAGTTTGCACCATGGAATTCCATCCAGGTTTCCCACGGGGCAGCAAGGGCCCAAGCACTGTCTGTTAGTGGATAAGCTGGGAAGCAAACGGGTGGTCTGATAGAGCATGCCAGCTTCACATGGTGAGCCACTTGCTGAGCTACACCACCAGTCCCCAGATACAGATACTTTTAAGAGAGAAACTGACAGGAGGGGTTGGGGTGGGGTAGGAGAAAGAGACAAGGCTAGGCAGACATTCAGATCTCTTATCTGCTAGTTCATCCCTCAGATACCTAAAAAAGCCAGGATTCAGCTAGAGCCAGAACCAGAAGTCAGGAACTCAATCCTGGGCTCCCTTGTGGGTAACAAGAACCCAACTACTTGGTCCATCACCTTCTACCACTTAAGGTCTACACTGGCAGAAAATTAAAATGGGAGCTGCAGCCAGTGGTTGAACCAAGGCACTCTGATACAGGATGTGAGCCTCTTAGCTGCTGTCTTAAGCATCTATGTCAACTACCTGCCCCCAGGAGATTTTAAGGCGAAAATGGTATCTGGAATAAACAGAATTATCTTGATGCTAGTAGACCAGTATAATTTGTAAAGCTGCTTAATGTACAAATCCCATCTACTTAAATGAGACAGCCTCTGGATTTTCCAGTGGTAGTACTTTGGACCTATTAATGTTTCAGAATTTACTTGCTTTAAGTTGGCAGGTCCACGTGTACGGTGGTAGATTACATTGCAGTTTGGTTAACTATTGCTTTTACAGTTGTCACATCTGCTTTGAGCTGCCTACCATGCCTGCCCTATTTCTGAAGGAGGGAGCCCCATGGGCCTCCATGGCTCTTAATACACCATGACTGCCCCTGCAAAATGCTAACAGATTGTGACAAACACTAGGATAATACATTGCAACATAGTTATATGAGGTGATTGGTAGCAAGCAGTACTTAATGTGCTACTAATTTAGTTCTCCCATGATGTTGGGCTCATTGCCCAGCTATGAGTTAAAAAGGAAAGTGACATCTATGAGGTGTGCTTTCAGGCAGCTGTTAATGGCAGGCAAACTCCAAGAGGTAGGAAGAAGACAGCAAGTGCAGGTAATTTTCTCGGCTGTCAAATTTTTCGTATAGATTTTTCTTTTTGAGTTTCCCACATCTGAATCTGAATTACATGCCCATGGAAAGACTAGGTTTTATTTAAATCATCTCTGCCCTTAACATTCCTTTTGTAATTGTTATCAATTACCTTCTAGTATCCTGTCTCATTTTATTTTACATTGATATTTTAGGAGAAGGTTGTGAAACACTGAAAGTAACCAAAATTATCGGTGGAAAACTAGACAGCACAGCCTTCGGGATCTGTGCTCTGGTTATTTTCTACGAATAGCTCAGTGACTTGTAGATAATTAATAGCACTGTAAATGATCTATATCCATAGACATACTAATCAGTGTTATCCCTTGCAAATACAATATATTTTGACATCTCGATTCTTTCCTTGTCCTTATTCCTGGAATAAGTCAGTTTGTATTTGTTTATGCCTTACTTCAGCATTAAGTTCTAATGTATTTGTGTGTGTGTGTGTGTGTGTGTGTGTGTGGTTTAATTCACTATTGAAACAGTTCCAACATCTTATTGGTTCTCTCATTGATTAAATAGATTCTTCACAAATATTTATCATCTATTTGCATGCATTGTGACTCTCCCTCCTTTTAAAATTATCGTTTGGGGTCAGTGTTATTGTACAATGGATCAAAATGCTGCTTAGGATTCTGGCAACTCATGTAAGAGTGCTGGTTACTCTGTGTCTGATCCAGTTTCCTGCTAAGGTGCCTGTCAAGGCAATGGAATAGTTGGGCCTCTTCAACTCATTTGGGAGACCAGGATGGAATTTGTGGCTCTTGACCTCAGCTTGTCTCAGGCCTGGCTGTTGCAGCCATTTGGGGCATGAATCAGCAGATGAAAAATCTCTTTTTCTGTGTTTCTGTCTCCCTCTCTCTGGCACTTTGCCTTTCAAATTAATTAAAAATGACCCTTTAATAACATTCACTTTGTGGCAGAAATTTTGGATATGTGTTTTAATGTGTATTGAACACATTCTGGTCCCTGACAGTTTGGCTTTCAGAAAATAATGATCCAGAAAAGATAAGTGCAAAGTCACTAAAAGAAATATATAGATGTACTAGATGTGGGTAACATTACCTCTCATCTAACTCTTGCCTCTACTCTACAAATAACTTGAAATCTGGAGTAATTTCTTTATTCTCAAACTGAAATACAATAGCTTTGATGCAAGTCTAATCATTGACTCAGAGAGACACACAGAGACAAAGAAAGCTCCCATGCACTGATTCATACCCCAAATGCCTGAAATGGCCAGGATTAGTTTGCCAGAGCCAGGTGCAAGGAATTCAGTTCAGGTCTCCCATCTGAATGACAGGAATGTATCCACTGGAGCCATCATTATCTTCTTCCCACTTTCTTCATTCGCAGAAAGCTGGAATCAAGAGCCAGAGCTGAGAATCAAACCCAGGCACTCCCATATAGGCACAAGTGTCTATACTAGTGTCCTCACTTCTAGGCCAGATGCTCAACTCTATTCTTAGTTTTGAGACATTTTTTAGTATTGAGATGACTTCTACACTCAAAGGCTATTTCGTGATAGATCTGTCATGTTTGAAGCAGGAGGATAGAATGAGCTTACATAGACCTTGATGAGAGACAAACCAATGTCATCTTGCTTTAAGCACCAAAACCTGATTCTTTGTCATAGCATGAAGTGTCAGTATCAACATTCAAGCCAGAACTAAATGTGTGTGTGTGTTTTCGTCATGTGCTGGTACAAATCTAATTATAAGTAATAATTCTGTAGAAGGCTTTTTCTAGAATAAAGTTAAAAATGAACAATTAAAAGTAACTTTTTTTGGGGGGGGAAATGGCCTGGGTCTTTCTCAATAGGAAAATCTATATCCGATTTCTGATTCACACTGTAGCTATCATCTTCTAGCAGGATTTGTTTAAGGATGAATTTTATGGAAGCTACAAGCCTGGCTAGATTCCAGCACTTTGTGTTCATAAGATGTCTCTCTCCCATGGCAGAGCAATCATGAAAAGAAAAAAATTAATTTGGAAAAGAAAAGAGAATTTAGTGTGAATCCCAAGAGGATGCCTGCCTCCAAACTTGTAAATTCCAGCCATTTGCACAGCGAGGTGATGAAACCAGTCCTTGTTGTACCATTTGTTCTCCACAGTGCACTGGGCAAAGTGTCAGGAACATGCCCCTCCAAGAGGTAGCTAAAGATTCTTCTCACAAAATGGGCTGTTGAAAACCAGTTGTCTAAGAGTGTGTTTGGAAAAGAAAAGACACTCAAATGTCAGTGAAATAGAATAGCTTCTAGAAGTTTATCTGGGAAAACGTTCAGATGTTCTTCTAAAATGTTTCTGCAAGTTCTCTCACTGCTGGCTCTCCACCTTATTTCTGGGAATTTGTCCAGGAAATTGAGAGTGTTATTCGGTACAGAATAAGGAGATCTCCTGGGTATGTTCAGGGAGAAATGGAACTCATTGTTGGTCTATTCAGGAGACATTTT
Source organism: Sylvilagus floridanus (assembly GCA_949820135.1). Classification (NCBI taxonomy): domain Eukaryota; kingdom Metazoa; phylum Chordata; class Mammalia; order Lagomorpha; family Leporidae; genus Sylvilagus; species Sylvilagus floridanus. The sequence continues at coordinate 115,444,995 of OX463230.1, forward strand.
TTTCTTTACCTTCCTGAAAGCAGTAAACAAATGGAATCCCGTGGATGCCTGAGTTTGAGCTTGCTCAATGGAATTTCGAAGGTAGAAGTTAAGACTGATTTCTAAGCTGGTTAATTATTTGGAAGTGCCCTAGGTAACTCCATAGAGCAGTAGGAACACAATACACAATGGAAGGAATTCATAGATGAATTATATGGATGTTGCGAGTCAGTGAATGAGGAGGCAACCAATGGTTTCATCCCAAAGCTTCATACCTCTCTCATGCAAAACCTTTTCATATTTGCCATAACTTTATTTTTTTGTGTGTTACCTGATTTTATTCTTTTGTAAACATTCAATTAATTTAATTTGGCTAAGATCAAGTGTAGAAAACTTTTATTTAATAAATATAAATCTCAAAAGTACAACTTTTGGATTGTAGTGGCTTTTCCCCCATAACCTCCCTCCCACCTGCAAACCATCCCATCTCATGCTCCCTCTCCCATCCCATTCTTCATTAAGATTCATTTTTAATTATCTTTATATACAGAAGATCAACTTAGTATTTACTAAGTAAAGATTTCAATAGAATGCACCCACACAGACACACAAAGTATAAAGTACTCTTTGAATACTATTTTTACCGTTAATTTGCATAGTACAACACATTAAGGACAGAGGTCCCACATGGGGAGTAAGTACACAGTGACTCCTGCTGTTTATTTAACAATTGACACTTTTTTGTGATGTCAGTAATCCCCCAAGGCTCTTGTCATGAGCTGCTAAGACTATGGGAGCCTCTTGAGTTCACAAACACCCACCTAATTTAGACAAGGCCATAATCAAAGTGGAAGTTCTCTCCTCACTTCAGAGAAAGTTACCTCCTCCTCTTATGGCCCATTCTTTCCACTGAGATCTCACAAAGATCTTTCATTTAGGTCATTTTTTTGCCACAGTGTCTTGGCTTTCCATGCCTGAAAAAAACTCATGGGCTTTTTAGCTGGATCTGAATACCTTCTAGGCTGATTCTGAGGCCTGAGTGCTGTTTAGGGCATTTGCCATTCTATGAGTCTTCTGTGTATCCAACTTCCCATGTTGGATCGTTCTCCCCTTTTTAATTATATCAATTATTATTAGTGAACACTGGTCTTACTTATGTGATCCCTTTGACACTTAATTCTATCTTTATGGTCAATTATGACATTAAACTGATCACTTTAGTAAGATGGTTTTGGTACATGCCAACTTAATGGGATTTGGAGTCCCATGGCACGTTTCTAGCTCTACCATTAGGGGTAAGTCTGAGTTAGCATGTGCCGAATTGTACATCACTTTCCTCTCTTATTTCTTATTTTTTTAAAACAGGGATCAATTTTCAGTTAACTTTAAACACCTATGAATAATTGTGTGCATAACTTTAAAAATATTTTTAGAAAGAAGTTGCATAGAGTTCTAGGATCCTAGAGTTTAAATGCTTCTTAAGTTTGTTTAGTCCAACTCTCAAAAGTACATATCTCTTCTAGAACATGATACGTTTGGCCATTATTGGATAGTTATTAGGTCATTATTAGGTAACTGTAAATGAAAGTTTCCTGCAAAATGAGGATGCTTGGTCAGCACCTTGTAATAACTTTAAACATCTTGCCCCGTACTCTGATAGGTGAAAATTCTGTTTACAATGGAATGAACCTAGAATATAACTGAATTTTACTGACAACATAAAATAATTTTTATAATTTTCTGACAATCTGAATTTTTTAGACATGTAATGTTGGAGTAAGAGAAAGTTGTATGTGTTTTACTTACAGAACTTTATCAAGAATTACTCGTTTTCTGGAGTGGGTATTATGGCTTAGCCATTTAAGCTGCAACTTCAGATGCCTGAATCTCATATTGGAGTACTTGAGTTTAAGTCCTTCCTCTACTTCCAACCCACCTTCCTGCTAACGCATACCCTAGGAGGCCACAGATTATGGCTTAAGTACTTGGTTCCCTACCACCCTCCTGGCAAACTTGAATGGAGTTGCTGGCTCCTGGCTTTGTCCTGGCCCAGTAGAAGGAAGATATCTACCCCTTTCTTTTTCTGTCACTCTGCCTTTCAAATAGATAAAAATATATCAACTTTTAAAACTTTTGTTCATGTTTTCATAAAATCTCATTTCTTGGTGCTATGTCATTTGTGACACTTGATATTCCAGTGAAACACACCTCTATCATTCTGTATTTGTAGCTGTTTTGTTAGTGGTGGTGGTGATATTATGTGTAGATCAAACATAATTACATTTATCATTTATTAATAAGAACAGAACAGTTTTCAAGTACCTCATAGCTATAATTCTAAGAATATAATGATATTGCCTTCCTCCCACTCTTCTTGCTTCTATTTCTTTTTACTTTTGTGATATTTTGTGATTTACTTTATAATTACAGGCTTAATACTACACTAAATAATGAGTTCAACAAGTAAAAAGTAGAAAGACCACTACTCAGTAGGAATATAGACAGCTATCAACAATAATCAATCCCTAATCAATTCTAAGATGTCAATTTCACTCATACATACTAAGGATTCTTTGTATTATATACATTAGCTATTACAAACCAAGAAAATGGAAAATTTGTCTTTTTGGATCTGGCTTATTTCACTAAGCATAATAATTTCCAGTTGCATCCATTCTGCTACAAAAAATAGGACTTCATTCTTTTTAAGGCTGAGTAGTATTCTATCATATACATACCACCTCTGCTCTTTCCAGCCATCAGCTAATGGACATCTTGGTTGATTCCATATCTTAAGTATTGTGAATTAAGGTGCTATGTACAGGGAGTACAGGTAACTGTTTCAGATGCTCATTTCACTTTCTTTGGGTATATTCCCAAGTGTGAGATGGCTGCATCATATGATAGATCCATGACTACTTTTCTCTCTCATGTTTATGCATGGCCCAAGATAAAGAATCCATTTTAATATGCATACTTTAAGATATGATTTTGTTTATAGTTGAGGAATTATGGTCCTTTAAAAGTTTTTTTATGTATATACATAACTATAGTTATATAATCAATAGATATCCTTAAAGGGATGCAAATTATAGGTTCAAATTAATTGTTTTTAAAAGTAATTTGAGCTCCAGTACTTTTGGAAATCATTACAGATTTCGTCTTTTTGTGGCAGAAAAACTGGGACCCTCACCAGCTTTCTGCCTTACCCTGAATATGCCCTGTTTCAACAATGTTTCTCTTAAATTAGTTGTTTCTAAGTGAAGTTCAAAACTCATTGTTGCATTAATTTATTTTTATCTGATTTATTTACTGAACAAAAATGTATTACATATCACTGTGAGTCAGGTTTTGAGATAGGTATTGGACGTACAACTGGTGAGCAAAGCACTAGTCCACCCTTCAAACAGGCTGTACCTCTACAAGGGATGTGGATGCACAGACTGGCCACTGCACTGCAGTCATGAATGTAGCAGTGATAGGTCCATGTGCAGAGAAAATGGTACAGTAGAAACTGCAGCAGCAATTCACTTAGACTGTAGATTGTGGAGGATCAGGGAAGGCTCAGAAGAAATGATGTCTAAAAACAGAAGTGTTGGCTGGGAGGAGATGGAGGGCAGAAGAGGAGTTGCAAAAAAGAGAAGCTTGCACCCCTCTACGTAGAGAGAACAGCATTACCAGGGTCCAGGGAATGACTGAGCATGGTGTCTTTGCTGCTAACAATTCTGTTTGGCTCGGGATTTAGAAGGGCAGGGTAAGACATGAATGGTAATGTGAACTTCTCCGTAAATAATTATAAGCCAGGGTGCAAAACTAATAGATGCAGTTGTAATAGATGCACAGACCAAAAGTAATCCAATTTGGTGAGGGCATGTAAATTAACCTCAACTAAGATCATCAGAGTAAATTTCCCTAAGGAGTTATTATTTAAACTCTGGGGATTTTTTCCAGGATGAAAGGTGTAGATCCTAAATGATTATTACCAAAAGAACTCAGCAAGGATCCTGAAAAAGGAAATTCAGTAACTAAGATCACAGAAGTTATGCAATATGAATATTATAAATTGGGATAAAGTGAGCCATTAACTTCTATGCATACTATTATTTGTTTATACATATACTTATCATTATTTCCTCATCCTCAAATATGTAACATGGGGAGTTTAACCAAAAGGTATGTAACTGGCAACATTTCCATAATCTAAAATTAACTTTTCTTTCCTTTTAAAAAGAATTAGTAGTAGTAGTCATTGTATTTATGGACTACAGTGTGACATTTATACATGTATACAAAATGTTCTGATCAGATGCAGCAATCAACATCTCCCCTTCTTTGACATTATCATATGATTGGAGGCATCTCTTTTCTATTCATACACCTATTAGGGAATTGTGAACTACAGTTTCTCTGCTATGCTGTGTAACACATATCCTCCATACCCCTTCCAACTTCAGTTAATCTTTTTTCTGTGTTCATATTAAGTTTTTGTTTTGTTTTTTTCTTAGCTTCCACATATAAGGAAGACTATGCATGCAGCATTTGTAGTTCTGTATCTGACTTGACTGGCTTCTCTTAACATATTCATTAGTGTCATCTGTTTTGTTGCAATTGACAGGATTTCATATTTCTATAGTTTAATAATATCCTGTTTGTGTGTATATATCACATTTCTTTATCTGTTCATCTGATAATGGATTTAGTTGATTCTACATCTTGACTGTTTTGAACAGTGTGGCAATACACATCATGGAAGCAGTATCATCTTCAAACAATGAAGTTGCGCCCCCCCTCCTCCCAAAATCAAATGTCATGTCTCTTTAGGCTTTGCATCAAAACTAGCCCTTTATTTAAGACACTTTTCTTTAATGCCTTACTTTAAAAAGCTGATATGATAAATTGTTTACTTATGTGAAATGATATTGCCTTTATCAGTTACTTTACATATTTAGATTTAAATGCTGGTTAAAAGCAAAGATACAAGTTCAAGGAAAACACATATTAGGAAAAGCAATGAGGGATGCATTTCAAAATGCATCAAATAAGAGTCTTTTAATATTAAAAAATCAAGAACACAAGTGGATTTCAGCAGCGTTACAGGATACATGTAAATGTTTCTTCTGCCTCCTTTGAGGAGAGTCTAAGGAATATATCTCAAAGAAAGGGATTATGAAGATAATCTGTCCCTTGTTGAGATTTAAAGTTTTAAAAATACTGCACTTTTACTCATTTAGAGTATTAAAAACTTTCTATTGTCTGTATTTAAGGAGTCCAGGGTGATGTACACATGAAATGAGCATGGAAGTCAAATTTATTTATCTGTCACCTCACATGCTCTCAACTGTGTGGCATGGTGAGAATGTCTAAAATCTATTATTTTCCAGTATACAATAAAATATTAATTATAATCCCCATATTTAAGAACATTATGTTCTGTGTGAGGACATTTTTCAGTCTTTTTATGCAGTATGTTCTTTAAAATTCAATTTGGCCCTTCCTTTCTCACTTAAATGTGTGGAGAATGGGCTTTGGTTTCTGGATAGTTTTTGTTCTCGTCTCTCCTGAGGTCCTGTGTTCCTTCTGATTTCAAACCATGGCTGAACTTTAATCACACACATTATTTAATGATAAAGCTCGACTCTACTGCTGTCACCTGAACAGTGACATTTTAAAGCCCCGGGTTGGAAAGGATGCTAGAATTTATTACAGCATCTGAAGTGGTGTCATTTTAAAACCTAGGTCCCTATGCACAAATTTTAAAAAGAGACCTCTTGCCCTTTATTAATTGCAGAAATAATGCCGGGGAAAAGGACTACTTCCTTTTTTAGGCCTCCCATCACTCATCTGTGAAATAGAGACTGAGTGATATTTACCTTTGGGCATCCATCTTCAATGATTAGTGGGAATTGAAGTAATTATTATAAATTAATGGCTCTAGGAGTTGTAAAAGGTTGGATATTATGGAGTTTCATTGTCATAGAGGCAGACAATTAATGAAATATACACTTATAGAGTGTACCATAGATCTTGTGACATTTCTAGTGGCTTTGCCCTTTATTATTTTACTCTATAGGATATGATCAGTGTTGCTGACATGGTTTCACAGATGCCTACCAAAATTGCAGTGGTTCATGGTGAAGAAAAATAATTTTTCATAAAGACTTACATGCAGTTCAATTTGAGTAGGTTCTTAATCACTCTCACCTACATTCAGTGCCAGTATTGAATTGGTCTAAACTAGTTTACAGCTATTGAATGACTTTGAACAGTAAATCTCAAATTCTCAAGTGAGCTGTCATATAATTCAATAAGAATGCTGATCTGCTGTTATCAGGGTCAAAAACAAGTACTTTGTAAAGTGGTTTATTGTATATCACCACAGGATCACCCAGCACAGTTGTACAAATGGCTAACTTTGAGTAAGCAAAGATAGGTGTGGGGTTACAGCTGCAATAAACTTGAAATTGACAATCATCTGTGGGTGAATGTGTAGGAGGCAGTTAGTTTGATTTATGCAGTGTGGGTCACAGAAAGTGAAAGATAGAAATCAGCATCTCTGGCAGTTGAATTGCAGAGAATCCCAAGGAGCTGATGAATCACTCGGCCTGGGATTGGCAAGCAGGCTTGGCGCAATTTCACTATCGCCTACCAAACCTGAGCATAAAGATGACACCTGGAAAAAGGGAAAACATAGCACTCAGAGAAACACCATTCAGGATGTATGACTCAGAACATCTGGACATTAGAATATGGAGTTACTGGGAGTTCTAGGGTAAGTTTGGCAGGTGTGTTGTAAGCAGGTCTGCAATTTGCAACATTTATGAATGCTACTTAAATTTCCTTGTTTGGGATAAGCAATTAGCCTATCTTTTCCATACCAAGGCATTACATTTATGATACACAAATGAAAAGTAAACCTGCAGAAATCTTTTTTTAGAACGCATGGTAAAGATGCAGATACATCTAAGAATGTTTCTAGGGAGAGCATCTTGATATTATTGAAGAAAAACATATGTGAGAAATCAGCCAACCCTATCTAAATGAGCAGTAGGCTATTTGTATATTACTAGACTTTGTCTTGACTTGCTCACAGTATCAACTTTTGCCTTCCAAATATGTTGCTCAAAACCTGTCTTAAGAAATACATTGGAGGCCCCCTGCCGTGGCTCACTTGGTTAATCCTCTGCCTGCCGCACGGGTGTCCCATGTGGGCACCGGATTCTGTCCTGATTGCCCCTCTTCCAGTCCAGCTCTCTGCTGTGGCCCAGGAAGGCAGTGGAGGATGGCCCAAGTGCTTGGGCACCTGCACCTGCATGGGAGACCAGGAGAAGCACCTGGCTCCTGGCTGCGGATTGGCGTAGCTCCAGCTGTAGAAGCCATTTGCGGGGTGAACCAATGGAAGGAAGACCTTTTTCTCTGTCTCTTGTGGTCTAACTCTGTCAAATTAAAAAAAAAAAAAGAAATACATTAGGGACCCAACATTGTGGTGCAGTGGGTTAAGTTAAGCTCTGTGATGCTGATATCCATTTTTGGAGCACTGGTTTGGGTCCTGGCTACTCTGTGATTCAGCTCCCAGCTCACGTGCCTCGGAAAGCAGCAGAGGATGGTGCAAATGCTTGGGCCGCTGACACTCATGTGGCAGTCCCAGATGGAGTTCTAGGCTCTTGGCTTCAATCTGGCCTGGCCCTGGCTGATGCAGTCATTTTTCTGTAAAGTAGAGGATGGAAACCTCTCTCTCTCTCTCTCTCTCGATCTCTCAGTCTTAATCTCCCCCTTTTTCTATAACTCTTTCAAATAGATAATTAGAAATACATTGCATTTTGCAACCCAAGCCTCAACCAACTTGGTTCACCTTGCCCTGATGAGAATCTTGCTGTGACTTGTAGTGACTTTAAGCACAGTAGAACCACAGTCCCACTCCTCACATTCCTAGTATAACTACCATAGCCCACCCTTTCTCACTGAACTCCATGGAATTTTTCCTATATTTTGGTAGCACTGGCTGAGGAACCAATTTATCTTTGAGACGTAGAGGTGTTTGATCCACACATGTCTGTATGGGTTGTGGGAATAGCAGGTTCTGGTGGCCTAGGGTGCGAGGGTGTTTCTGCTTGTTTTGTGACTACACTAAGTGAAAGGGACCCTACAATCAACAGTTTCTAGAACTTTTAGCTCCATCCTGAAGTGCCTTAGAGCTGGCACACTTTGGTTGTCATTTTTTTGTGACTCCCTTACTAAGCATAGCCATTACTAAAAATTAAATTGGATATAGATATAGATATAGATAAATTACATTACATTAAAATAAACATTGACCATTTTCTAATTTTGATATTAATTTTCCCTTGAAGGCTACTGGAAATCTATGGAGAAAATGTTACATAATGAGTGTTATTGCACGTTGCTTCCCAAATTAACATGTGGTAACATCATTTTTTATACACTTAAACATTTTTCATTTTATGTGAAGCCAAAGAGACAGAGACAAAGACCTTCCATCTACTGGTTTATTTCACAAAATCCTATAATGGTTGTCTTTTTCCCCAGTATATTAGGGCCTATTTGATTTACTTGTGGAACTTCTTCTTCAGTGAAGTATTAAGACTTTTTACTGTAATATAAATTTAAAATGTTATCTCAAGAGCTAAAAAGAAAAGGTAAAAGGAGGGAGAGGAAGTATCATTTTGTTCTTAGACTTTTTCTACGAATCACATTTAATCTGTTTAAAAAAAATTAGAAGAGGATAGCAACTCCCGCAACAGTCAGGAGTGGGTCAGCTCAGTGTGGGAGCCAGGAGCACAGTCCACATCCCCCATGTGGGTAGCAGGGACCTCAGTACTTGAGCCACCACCTGCTGCCTTCCTCTGTGAGCATTTTCAGGAAACTGGAATCAAACAGCAGAGCTAGAATTTGATCCCTGTTCCTTTCATAGGGGATGTGGGCATCTGAAACAGGGACAACTGCTGCACCAAGGGCCTGCCTCCACAGGAATAAGCTACTAAAACTGCTATAATTTGGAAATTCTATTGGAAAACCTGCTTCTTTTAAGTTAAGCCCCTCCCCCACACACAATAAGAGAGCTGATTGTTAAACATTTGCCAACCCAACAATGCCTCTTTTTATGTTTTCTCAGATACTGAGATTGATGGGCACTGAAAGGAGAATAAAAATGAAAAACAAGAGATAACCTCCCACAGATAGGATGAGCACCATTGTAGTCCTACAGTAGAGCTAGCGCAGGGGCTCCTGAAGTCTGTATTTGGAGACCTGGGTGTTGGTATCAGTCAAGGTTATACCGAGCCATATGTGTATAAACACAAAGATACTTCAAAAAGCTTGTGAAAAATGGAATCAAATATAATTTTTCTCCCAAACAAAATTAAAATCCATGGATTGGTTTTCCAGCAGTCCTATTTTTCATAAACTTTTGAAGAGGGCGTATATGAATAGATTTCATAACTTTTTCTGCCGAATTAAACTTTTAATTCCATTTTCTGCAAATGTATTCTTATGTGTGCTTTACATTATGTTTATGAGAGGAAAATGCTTATTTTAAGGAATTATCTTATGTGCTGGGAGAATATAAGGCTGGCAAGTCCAAAAATCTACAGGACTGGCTGGTGGGCTGGAATCTCAGGCAAGATTTGAGGCTGGATATTGAGGAAAAATCTCTCCTTCTCAAAGATACACCTTGGCCTGTTGGCTAATTGGGTGATCCTTACCTAGACTGCTAAGGGTAGTCTCATTTACCTCAAGTCAACTGAGTGGAGATATTAACCCATCAGCAAAATACCTTTACAGAACCATCAAGATTAATATTTCACTAAATTGCAGGGTGCTATATCCCGGCCACATCATCATGAATCTATCATAGTGTCTCATTTTTCTGTGGCACTCTTGGCCATAGGAAATATTAACAATTTCTTATGGAACTGGATATCATCACATGTAGTGAAATAAGCCAGGCACAGAATGAAAAGCCTTGTATGTTCCCTCTTACATGTGAGAGCTGTACAAGGAATATAGTTGGGGACAGATGTTGTGGCATAGCATGGGAAGCCACCAACACCCATATAGAAATACAGGCCCTGGCTACTCTACTTCCAATTCAGCTTTCTGCTGATGCACCTCAAAAGCCAGTAGAGGATGGTCCAAGTATTTGGGCCTGTCCCAACTGTATGAAAGCCCAGGATGGAGTTCTTGGCTCCTGGATTTCACCTGGCTCAGCCTTGGCTGTTGCAGCCATTTGGGAAATGAACCAGCAGATAAATTTCTTTCCTCTATCACTGTCTCTTGTCTCTGCCTCTCTGTGTTGATCTTTTAAATAAATTAATTATTCTATCTTCAAAAAAATGGCTCTAATTGACCTGAACTAGAATATTGTTTAATAGAGGTTGGGAATAGTAGAAAGGGGCATACAGGGAGGTTGGATAATGATTAACAAAACACAATCAGAAAAATTATGGTTCCACAGCACACTGGAGTGACTGTACTTTACAGTGATATATTAAATTCTGTCTAAAGAACTGGAAGGGAGAAACAGATAAACTGAAAAGATAAAAGACAGGTAAATTGAAATGTTAGGTGCCTTGTTTCATTAGTTTGTGCTGCATGTATGTGTTGATATATTGCATAGGATCCTGTACTAAATGTAGAAGTATTACATATTTATCAAATATTTTTTAAAAATAAATAATTAAATGCTAACCATTTCATTTAAATCCAAATAATTAAATAAGTAGGTCCTGGAAAAACTAGTAACTACTTGAAAACACAATGCATATGCATTTTAATATGTATTTTATTAACTCTTAATCACAGTTATTTTCTATGTAGGAGCATTTCTTCAATATTAGACTCAAATTTGATACCACCAACCTCATTCCCAGCTCCACAGTACTTTTCCATGCTGCTATGACATATGAATTAAGGAAATATCTTTTTATAAGGATATGATGATAATGAAAGGAAAGTCATATAATCTAACATGGAAACAGTGAACTACCTCCAATAAGTAGCTGTAACAGTTTCCTGCAGACATTGACGTCCCCTTGAAATTGAAAAACATCCCATTGACCCCATCTTTGCAGTTGTGTCATCAGTGAGCCTTATCACAGGCTAGGGTGGGTAGGTGGTCCATGGCATTCTTTGGCTCATTAAACTACAGTGTGTATTGTAGTTAAGATTCGTTGTTATTTCCATGATGTATAACTGTAGTTCAGCTGAGTTTATTATGTTGAATGAGAAAAGTGCTAGCAATTCAAATTTCCTTCTGAAATCTTCTAATTAGTATTTTTATTAATGTTGGGAAATTATAGTGTGTGTGTATGTACATGCACTGTGATTGTAGCCACACGTATAAATCCTTGATTATCTGTGGTGTTAACACAGAGCTTATTTTAAGTCTCTAAAAGTGTTACTTGTATAAATTTATGAATAGTACATATTTGAGACAAGAGAAACCCCTCATTTACAAGTGATCAAAGTACTAACATGCTTAGTTTAGTTGTAAGTTAAAGGAAAGAGAGAGGCATAGGTTTGGCCTAAAAGTTAAAAGGATGATTATTTCTCCTGTGTACCACATGGGAGTTCCTGGGTCCAGTTCCCAGCTCTTGTTCCTCATTCCAGCTCCCTGCTCATGTAAACCTTGGGAGGCAGCGGTGATGGCTCAAGTGATTGGATTTCTGCTTCCCTCATGGGCAATCTGGTTTGAGTTTTGAGCTCCTGGTTTGGACCCAGCCCAGCCCCAGCTATTGTGAGCATTTGGGGATGAACCAGCAGAAGGGGTCCCCTCCCCTCCTCAATAATAAATAAATCAAAAAGAAAAAAAGAAACAATAACTTATTTTATTCTAGATGCTCATGTTTCCTGAGGTTCATCAAGTGCTGCCTACTCCCTCCCCAACATCCTTCGTCTCTTAATCATTCTATGCTCTTCATCGTCCCAGCTGGTCAGGTGTAATAAGATAGGAAATTTTGCCAAATGGCAAAGACCAGAAACTTTAATAGAAGAGCTACGGGGATTCTTCTGTATTCTTTAGGATAAAGTGTTCCACATTCTCTCTGTGCAACTGTTGGCACCAATTTAAACAATTGACTTATTGGTCCCACTCAAGTGGTTTAGTTTTGAAAAATGCACAGTGAGAATTTTAGATTTATTTATTTGAAAAACAGAGAGAAATCTTTCATTTGCTGATTCACTCCTTAAATGGCTGTAACAGCTAGGTCTGGGCCAGAATCTCCCATGTGGATGGCAGGGCCCCAAGCTCTTGGGCCATCTTCCATAGCTTTCCTAGGTGCATCAGCAGGGAGTTCGATCAGAAGTGGAATAGCAGAGACTCAAACTAGCACTCCAGTATGGAATGTGGGCATTGCACGCAACGCCTCAACCATTGTGCTGTGTAGCACATGTCCCATTGAACATTTTAGAAGTACAGGAATTATAATGTAAAGTCTTAGTAAATAGATAGTATCAAAGATTGATAATGTAGTTGTTTGAATAATGAGACCCACTGCATTAAAAAACTAGTGAATTTCCTAAAACTTTTGTGAATGCTTGAACATTTCTGATTATGTTACTGAACAACTTTACTAAAGAAGAGTTGCCCTTAAAGATACAAAAAGATAATTTATAACTCTTCACACTGAGAAATATTTAAAAGTGATATTGCAAAATTTAAGGAATTTTAACTTAATGGGGTGAATGGGAATGTTTAAGAAATTCTATTCCTCTGTGTTCTGACACCCCTGACCACATTCTAGAGGAACTTCATGAAAGTAATACCAGTCCAAGTTTACTAAAAACTTGAATTTAAATGATCTTAAGCTATCAGAAATTCAAGAGTTAAATTTTACTCTAGTGTATTTCACTTCCCTGCTCCTATCCCCTTAGACTATTGGTCCAATCAACTGTCTCGGCAGTAGCTGGAGACATGGAATGATAATTTGAGGAGACACACAAGATGGCCTAAAGCCCACTCATCCACAGTGGGGATGTAGGGGTTTGAGGATGAGAGAGCCATCACACAGCATACTCTGGGGACAAGCTTAAACGACATCCCGTACCCCAACCAAATGCAGTTTGGAAGCTCAGGAACTGATGCTGTTTGATGACGTCTTTCATCATCTTTCTACTTCTTAGTCTGATTTCTATCCTTCCTCTGAGGAGAGGCAAGGTAGTAATTTCCCTCCACACTCCAAAGCTCTTTAAAAGCCAGGACTCTGGCAGGCCATGCTCTGTGAAATGTCACTCATTCCAGCTGCTTCATTTTTGGTGTGTGTATTAGGAGTATGCATCCTGAAGTCCCAAAGTGTCACATTTTAGGGTGGACAGTTTGCTGGAGCAGTCATGTGGAGGCTGGCTGTGTGGTTAATGAGGTCTCCTGTCTGTTGCTCTTTCCTGCTATGCCACTCATCAAGTCTACCCCTGGCTGTTTTCAGACTCAAGACCATTATTGGTGGGAGAGGAGTCTGGCAGAATTACATTTCTGCTGTACGCCAGCATCTTCTTGTGAACATGAATATTTCGGTAGCATTTGACAAAAGATGTTGTAGAGTATTGCAGGATGTGTGCAGGGGCAGGAATGTCCCCATCTCTTCTCTCTGGGAAAACAGAAGACAATTTATTGTTTGATTGTAAGTCTTTGAGCTCATTCTGTAATTTCATGGAGGAATTGCCTTCTTCCATATCTACAACCCACCCTTCAGTATCACACAGCTGCTGAAGAGCCCTGTAGAAGGCAGGGGTGCAGGGGATTCACCAGCATTAACTCCACGCGCTCTAGGAAAGAACATCTTAGATAAAGTGCATTACACAGCCCTGTGGTTGATCTTATAAATGTGAACCTGTCATGATTTACACATGCATCATTTACAACAAATGATTGCTGAATAAAGGCACAATGTTCATGGCTTCATTTCCACGTTTGCTGCATTTAGAGTTTCTTATCATGATCCTTTCATTACTAGTGGACCTGGAGGTGTCTCACTGTGCTCCAGAGTTGAATTTTATATCTAACTCTAGGTCAGGTTTATTGTAAGGAACCTAAGGCAATTTGCAGAAGGAATGCCAGTGAGTAACTCCTGAAGAACAATGCTTTCTCCTCCTTCATGAGTTATGATTTTGGAATAATTCCACTATTATATCAAATACTCCTGTCATGAATGAGGAAGCTGAGAAAAGTTTCATATCCTTGCCACTTGGAGATATTGTAACAGGAAAGGTTGGAGCTGGTTTCTTCATACAGCAAAGTAGCTATTATTGATAATTTCAGAGAGTAAGTATTTTGGGACTTGCAGGGCATCTGCTCTCTGTCATAACTGGGGCGATTCCATCCTAACACTGAGGAAGTTCCTAGGTGATCAGGCACTGGTGAGTTCTGATAAAGATTTATGGGCACTTGAATGTCATAAAACATCTACATATTTTTAAAATATGTCCTCCTAACTGTTACCCACAAGTCTTGCCAAAACAGCTGATAGACTGAATTTGGCCCAGAGGCCCTACTGTACAGAACTGTTCTGGAGAGAAAAAAAATTAAGCTCAAGTAGAATGAATCACCCTAAGCCTCTCTGACCATTCAAAATTGTAAGATTGTTCGGGGTGATATCCGTGACCTGAGATCAGTGAAGGGGGAGAGCTGTCCTTCAATGCTTCTGCTCTCCAGCTCCCTACCTGCCCAGTACAAGGTAAACAGAAAGCAAGACTCAGACTGCATTCAGTCACATATTTGGACATTTACTTGCTAGCAGTTCCCAATCTAGTCGGGCACCATGGCCCTAGTTGTTTAGGAGCCACACAGTGCACATGCACTCACTCACTCACTCAGCAAGTACTTCATTTAAATGCTTTTCTCCAAGACTGACTCAGTGACCTTCCCACATCAGGATTCTTCAAAGTTCTGGTGATGTCAGCGAGCAAAATTCTCCTTGCGGGGACCTAGGATAGGGCCCTCAATTGAAGAAATCCCTTCTTAACCACACTTTTTTCTCTTTACTTTTTTTTACTGTAGTAAAATAAACATAAGCTTTAGCATTTTAACCATTTTGCAGTGTGTAGTTCAGTGGCAACAAGTAATTTCATGAAGTTCAATCCTCACCATGGCATCTCTAGAATATTTTCATCATCACAAAGTGAAATTGCAACCATTAAATTGTTTCTCCCAACTTCACCTCCCCAGCCGTCTGTAACCATCATTCTACTTTGTTTTCGTGAATTTGACCACTCTAGGGACTTCATATAAATGGAATCATACAGGGGATATTTGCCCTTTTTGTCTTATTTCACTTTGCATAACGCCTTCATGGTTCATTCATATTGTAGCACAAGTCAGTACCTCATTCATTTTTTATGGCTGAATAGTATTCCTTAGTTGGTGTATACCATAAATTGTCTATACATTCATCTGTGTGCGGCCATTTCGGTTGTTTCCACCTTTTAGTTTTTGTGAATAATGTTGAAAGTCTATCACTATCACTATCACTATTCTTTTTTTTTTTAAGTTTTATTCATTTCTTTGAAAGGTATAGTTACAGGGAGAAGGAGACACATAGAGAAAGAGATCTTGGTTTATTCCCCAAATGGCTGTAACAGTAGGCTCCTGAAGTCAGGAGCCAGAAACTCCATCCAGGTCTCCCACATAGGTAATGGGTCCAAGTACTTGGGCCATCATCTGCTACTTTTCCAGAATGGAGCTCAACACCACTTACTTCAACTGTGAACATTTATATCTAACTTCTCTTAATAAATAATCAAATCAAATCAATAAACCCTTGCATTGATTTAGATAATACTAATAATGTTGGAAGGCTTGCTGTAGATACCCCAAGAGCATGAATTCCTGTTCGAAGTACTCTAAATGTTAACTAATCACCCTGAGGGGTGCAGATCAAATTTGATTCACATACACACACACACACATATATATTCCAGGGTATATACTCCAGACTTTTAAACTAAGGAACTCCAGAAACATTACACAGTTTGGCCACGACATTTCTGTTTTTCAAACAGCCCATTTGCCCTTAAGCACTCGCAAAATCCTCCACTTGGGGAGAGGTGACTGTTCAACCAGGAGGCTGTTCTGAATGAGTGCTAATAATGAATAAAGCCTGCCCAAGGCCTTATGATGTGAACGTTTGCACATAAAACATCCGTCACCCTATTTGTCTTATCCTCAGAGAAAATGTTTGTACAAATTTACTGTTGTGATAACTGAGAGACATTAAGACGTAGATGCCACTGGTAACTATTTGATCCTGTTGCACCTGTCTGCATCTTTGACATAACATGAAGAGGTTATATAACTCCAAAATGATGGATCGTGATTATTAATTTAGCATTTATTTCTAGCAACATTTTGAAAGTGGCAAAAACTCACTTGCATATCTGTAATGAGTTTGTATTTATTTGGAAAATAATTGAGTATGAACGTATGAATTCTTCACATTAAATATTTATCAATTCTACTAATAATGAGACACTAGAAGGGAGATTTTTTCTTATCAAACCACTTTATAGTTTTACAAATATAGAACTTTTCCCATTGTCATATTTTAATAGTAAGGAATAGCCTTTGATAGCATTATATCATTTTTAAGTTAGCTGTATTTCATATTTTCATTGTGAAATGAAATTACCTAATTTAGTGAACTTTTTCCTCACATCATCCCTTCAAGTGTGATTATTATTTCTATCTTTTCCAGGTGAGAAATTGAAATATTAAAGCAGTATAGTAAGATCAAATGAGAATTTATCTGATTTGAATAACTGTATTATTGTAACTGTTTATGATGTATTACAGTCAAAAGATTAAAATATCAGGAAGTATGACTATGGGGTTATTTTATAAAAACCCAAATAATGTAATAAAAAGTAAGCTGTGAAATTATTTTCAAAGTGAATCACACTGTATACAGAAATGGAAGAAATGATGTAGCAACATGAAAGTGTGACTTGTGTTCTTTGGAACTGAAGGCTCCTTAACTCAAGGAATGCCCAATGTATGGAGAAATGCCAAGAACCACTGCCCTATCTGAATCTAGATTTTCAAAAGTTAAAGTAGTCATGGTTCAGGTTCATCCTAAAGTTGACAAGTAATCTTGGTGTCGAGATACTCAAGTTTTTTTGTTTTTTAAAGATTTTATTTATTTGAAAGTCAGAGAGTTACATAGAGAGAAGTCAAGTCTTCCATCCAATGGTTCACTCCCCAATCGGCTGTAATGGCTGGAGCTGCACAGATCCGAAGCCAGGATTTTTCTCCAGGTCTCCCACGAAGGTGCAGGGGCTCAAGGACTTGGGCCATCTTCCACTGCTCTCCCAGCGGGCCATAGTAGAGAGCTGGATCAGAAGAGTAGGAGCCAGGACTAGAACCAGCGCCCATATGGGATGCCGGTGCCTCAGGCCAGGGCTTTAACCCGCTGCACTACAGTGTGGGCCCCTGAGGTACTCAAGTTTTACTGCTAAGTAGTGAATGGGTAGAACTTCTGGGAAGGGTAAAGCACATATGCAAATCCAGGTTCTTCTTATCTCCCTTTTAGACTTAGGTATTTGGAAAGTAATAGCTCAACATGTATTTATGTAATCATTAGGGGTGCAAAGGACATTTCCGTACTCACTTTGAAGGGATATTTAATGTTAACATCTTTTCAGGATGTTCTTTTCTCTGATTTGATATAAGCCAGTTTTTCAATCCTACCACTCTTTCTTACTCTTTCTTATTCCGTCCTCCTCTGTTTTCACAAGGGAAATGTTCATTTCTCAAGGGTTAACACATCAGGGTGACTTTTTTTTTTTTTTTTTTGGAATCATCAAATCTGAGCTTGTAATAAAAGTGTACGAGGCTTTTGGTGAAAAACTAAACAAAAAATAAACATTTTCTATCTATTTGTATTTGGGATATTTGTGGATGAAACCCCGTTGATATACAATTGTGGAATTAGATTCAATGGAGGTCATTATAATTTTCGTTCACTCCAAGAAAATCAATATTTTACATCAAGTAGTAAAAATAATTGTGTGTGTAGCATTGAACCAAAGTTATTTCATTATGGTAGTGTGGTGTTTGTGCATGTACAAGGTCATGACAGTGTATGTAAGAGACCTCCTTATTAATGCAATGGAATATTACACTGTCCATAGAACTGGAAATGTTCTCAAGAAATCAATTCATTTTTCTTCATTTTTATGGATCTCTGGCCAGAAGAAAACTAGAGAGATCAAAAGAGAGAGAGAGAAAGATAGGCAAACATGGAGAGAGAAACTAGAAGGATAGATAATTTAAATCAATGGCATTGATCCATAGGGTGTCTCATACTCCAGGCTATGAATAAAACTGAGGTAGAATGAGTTTTTGTGGTTTTTAGAGGAAAACTGTTGTTCAAGTAATCAGGAAAATAAGAGAGTAGAGTCTCCTCTACAATCCTGAGATGAAGGCATTAACTGAAAACCACAGAAAATCCTGACCAAAGCAGAGTTAAAGGAACTGTTAAAATCATCTATCTGGATGATATTTGCAAAACCCAGAATTTACTGTATTTCCTTTAGGAAACAGCTCCACTTTACACACTGTGCTTGCTTTCTTCCTTACACATGAAATGCAAATCTACCTATTGTTGTGTTTTCAAAATACCTATATTTATTAAGAAAATAAAAACATGACCAGGACCTTTTTAATATCCCTTTTGGAAAAAAGTAATGAATTTCACTCGTGCACACAGGTGCACGCACGCACACACATATACACTGGCTATTAAAATGCAAAAATTGCTTGTGGGTTTTTGTTGTTTCATTCTCCATTGAGCTTGATTTTTTCCCCTGAAACTTTTTGTTTAAGGCATACAAACTTCATGCATTTCATAAATACAAATTTAGGAACATGGTGATTCTTCCCACCCACATTCCCTCCCTCTATTCCTCTCAGTCTCCTATTCCCATTCTTATTTTTTTTTAACTAAGATCAATTTTCAATTAACTTTATACATATAAGGTTAACTCTGAATAGCCTTTGTCACCACTATTGAGGAACAGTTTTTTTTTTTATACTATTTGTTGAACTCTTAGTATAGAGTTTAATATTTTATATAAAAATAACTTAGCGACTTGACGCCCATTTACGTTTGATGAAGCTGTCCTAATTCCTCTGCAATGTATATCTCTGGAACCATGCTTTGCAGTGGGGCTCTGGGTATCAGAATCACTGTGGGAAAAATTCACGATTTACATTGTTTTCTATCTCCCATTTTGGATTCAAGTCAAAGGTGATCAAGAACATGTCTGTATGTAAGCATGTTTGATTATCACTGACTGTGGGAGCAATAATACGCCACAGGGAACCATGGAATGTCACAGGAAAGGGGCCCTGGAAAGAATCCCCTGGGATTTGGGAGTCAGGTGGCTGATCTGGGGAACAGGCCACTGGACCCAGGGTTGAACCTAGGATGGGTACTGTCAGAAAACAGGTGATTCTATATCAAGGTATCTCAATAAATCTTAGACAAGATGGGGCACTGGTGAGGGGACACATCTGTAAATGATGAGGAAGTATCAGTCTGTTTTGGTTGAGATAGGCGGTGTCTGGTGTTGTGTAAATGGCACAGAGTCCTTGTCTTCTGTGCATAGACAAAATTATGAAGTGGCCTTGCTCTTAGCCTCATTCTATCATGGTGTCGGAGCCATCTTGTCTGAGGGTGGTTTCAGGGAGATTGTGTGTGTGTAATAATAGTCAAGGACAACTTGTTTTCTTCCTTATGTCTACCTATCACTTTCCTTTCTAGCAAAACTGTGGTGATGACTGATGTTTATGTTTCTATTGCAAATATTTTGCTATAAGATATTTTAATGACACAGAAAAAATAAAGATAATGCAATAAATACTATATATCCATCAAACATCTTAAGAAATACGGTAAAAGATTATAGATAAGGGTCTCTGAGCTTTTATCTCAAATCCCTAATTCCTCCTCTCCCTTTGGGGGAAACACTAACCTGAGTTTCATGTCTATTATTGTAAGGAATGATGCATTTTCTTTCCTTTAAAAAGTAGGATTTCTGTAGTCTTTCTTTGCCCTGGGAATTATGGAAAACCTGATTTTAATATGTACTATGATCATTTTTCTTTGTTCTGGTATTACGTAAGTAGGAATTTAAATATCAAATTATATGAAGTACCTTAGACACCCAGGGTCAGAAGATACACTTTTATAAGTGCTGTTAAACATTGTAAGTGAGGTTTTTATTCATAGCATCAAGTAAGTACTTTGTTCATTTGGCTTTCAATGCCCTGAAGTGACTTTATTCATCTGGGTGATTTTTTTGTTTTTAGGAAGATTTTCCTTTTTCCCTCTGTGGACTCTGAAAAACATTTTTGACACTGAGCTGCATCAATTGGAAATTCACATTTTATGAAATAACAGGACACTTTAATTTCATAAAGCAAAGGATTAGTTTCTACCTGCAAATAGCAGTTAGGAAAGCAATGATGTCAAAAGAAGTAGCCTGGTACATCAAGAGATAAATATGCTGCATTAAGTACAAGACTTCCATTCCCTTCTATTTCCACTTCCATAGAACATAAACATTAGTTGAAGACAACAGTGCCTTCCTCCTTTGAAAGGAATATTTTCTGACAAGAAATGCCAACTGAACAATGTGTGGCACATGAGACCTGCCATCAAAAACATTCATATTAACCTGCAGCAAAGCTAATGCATCGCACAGTTGGACTGGTGGAATGAGAACTCCAGGGGATGTTACCCTCCTCTCTTGTTCTTCCTGTCCAGCAGACTGTGGTGATAGGACTCTATGTCTTTGCGTGGCTCTCAAAGTTCATGTGCAACTGTGTGACATCTCTTGTCATCTGGGTATTTGCTACACTTTAAAGGCAGGCAAAAGCCATGGTGTTTTGTAGATTTTAATGCAATTTTACTCACATAGTAGGCACTGGAGACTAAGCATCAGGTTCAACCAAAGTCTGTCAAGTACACTGATGTATTGTAATGCCTGCCTCTTACAGCTGGCGCAGTAGATGGAAGAAATACCCCAGATTACAGCAAAATGTTAGAGAAGCAACATCTCTGAAAACTACCCAAAGTCCTATTCCATGCTCATGTTGAGTTTCTCATTGCAGGGGAACACTTAAGAATCTGCCCCCAGGAGTACACATGCTGCACTACAGAAATGGAAGACAAGTTAAGTCAACAAAGCAAACTGGAGTTTGAAAACCTCGTGGAAGAGACTAGTCATTTCGTGCGCACAACATTTGTGTCCAGGCATAAGAAATTTGATGGTAAGTAAAAAACAGTTTCTGCTCCTCGTTGTCGTAGGTGTGTTTGTCTCTGAGAATCGTGGATTGGTATGAAAAGTATTTTCTTTAAAGAAGGATTTTTTCAGCTCCTCTTAGACATTTATAGCTTTGTCTATTTTTAGCAAAAGCATGAGTGTTCTTGACAGTATGTTATTTTTATAGTAATATCTTTGAAAAACCTGAGTTAACCAAGCTGTTTTGCATTTGTGCTTTGCCTGTGAGATTGATTCTGAAAGATTTAGCTCAATTTTTCATTGTTAGAGTGATTCTAATTCAGGCTTTGTCACATTGTAGCTTGTCTTCAGTTTTCATGTGGGAATTTTCTTTTAAAAATTAAGTGTCATTTAAAATGATTTGAAATATATCGCGTTTACGAAGACAAGCTTGTTTTAACTGACATGGACTCCTTTATTTTAGAGTTCACTATTGCAATGATGTAGCACATTTTCACTGCATTTGAAGTGTTTTCAGCATAAGGTTAAACCCAATTTTGACTTTCTGATTATGAGCAGTCAACTTCATCTATATATTTTATTTGTTAAACTAAGCATTTTCAATTAGGAAGCACAAAAAAAACAATGATTCCTAGGATTTCAGAATTGAATACTCCCATAGAGAGCCCCCCAATAGTGAATTCCAATATGATTTTAGAAACATTATTAATAACAACAACAATAAAACTCACACATTTTGAATGTTGTTTGGTTGCTAATGCTCTCAGAAACGAGTGTATCTTACTATGGTTCAGATAAACTAGACTTGTGACTTTTAGCCAGCTTACCTGTGTCCTACTGGTTTCATGAATTGCTGTACTAGTGCAACAAAACTGCTATTCATTTCTTCACATTCTTAAGTCAAGACTCAATAGGACCTGTTGAGAGGAGGCTTGCCAATGTTTTCTATGTAATAGGTACAATGTTCTGTTTCATTGCTTCCTTCAATTATTTTTGCAACACTGATTTCTTTTAAATCAGATCTCTTCGTTGTAAAAGACACATTTACCCTGTGTTCTCAGTGTTCCTAATGCTGTGACATTATCTATGGAAGTGACTGGGACTTCATGTTTTCTCCAATAATGTGTAAGCATCTTCACATTCTTTCACTGAGACAGGCAATGTGTGTCTAACTTTATTGGTGGATAATAATCCTTTATTTAGTACTGATGCTATGAATATAACAAGATACACTTGGGAGTTGCTCTTGATATACAGATTAAAATCCAGTGTCGTACTAGATCCCCGATGCCACTCTGTGTTTAGGGGACTATAATCAATCATTTCAAATTGAGGCAAATTGAGATATCTTGTTAATTATTACAGGAGGCAGGTGCAGATAATCCACTCCTTGTTTTTAACCTATGACTTTGGAAAACAACTCTAGTGCATTTATAAACCTGTCTACAATGGCTATAGATGATGAAAAGATTTCATGACAATATTTAGTATAAAATATTCTTTTGATAAAGATATGACATGATAGTTTATAGAGAGTTGATTTAACAGTTAAAACATGTAAACATATTCAATAGGACTGAGCCAGATACTTCTTATATTCCTCAACTTTAATAATTTTTATTTATTTAAAAATTTTTTGAGAGGCAGGGAGACAGAGGGAAAGAGAAGGAGGGAGGAAGGGAGGGAATATTCTCACTACAGTAGCCATGGCTGTGCCAGGCTGAAGCTAGGTGCTACTAATTCAGTCTGGGTATCCCTCATGCATGGCATTTACTTCTGCCTCCTAGCATGTTCATTAGCTGGAAGTTGGAATGTGAAGGTGTTGGGGCGGGGGGGGTCAGAGACCAGATTTAAACAAGCACTCCAGTATGGAATGTCTGGAGAGGCATCTTAACCACTATGCCAAACCTCTGCCACTCTCATAACATTTATTATCTTACCATCTGTATTACTTAAGTCCAGGTCTCATTTGTCTTATTAAAGAATCTCTCTCTTACTCTCACTCTCTTTCTCTCCTGTCTTTTTACAGGTACATTGTAAATCATTCTAATGTACCTAGGGATATAATGTCAATCAGTTTGACAGGACCTTGATTTTGCTAAGATTAGATCTGACATAGGGGGTGATGAATTCTTCAACAGTACATTTCTTGGAGTTGTATTAAGCTGCAATGGGAAAGGAATTAAACATTTTTCCAAGGAATCTTTCAGGCAGACCTACAAAAAATCTAAGTGTGACCCTGGTCAGCTCAGTTCAGCTCAGCTCCTAGGGAACTCAATCTTAAAAATAATGACAATAGAAATATATCAATTAAAATTTCATTATCAAAATCCCTGTGCTTTCAGGACCATCATGAAGCTTAGTTGTGCAAGTGTGTGATTTCTTTCTAATCTGCAAATGTGATCCTGCAAAATTACTTTTCCCAAAGATGGTGCATTTTTGGGGGTGGTTTAAAAAAAAACACGTTTTAAAAAGAAGCATTTCCTTACAGCATAAACTGATGAGTATCTGTTGTTGTGAGCTCAAAAGTACAACTTAGGACAGTGGAGGAATGCAACCTGCTAAATTTCATTTTGTCACCAGAATCAATGGTACTATGAAGGATTTGGCTTTCTGTTTGGTAACTTCTTACTTGTTGAACCATCTTGCATTATTGCTGCAATCTCTTAGTCCAAAGTTTCTGATTTAAGGTTCTGCCGCTGATCCTCTGTTCTCAGAGACCATGGTTTCTTGTTTGTATTTTCCATATCTTTGTTGGCTTTATGTTCTTTGCTATACTATAGTACTTCAAAAAGTTCATGGAGAATGTGTAGTACATTAAATTTACACATGGATTTTAAAAACTTTTCTACCAAAGTAACTTATATTTTAATTTCATTTTCCACAAACTTTGTGAAGAATTCAAGTAAGAAAAAAAAAAAACTAGTGGTTAATTGAAATAAGAAGGCAACAGCTTTCATTTCCTGTTTCATTAAGTATAGCAACAATTTAAATTGCACCTGATACATGTGATGTACTATAAATTATATTCAGAGAGGCTAAATTCAATCAGTGTTCGTAACTCATTTCCAGTTTTGCTTTCCTGATTGTATTAGAAATGTTTTTATTACATTGAACTTTAAATTGTGTGTCCATAATGATTCTTTTAAAATTTGAATTCCAATGCACTTACCATAAATCTACATTTAATTTAGCATCATTTTCTTTCCCAGTTTTTAATTAATGCTTTGGGTAGCATTTTAAAGGTAGCACTGTGTAATTGCAAATATTTATTGGAGGTCAGAAAGCTAAACCTAAGTTAACATGAACTCTCCCCCAACTTTTCTAAATCAAAAAATGTCCTGTACCCCATTAGTCCTAACATTTACAACTTAAAGAGAATTGAAGCAATATATCAAATAACAATTGCAGAAAATGTTTCCTTTGGCTGTGAATTTTCTTATAGCTGGACAGCCTTTGGCGAGTACACATGGAATTGAAACATTATGATGTATGTATGTATAATAGAGGTTTAGAGTCTTGACATTGGTATTTATCCAAATATCTTACAAGGTTTTTGTTTACATATGTTTTTTCTACTTTCTATGGACAGATCTCCACCTCTGGCTCTCATTAGAACTCATGCACTGCTCTCACCCTTTACATTCAAGCCTGTTCATTGGTTACATGCTTTGCAACCAAGCCCAGCTTTTCTGTTGCACCCTAGAGGTTAAAACTATGTTTGCAGATCCAGCCAAAAATTCTAGGCAAAATAATGACTTTTCACCTCTACCAAATGACCCAGCTATCCAGAATTACACAAGCAAATAAATAAAATTATATAAACATGCAAAGGAATGGTCATCTTGGTGCACCTACTCATTTATCTAGTGTTTTTGTAACTGTTGACACTCTGACCTGTCCAAGTGTGTAGAAAACTCCCATTACTAGTGTGCTTCTAAGGCTTATTGGCTAAGGTTCTTGGAAATGGAGAACAAGCAAGCATTCTAGTGGTACTAATAGTGAAAGCAAACACCTGTCCCAGCTCCTCACCGCTTAAGAGGTTCAGCTGGCTTGTAAGGGGTAAATTACAGCACACAGGCACTCATGTATCAGGAGGAAGATTCAAGACTACGTTTCAGGCTGACCATGTCTGGGTCCCTGCTCTCACCTCTGTATATACCATAATCTATCTCTCCAGTGTTTTCCATTCCCCACATATGCTGGCTTTTCATGGTGAGCACTATTTATCCCTCGATTGCCTCTGCCTATCCTAGGCTGGTTATTGCGGGAAGTATAACAGTCAGAGAAAATTAGAAAGAGGTTTTTAATCCTTAAAAAAGAAAAGCATCCGCCTAATAATAGCCCAACCTCCAAGGAACCCGTAGCTCCGTGCAGGCAAATGGATTGCCATGTTACCACCAAGAATGAAATCAAGACTGTACATCAAACTTATAAATAGTAATGTTATAGGAAGTTGGTGGAAATTCTAACTATGCTGTATTGTGTTGCATGGACTCTGAAAAATTACTAACTCGTTAGCCAGGCAATAGTGAGATTGCTGGGTTAAAAGGATAGCTGTGTTTCTTTAAAAAAAACAAAAAGAATAATGTTTAGTTGGAAAATGTCCCTAAGTTAAAGTAGAAATCAAAAACTGTTGTTAAATCAATTAAGGCATATTATTTATTCCCCTTACATCACAACACCTAACGGTTTCTATCTAAATATAGGAGCTAGCAGCCTGTTCTCCAAAACTATCTGTGCAATATGGATTATTCAGAGATGGGGAAAATTTAGTTGAATGAATATTTTATTTTGGTTATTTTCCTTCAGCTTTATATGAACTGAAATTTATTCACATTTGGAACTCCATATGAAGTTTTTTGTCTAGTGTGTTCGCCTTGGTTTTATTATTTTACTTCCCTTCTGTTTTGTATTTATGTATTTTAATGCTATACATTTGTTCTGAGATTTAGGCAGCAAGTACATTTTTAAAAGTAAAATAAAAAAACTGAACAGTACTTTCCATTCTTACGAAAAACTTATTCTATAGTAATATCCTCAGAATACCCATTGTACTGAAAGCGGAAATAATTTATATACAGTGGCATAATATTTTTATACTGCAAATCTGCTTGTGTTTTCTTTTTAAATATCATTTCTCATCTATATACTGTAGAGATGACAATAATGTAGTGACTTCTGTAAATTATGACCTAATTTTCTCAGAGGATACACTTATTTGAAAAGAAAAAAAAAACTAAGTAATTTTCCATATGGTAGTAGAATCTTCCATATTTCCTGTCACATGGGTGATATTTTGTGTTTGCATGAGTAAGTTGTGTGTGTGTGTGTGTGTGTGTGTGTGTGTATGTGTGATTTCAATTTGAAAACATTTATGGGCCGGTGCCGTGGCTCAACAGGCTAATCCTCCCCTTGCGGCGCCGGCGCACTGGGTTCTAGTCCCAGCCAGGGTGCCGGATTCTGTCCCGGTTGCCCCTCTTCCAGGCCAGCTCTCTGCTGTGGCCCTGGAGTGCAGTGGAGGATGGTCCAAGTGCTTGGGCCCTGCACCCCATGGGAGACCAGGATAAGCACCTGGCTCCTGCCATCGGATGAGCGCGGTGCGCCGGCCGCAGCGTGCCTGCCGCGGTGGCCATTGGAGGGTGAACCAATGGCAAAGAAAGACTTTTCTCTCTGTCTCTCTCACTGTCCACTCTGTCAAAAATAAAAAATTAAAAAAAAAAATTATTCACAACTTGCTATATAGAAAACACCCAAATGTGTAGTAGCTAAAAAATGACTAACAATGACAAAAATCTAATCATTGCCTGTCAGAGAGTTTACCTTATGGGAGAGACAGAAGGATAAAAGTCACACTAAAGAAGGCAAAATTGACTGAATCCTACAGGAGATGACCACAAGAAAAAAAAAAGCTATATGTTCCACTTAGATATGTCAGAGGAGAGCTGGCAGCCTAATACTCTTACAGAATGCCTTCTGATTGGGATAATTAAAGAAGTAGAGAGAAGAAAGAAATGGTCCCTGAAATTTTGTAGCCATTGGGACATGTGGCCAGCATAACTACTATGGATTTATTTCTAAACATGTAAATTTGTTAACATTTAGCATATCTACTGTGTAAATATTCTGTAGGGATGTTTTATTTATCTTATCAGTCTATTATTTTGTAACAACCATAAAATTTCAGGGCACAAGCAGGAAACATTTGTGTTTTTTTGTTTTTTAAACTTTTATTTATGATATAAATTTCCAAGGTACGACTTATGGATTACAATGGCTTTCCCCCCATATTTTCCCTCTCCCCCCGCAACCCTCCCCCCTTGCCAGCTCCCTCCACCCTTTCGTTCACATCCAGATTCATTTTCAATTCTCTTTGTATACATGAGATCATCTTTGTGCAGGTTGGAATTTGCCTATTATTACCCTTGTTCAATGTGGCTTGCCCCTAAGTGATGTGTTTGATCCATTTTGTTCTGATGTCTCGTTCTTTTAGGGAGTAGCACTTCCTGGGGCATGTTCTTCTCCTGATGGAGTATGGAGATTAAGAGACATGGAGGCAGGATGCTCCTGAAATCTGAAATTAGAATTGGCACAATGTCTTTCCAGTTGTGTTATCCTCCAGTGTTTCACTGAACCATGTTGGGGTTTTTAGAAATGGATTCACTAGGAATTAAAGGGCACAGAGGATTTGCTAAATAAAGCACAGGTAGGCAAGCACTATTGTTATACTACCTGCCACGTCCTAACACATTAACAAATACATGCATGAAAACGCACACACACACACCTCACTTTTATGATAGCATTGTAAGGATACATAAATACATTTCCATTTACTGTGCTTCCAGTCTCCTTATCGTGTACATCATCAAAGGAAGTAATTAGTTGAATGTGCTTTTCATGTGCTCAACCACCACCTCAGTAACATGTATTTAATCTGAAGAGCAGACTTCCTGTGATCAGAATGTGCTGAGCTATGTCCTAGAAATCGGAGAAATGGTCTCTCTGGCAGTGGGAAGTAACCTGCCAATTTTCCCAAAGGGCAGACCATCCAAAAACATAAATTGGAGAACTAGGGAGTTGGCTTTGACAGAGCTGGTGAACAGGTTGATAAATCACAAAAGCGTTTTGCTTGCACAATGCTGAAAGGTTTGATCCTCTGTTCCAGGTCTTTGAAATGCAGTGCATGAAGGGCCCGGGTCGTTGAACATTTATCTTCCTTCCCCCTTCGCTGCCCACCTCCCTCCTTTCCTTTCCCTTTTCCCTCCACCCTCTTTGGTCTTTGACAAATCCTTCAAAACTAAGGATGCACACTGCTAATCAGCAGCTCCATGGCTTTTAGGATGGACGACCCATCTTTTTCTAACTCTCGGACCCCTACCACACACCTCAAAGTAACTTATACCACATTATGCTCCAGTGTAGTTGAAATATTATGATCTTATTATCACCAATTCCCTTGCATGGTGGCTTTGCTGAGCAGCTGTTTTACAGACAAGCCAATTTCTTTTAAGTATTGCTCTATCAGACTCTGAAACCAGCCATACCAGAAGGGTTCTTGGTCATGAATGTTAATGAGCAGACAAGTATCTGTTCTCTGACAGAGGCTCACTAATCCTTTGAGTAAGTATGGGTAAATTACAGGAGAAATTTTATTTCAGTTAAATTGATCTGCCACTGAATAGAGAAAACTGATTTTCTTATTTTAATGAAAATCAAGGAAAATATTTAATGGGGGTATAAATTAGAACTCACTGGAAACATTTTTGTCTTCTGGCCTGAAAACACAGCTCAGTGTAGACTGGATACATTGCATAGTATGCATAATGCCAGTAAGCTCATT
The DNA here is from genome assembly GCA_949820135.1 of Sylvilagus floridanus. Lineage (NCBI taxonomy): Eukaryota > Metazoa > Chordata > Mammalia > Lagomorpha > Leporidae > Sylvilagus > Sylvilagus floridanus. Next base: position 115,474,069 of record OX463230.1, read on the forward strand.
ATCTCCAGTTAGGTCTGATGTGCCATGGGAAATAGAAAAGTCATCCAGTTTCTCACTAGGATTTGGTATAGAGAGAATCTTTTTCAGAAACTATGTTTATTTGAGAGAGAGAGCGTGAACATGCACTCTCATGCACATACACAATGGCCAGTGCTGTGCCATGCTAACCCTAGGAGCCAAGATTTCAATCCATGTCTCGCAGGAGGTGGCAGGGCCCAACTTCCTGTTGACTCCCGGAGTCTGCACTGGAGCCAGAGATAGCAATTGGATTCAGGTACCCTGATATTGGATGTGAATGTCTTAACTACTCAGCTAAAAGTGCACTGTCTCAAGAGATTCTTGCCCTTCCTCGATGATATGAAACTGGAATCGAAACCACTCTTTCCTTCTCCACTGAGACAATATATTTCCTTGTCCCAAATAACTACTTTGGTAACAGCATAAAGAAAGTGTGTGTATGCTTCTAGGATATTAAGATAAAGAATAAAATAATTCAGGTAGATCTTTATCTGAATGGCGTAACTATATCCCAGTGGAGTCCTTGAGGTGGTCAGTTAGAAGAAAAAGAAGGGCTAAGTTGGTGGTTGTTCAGTCCAGTGGATGTGTCCTGGGTGACTTGTTAAAATATTCTTATTTTCGTATGGGTTTCTGATTTTCTATACTAAAATGCTTTTTTAAGAATTAAAAAACTCACTTAAACACATACAGGATTGAAGATTTCCAGATTGTGCATTCTTCAAGGTGCAGAGTGTCTTAATCTGTTTTCTGTTGCTATAACTGAATACCACAGGTTGCATAAATTATAGAGAATAAGGGCTTACTGAGCTCATGAAATTGGGGACCGCGAAGGCTGAGAGCATAGTGTGGGCATCTGGTGAGGGCCTTTGTGGTGTGCAGAACATTGTGGCAGATAGTCATGAGGAGCAACTGTGCCACCTTGGGTCTCTCTCCACATGTAAGGACACTAATGCCATTTGGGCCCACTGCCCCCTCCCTCCCTGGTGACGTCATCTAATTCTAATTATGTCCCAAATTCTCCACCTCAAAATGGTGGGTTTTTTTTTTTTTTAAAGATTTTATTTATTTCTTTGAGAGGTAGAACTACAGACAGAGAAAGGGGAAGAGAAAGAGAGAGAGGTCTTTCATCCACTGGTTCACTCCAAATGGCCGCAACAGCCAGAGCTGAGCCATTCCGAAGCCAGGAGCCAGGAGCTTCTTCCAGGTCTCCTATGTGGGTCCAGGGGCCCAAGCACTTGGGCCATCTTCTACTGCTTTCCTAGGTCACAGCAAAGGACTGGATAGGAAGAGGAGCAGCCATGCCACAAACTGGTGCCCACATGGGATACTGGCACCACAGGTGGAGGCTTAGCCCTCTATAGCATAATGCTGCCCCCCTTCAAATGGTGTTTTAAGGATCAAGAAAAATATATTTTCTCTCCATTTGAAAGGCAGAGAGTTGAGAGGAGCAGGGCGAAAGGGAGATACCTTCCATCCTGCAAGTACTGTTAACATTGGAGAATAAATTTCCAATATATTAATTTTGGGGTACACATTTAAACCCTAACACAGAACAATGTCAGCTGCTACTGCTTTTCTCATTCCTAATACTCACAGTACACCATTTTCAAGTTAGAAATTATGTACTTGCCGCTTCTATCAAAGATCTTATTGATTTACTGTAAATGATGTTTCTAGTTTAACCATATGAACAAGTCAGCTAGCATAATACTTTTTTAAAAAAATTAATTATTTATTTGTTTGAAAGGTAGAGAGGGAGAGACAGATCTTCCATCCCCTGGCTCACTCCCCAAATAGCTGCAAAAGCCGGAACTAGGCCAAACTGAAGCCAGTAGCCAAGAGCCTCTTCCCAGTCTCCCACATGGGGGCAGGAGCCCACGGACTTGGGCCATATTCTGCTGCTTTCCTACATGTATTAGCAGGGAGCTGGGTGGGAAGTGGAGCAGCCAGGACTGAAAATACAGGATGTCAGCACCACAAGCGGTGGCTCTGCCTACTGTGCCGTAGCGCCAGCCTCGCTAAAATGACAATATAGATTTCCTGGTTAGATATGATTTAAAATGTTAAAGAGCTGTGTAGGAAGATAATTGAACACCAAGATAAGTGAAATAATTTTTTTAAATTTGACAAGATTCAAAAGACAAAGTACAATGTGTGTGATAAAGTTCATCACAAATAACATCTTTATTATATAGAAGTCACTCTATGAGTTTTGCTTCATGACTGACGTTGACATGAGCTCCTCGAGTTAGGCATTTTACCAAATCCAAAGCACAAAACTGTTTTCCTAAATAATTTTCTATGACTCCAAGTATTCCATTAGACAGGAAGAGAATCTTGAACTCAAAAAGTAGTGGATGAGTCACAGAGGGGGCTAAGTCTTCATATTCCACACCACCCAGAGAAGTTTTCAAAAATCACTCATTACAGTTTCCAAATGTGTCCTTTATTACTCGTTCAGGAAGATTATTATATTCACTAAATGGATAAATATTATTCTTAGGATGACTATATTTAGAACGTCATGTTCTTCCTACTGCTTCCTCCCTACCTAGTGGTTTAATTGAATACAAACAAAAAGAAAATGAAAAGCAAACTTTTAAGAAAGATAGCAGGAAATCATGGCTCCATGGCCTTTGCATGTTTGAAGAAATTGTATTTTTGCACAATTTATTTCTGAATTTCCTCTCATATTCTTTCTTTTCAATATAATAGTGCTGGGGTCATCATTTGTCTGAGACTTCCGATCTCCTTCTCCTTTGTTACTCGATGGCTTCTCCTTTTCACTAGTTTTCTTTCAATAATAGTCTTTTTAAAATATGAGCCATTGCATGTTCTCCATTAAAGGCTAAGCTCGGCCGGCACCACCACTCACCAGCTCACCAGGCTAATCCTCCACCTGCGGCGCCAGCACACCGGGTTCTAGTCCCGGTTGGGGCACCGGATTCTTTCCCGGTTGCTCCTCTTCCAGGCCAGCTCTCTGCTGTGGCCCAGGAGGGCAGTGGAGGATGGCCCAGGTGCTTGGGCCCTGCACCCGCAAGGGAGACCGGGAGAAGGACCTGGCTCCTGGCTTCAGATCAATGTGGTGCACTGGCCACAACATGCCAGCCGCAGCGGCCATTGGAGGGTGAACCAATGGTAAAGGAAGACCTTTCTCTCTGTCTCTCTCACTATCCACTCTGCCTGTCAAACAAAAACAAAAACAAAAAAAAGTAAAGGCTAAGCTCATTAAGTATAGAGATTAGTCCGGCTCTTTCTAATTTTTTCTTCATACAAGGGGATGTGTATATTTATAACTATATTTACCACATAGCATATTAAATATTGTTGCAATGTTCTCTAACGAGGGAGCCTACCCATGCAGACTCAAGGACACAAGTGGAATAGATGAATTGCTCAAGGTTTTCTGACACCACAGAATAAAACTGTTGGGGTCCACAAATCCGGATGTCATATCTGATTTCAGCAGCATTTGTGCCAGTAGGTTTAATGGAACTAAGTTCAACTCCCCTGGACAAGGATGGGCTTCACCTAGAGTAAAACAACTAGAAACTCTTAACTTTAAAAAATAGGAAAAATGTGTTCGTCTCTCCTGCATGCACACACACTCATTGAAAATGTGACAAAGGAGAGGTTAAAATTCCTGGAACTTCCTGGAGGATATGATTATGTGATCTGCGTGAGACTCAGAAATGTTAATTTTGCATAAGCATTCCCTGTATATCGTAATATTATTTTATTTGAGAGACAGAGACCTCCCATGTGCTAATGCAAATGGCTAACAGCTAGTTCTCCCATGTGGGTGGCAGGGGACCAACCACGTGGAGCTTTCGTTGTTGCCTTCCACACTAGGCATTAGCAAGAAGCTGGAATCAGGCCTTTTGATATGGGATGTGGGGATCGCAAATGCATTTTAATAGTTATGCCAAACACCCTCACCAGTGTCTTCTATTTCTGAAACAAGTGGTCTCTGAGCCATCCAGTGATGTTTATTCTGAGAGAAGCTGAGAGGTTGGTTGTCAGGACACAGATCGGTGCAAAGAAATTGATACAGAATTTTAAATCTCTGCTCTGGGGCACTATTATCCAATAATGGGTCTTCACTGCACAAGTATGAGGTGGAATCACATCACCTGTTGTCTACCAAGTAACAGTTTTAATACATTGTTTTCTGCTGATTAAGAATGTTTTGACCTTGTACAGATCAATACTGTGCTTTTTTATTTTTAAAATTTGTGAACTAAAGAGTAACTTTCTTTTTAACTTCTGGTTACTTTTCTCTCTGGGATGGCATTTTTGAAGCCAAATAACTATTTTTTTAGGATCATTTTTTACTTGAAAATAACATATGCTTATTGTAGAAAACTTGAATAAATTTACTTGTTAAATGATTTTAAATGAATTTAAAATCTGGAGGGAAAACAAAACAAAACAAATCCCTGGTCTCTGAGTAAACTTAGTTAAAAAGGGGATTCCAATTCAACCCCATCTCTCCTCCCTTCAGAGACAGAGATCTGCGAGTGAGATCCCAGTAGAAAGAACGGGGCCATCGAAGGAGGAGGTACCTTTCTCTGAAGGGAGGAGAGAATTTCCACTTTGACTATGACCTTGTCTAAATATAGTCAGAGTCAGTGAACTCAAAAGGCCTCCATAGTGCGGCAACTCATGACAAGAGCCTAGGTTGATTTCTGACGCCATAAACAAGAGTGTCAATTTGTTAAGTCAACAACAGGAGTCATTGTGCACTTACTCCTCATGTAGGATCTCTGTCCTTAATGTGCTGTACATTGTGAAGTAATGCTATAACTAGTACTCAAACAGCATTTTACACTTTGTGTTTCTGTGTGGGTGCAAACTGTTGAAAGCTTTACTTAATATATGCCAATTGATCTTCTGTATATAAAAATAATTTCAAATGAATCTTGATGAGAATGAAAGGGGAGAGGGTGCGGGAGAGGGGAGGGGTGCAGGTGGATGGGAAGTTATTGGGGGGGAAGCCATTGTAATCCATAAGCTGTACTTTGGAAATTTATATTCATTAAATAAACATTAAAAATAAAAAATACAGAATAAAAAATAAAATGTACTAGTGATTAATATTTGCCTTCAGTGAAATTTAACTTGATAACTTCTGAAAAAGTGAGTGGGTACTCTTCATTTCTAAGATTATAAAAAAATGTGAAGTGGAATCCAGTCTCTGTAGGGTGGAGAGGATTTCCTATTTTCCTGGAATAATTCTCTAAACTTGAAGACATTTTGTCAGTAAAATTCTTGACCATTTCTATCATGTTGAGTTGATAGTCTCTAGATTATAGGTAGTAGTTCATGGCAACAAAATTGTGAAAATTTGTATGACAGAATAAATCATGCCTTGTGTTGAAGGACATATCAAGGAAATAATTGAAATCTGTTCATTGATGGCTGGCAGGCAGCATGTGGATTAAAAAGAAAAAAATGCATTCTGTTGTTTTCTACTATACTTTATTGTGCATGTCTGTATAATAATAATTTCAAATAGATAGTAAACCTCTGGAAGGCTGTGTTTGACCTGGATTTTGTATGATCCAGCTGTGATAACTCTATATGAAGGACTGATAATATTCTGGTCCTATTTCAAATTGCATGCAACAAACTTTGCTCAGTGATGCATGACAAAGGCAGCTTTAGGAGGAGACTTTTCCTGTACTATCCTATCTTTCAGGTATCTCAGTATAGTGGATATGTGTTATGTTGCAATCACAATACTTTAAGTGGCTCATCTGATTATGAAAAATGATTAAGTTGATAGCTCTCATAAGACCATGCCACACACATGCTACACCTCATTTGTGAAATTAATTGTCCTGCTGAAATTTTTTCATAATAGTGTTGGGTTCCAATTTTAAAATCAAATTTGCTTGGAAATTGCTAAGGTCCTGTGTTATACTTCATAAAATATTGTTTCTATATCAAATTTCTTACATAAAGCTTCTTTCAACAATATTATATGCAAAGATGTAGAAGGACCCTATTATAAGTATTCTACCTAGCAACAGCAATAGGCATGATGATGCTTACAATGATAACTGCCCAGTATGTGTAATGACTTGAATTTTGTCCATAATAATTTAATACACAATTGATTTCATATATAGAGTATGGGGGAAGGATGAATATAAACAACTTTATGCACTCAGTTTTTCAGGACTTAAAAGTATTAGCGCCTCCAGAGCATTGTTGAAAGCTACTTTATGTAAGAATGTGTGTTTTTACTTACTGTGCATTGATACAGTGCTTATTAAATAGCTATTGATTTTTCATAGTTGCTTTTTAGTAACCTTAAATCCCCATTTAAAATGCATAATTTTTGATGGCAACTAAATCTCTATTTGTTCAAGTTATTAGGAACGGAGTGATATACAATAGCACAGTATACTCTTGGCAAGCTGCCAGTGGTGAATGAACGATGCCTTGCTGAACAACTAATTTTATTTCTTTATCTTCAGGTTCACTAGCTATGGTTAATATTGAACCAAGTTTATTTGTACAGAATTCTTGAAGAGGGCAAGACATTAGGAATCCTTAGAATAAACATCACCCAGGCATCACCTTTACACCTTAGCAGATTTCTTGCCCATGATTAATGACATTCCTTCATTCATATTCTACCCAGAAAATGTCAGAACTCAATTTAGGGAGTGTAGCAATCTTCTAATGCAGTTCATTAAGTCCCTTTCTTGGATTAATCCAGTTCTGCTCTGTTCCTTTTCTCATCTGAATGAAACACACAGGACCATTTGTTTTAGACATGGTTGAGAGATATATTTTAAAGAAATAGAAAAAATATGTTTTTCTTCTTTATGGGACTATAGTATGTGAATTCATAGTAGTATAATAAAGGAGCTCCCTTGATAATAAAACAGGTCAACTGTTCACCTTCTCACTAATGAAAATCTTACCTGTGGAATGGTTCTCTTTGTTAGCTTCATTTTTAAACCTCTTATGTTTTTGAGTATCACTATTGTCAAGTATCTTAACCTTACCTGTGATATCTCTAAAATAAGTAACATAATGAAAGAAGTAAAGCACTGGTGATCTTTAGAAATGCTAAATAATTTGAGCAGTAATAAATGATGACCTTTTTGTCTTCACAAAAATGTTCATGCCATTTATACAAAGTCTGCATGAGAGTAAACCATCTTACTAAATAGCCAGAATTTCACCCTCTGTGAAGAAATTCTTCCTTTTAATTAGGTGATAAGATGCTATAAATGAAGACTACACATAAAATTAATTTCTTATACAGGAATAAAGACTATTAATAATAGAATAATGCATATTTTAAACTAATAAAAATGCAAGGGTTGGTGCTGTGGCATAAATGTTAAGCCTCCACCTGCAGTGTTGGCATCCCATATGGGCACCAGTTCAAGTCCCAGATGCTCCACTTCCAATTTAGCTTCCTGCTAATACGCCTAGGAAAGCAACAGAAGATGGCCCAAGTGCTTGGGCTCCTGCACCCAAGTGGAAAACCTGGGAGAAACTTCTGGCTTCAGGTCAGCCCAGGTTTGGCTATTGTGGCCATTTGGGGAGTGAACAAGTGGATGAGAGATCTCAATCTCAATTACTCTCCTCCCTTCCACCTTCTTTCTCTGTATCTCTGCCTTTCAAATAAATTTAAAAAAAATATACAGGGAATATGTTTGTGAAAAGTAATTTTAAATGAGATTGATGCATGATTCTATAAATAACTGCATGGCATAACATATAGAGGGACTTATTATTAGGTGTATCTTAAATTCAGTTTGTACATGCTGATATTGTTTCTTTTCCATTTTCCCCCAAGAAAAAAATAAACATGACCCTGAATTACACTTTGTATTTTAGCTAGTAGAGTTGGTATTATGAAGTAGTGCCGAGTGTACACGAGCTGAAAGGTTTTCCTTTGATATTTGTTTGGAAAACAAGCCCAGGCTAATGGGAGATCATTTGTAGAAAGCTAAACCATGCTGGGTGCTCATTAGATAACTTAGAAAGACTCTCTGGTTTGCCTTCCTCCCACCCTCCCAGTTGGAGATGGTTGTATGTGTTTCAATTAAAATCTCCATTTACTTCCAGCTGACAACTTTAGCATCCATTCCACCAATACTGAGCAGAGGTCAGCTACTCCTGCCTGAACAGCCTTACTTGTTATAAAACATGCCACCGGCCCTCCTGGTGTAGACACCTTTGAGCCACCCATGCAGGCATGGGGAAAAGCTTTTGAAGGGTCAGCCTGCATGGGGACTTTCCCCTTATTTACTGCTGTAACTTTGGTAACTGTCAATCCAGATGCTACAGCAACTGTTGCCTTGTGGATTGGGATTCGGCAGCAGCTGTTGTTCTTTGCTAGAGCGTGTTTCTGAAATTCAAAATTTAATAGTCTGAGACCCGAGTCATTGAAGGAAAGGCTGAAAGTTAATTTGCTGAATCCAAGTTTATTTTCCTACCTAAACCACAGTTTGTGATGAAGCCTTTCCCCTGTGATGCACAATGAAATAAAAAAGGACTTATTTAGTGCCATTACCAGGCTCAAGAGGAAGAGAATGTAGTGGCGACAGAGCAGGGCATGGGCTTTGCTGCCTGCCCAGTGAAGTGGATGTATTCGGATTGTCAGAAGTTCAAATCTAGTTCTGCACGCTTTCTGCCTCCATTGCTGTTGGAAACCTGGTGGAACTTTAGTTCCTCCATTTCAAAAGTTTATAATAAATTCTACCTTGTAGAACTGTGTGAATTAAATAAGGTAATACACATAAAGCACTTAGCCTTGACACTTATCCACATTGCTATTACATGTTTGTATGATAAATGAAAGGGTTCCTCTTTTCCGTGTTTCAATTCTCTGTACAGAATTATTTTTCTTTCATAATAAAAATGATAATTTCTAATCTACAATTAATCATAGCTAGAATTTATTAAGTAATACCATGTGCCAGACACCATTTTAAGCGCTTTGCACATTATCCCATTTAGCCATCATGACAGTCCTACGAGGTGGGAGATAGTATCATTCCTATTTTATAGTTGAGGAAGCTTTCTTAGATGCATAAGTCAGTTGCCTGAGGTCACATAAAAATAAGAGACAGATAGGGCTTAATTCAGACTGTATCCTTTACTGAGCTATACTTTCTCTCACAAAAAGCACAGATTAAATTACCTTTGAGAGAAGTATTTGAACTCTGCTTCTGAATTGAAATTTTCTGTGTCAGTAGTGGAAAACTCAGGCTACTCCACCACTGCCTTGTGGATTTATCCATTCCCTGGACTCTACGAGGTTGATAGATGGGATCATAGTTTTAAAAAGTGAAGCTCATTTTATGAGCAAGTCTATATTTTGGCATTCTCATGTGGACAAATTTGGATAATAATCAGTGAACCATAAAAATGTATGAACGCCTTATTCTTGACCTGTCCACCCCAAGGAGGGCCGCAAGTACAGGTGCCACAAGTAAAACATGGTGGAAAGGGAGGGATGAAGAGATCTGGAAGGCCCACTCACCAGTGGTAACTGAGCTAAACAGTTGACATCCTGTAGCGTTCACAAGAGTCTCCATAAGCAACCAGAGTGTTTTGCATGGGTACGGACAGGTAAGGCCACACAGACACAATTGCCTCTGGGGAAAAAAACAGCCCTGGCTAGAGGGGCAAGATCCAGTTTAAGATGGGTGCTAGAGCTCGTGTGCAACATTTGTGATGTGTTACTAAAATGGGATCGCAGAACTAAGAAACATGACAGGTACCCAACTTGAGCTGGCTGGTATACAGGTCATAGCCAAGATAGTACTGAGTATGGCATCTATGACTGGAAATTGTTAAGTCTTGTACCACCACCGTCAAAGAAGATCTCTGGAATGTAGATTGCATGAGAAGATTGGAACCTGGCAAGTAAAGACTGATTCTATCAACAGAAAGGGTTTTGTCCTTTCATGGGAAATCATTAAAACCTCAATAACATGGGTAGAATTATAAGTTGCCAGAGTTTTATTCCAGTGTACAAATATTTTAACATGTAAATATGTTGTATGTTGTGTTATGTATTTTGTACTGTTGTTCATGTAGGGAATGGTATAGTGTCCGATGATGTCACTGTTGAAACTAAGGATGAAGTAATTGTGATTTCTAAAGAGTCTGTAAAACTTAAAAACTATCCTTGAGATCATTAATAGTTAATGTTTTTCTTCTAGGCAGTCATATAAACTTTAAATTTTCCTGTAAAAGCAAATACTGTATATTCATGGGATAGATTTAGTCATATTTGCAGGTAACAGATAATGGTGTTCACTTTGAGGAATGAGACCAGTTTTGGAGAGCAGAGATGAGAAGTAGAACATATATATATGTATATACATAGATATATCCTTTAGTACATTTTGAATTTTTGAGCATATATACATGAGTTATCTATCAAAATTTTAATGAACTAGTACAAAAATGCCGGCGCCGTGGCTCAACAGGCTAATCCTCCGCCTTGCGGCGCCGGCACACCGGGTTCTAGTCCCGGTCGGGGCACCGGATTCTGTCCCGGTTGCCCCTCTTCCAGGCCAGCCCTCTGCTGTGGCCCCGGAGTGCAGTGGAGGATGGCCCAGGTGCTTGGGCCCTGCACCCCATGGGGAGACCAGGAAAAGCACCTGGCTCCTGGCTCCTGCCATCGGACGAGCACGGTGCGCCGGCCACAGCGCACCGACCACGGCGGCCATTGGAGGGTGAACCAACGGCAAAGGGAGACCTTTCTCTCTGTCTCTCTCTCTCTCACTGTCCACTCTGCCTGTAAAAAAAAAAAAAAAAAGCTAAGTAAAATCATTAATCATCAAACAACCCTTTTATAATAGAAGTGAGTTGTTACTGTCTTCTGTTTTCTACACTTCAGTGTCAATTTAAAAATGACCATGTTCATGTCAAAACTGATGATAAATGACTTCTAATTTCAGTGAAAAATGTTTTTCCTGCTCCTCCGAACAACCACTTTTTGTATCCTAAGAAGTGAACGATTTTGACATTTGGTTGTGCCACTGTTTCTGTTTTAAGTATGGTTTGTCAGATGGATTATCTCCAGGAAAAGGCCAATTCAGTGTTGAAAGATTTGTTTTCAAAAGCAAGTGTTGAGGGGTGTATATTGTGGACCAACAGGATAAGCCACCACTTATGATGCCTCACTTCATATCAGATTGCCTGAGATCAAGCCTGCTCACTGTTTCAGATTCAGCTTTCTAATATTGCACACCTTAGTAGGCAGCAGAGAATGATTTGTGTTCATGGGTCCCTACCCCTGCTCTGGGAGACCTAGATCCATTTCCTGGCTTTGGCCTGGCCTAGATTACATTATTGTGAGCATTTGGGCAGTAAACCAGCCCATAGAAAATCAGTTTTCTCTCTCTCCCTCTCCCCTTATTTTACTCCCTCCCCATCCTTTCCTCCATTTATCTCTCTTCTTCCTCTCTCCCTCTCCCTACTCTGCCTTTCAACTAAATAAGATATTGTGGCAGGCATTTAGCCTGGAATTTAAGATGTCTATATCCCAAATCAGTGTTCCTGGTTTTCCTTCTCAGCTTGGCAAATGCAGACCCTGGAAGGCAATTTCCAGGGAGGGAACTCTGATAATTGAGTTTCTGCCACTATGTGGGAGACCTGAATTGAATTCATGGTTACAGGATTCAGCCACAACTCCAGCAGGAGATTTTGATGGGATTTGGAGGGTTAACCAGGTGATAGGAGTTCGGTCTCTCTGTCAAAAAAAGAAACATCAAATTAAGGCATTAACTAAGAGCTATATTTTAAGAATTGCTTCTCTCCTACCCAAGTTATTAATATTTTAAATATATCCCTTAGCTATCATTTCTTCTGATATTTAAAATGTCTCTACCTTTTACTCTACTATTTCAAATATGAATTTGGTTTTTCTTAACCTGAGTCCTAAGAACATCAAGAAAAACAACAGAATGTAGCATTTTGTCTATTCATGATCCTTTTTAAACATTGTCAAAATGTTGGGTTGTCATTTGCCCGCATGTCTCTTTCTTTGGGTGCATTTAGGAGGAAAAGTGCACCCAATCTCAGCGACCATGTGTATGACTTCGATAGCTGTATCCTCCCTAGATCTCCATCTCCATTTTCATGCTCCTGCTCTGTTACTTTTGTTGTCAGTGGAGAGGAGCAACACTCAGTGTCATATTCTGCAACTTAAGATTTCAATTGTGTATCTGCTTCACTCTGGCAGATGCTGGTCCCTCTGCAACTTTGGAAATGAAAAGCATATTGGGAAAACTCTGAAAGGTGCTATAATGAGGATTAGCTCGTTTCTTGTATGACAGTGATTTAAAAACAAGTTTCCTCTGTGATAAGGGGATATATATGCCTTGAATTAACAAATTTAAACTTATATAACTCTTTGCTTTTAATTTTGCCTCTTCTCAATAATTTGAGTATCTTGATTTTGTTAAGAAATGTGTGTTTTCTTAATTCTCAAGTATATCACTGCTCCAGTGGACTTTGAAAATTATATTGATGCTTCTTTTTATGTTGGGATCCTGAGAGCCTTTATCAATAAAGATTCATTTAAAACACATCTGGTTAGTGTAGTCACTTCAATGAATTGAGAGAGATTATACAAAAATAATGAGGGAGAGTAACCTTCTGGAGATAGACTTACTGTTGATCAGATCAGAAGAGATAGCAAGCATTTCCTATCCAACCATAAAACACTATCATCTGCATTTAAGAGATCAGAGAGATGGAGAGACACTTATGTGGTGCAATGAACCATCAGTACCTGCAATAGCAGTTACATCCTACGTATTATTCAGTAGTAATCCTGAATATTACTCAGTAGCCTGAGATGTGTTAATTAACAATATGTTAATTAGCATATTGTATGTTGTTAATATTCCTTAAGGAAACAGCATTTTTTCATGAGAAAGTCAAATTAATTTGTTTAATGTGATAGTGGGCAAAGCATTGTGGCAGAGTAGCTTAAGCTGCTCCAGGGGATGCCTGAACCCCACATGGGATTGAACACCTGAGATGGAGTCCTGCCTCCACTTCCAAGTGCAACTTCCTGCTAATGTGCCTCAAGGCAGCAGATAGTGCTTGGATCCTTGCCACACGTGTAGGAGACCTGGACGGATTTCCAGTCCCACAGCTTCAGCCCAGCTCAGGCCCGGCTACTGCAGGCACTTGGGGAGTGAACTAGTGGATGGAAGATCAGTCTCTCCCTGTCTTTCCAATAAATAAAACAAGTAAATAAACATTCTTTAAGAAGTGATGATGCTCAAATTGAAGTGGAGCCAGTCCCTGAACCAGGTCCTGTGGTATGGGATGTTGACATCCCAAGCAGCTTCTTGATTGCTGACATAATCGTTTGCCCCAGCTAGTTTGTTTGGATTCGTAAAGCATTTTTCTCATGCATTTATACATCACAAAACTTCAAGAAGTCATTTGATTAATTTGACCCTCAGTCCCACATTTGTCATATTGGGATAAAGTCAATAAAAATAAATTAATATATGAGACACGAAATAGAGTTTCTTTTTTTTTAGTTATATTTTTATTTTTCCAGTACTTCTAAGAAACCTATTTTTTATTGTTATCAAGAAGAAATATTTTTTCTTATTTGTTACTAACATTCACATTTATGAACTTAACAAAATGCCTCAAATAATTTTAATATGTAATATTAAATATACAAATTAATTATAAGAGAAAATTATTTAAACATTATCTTAAAATTAAGAAAGATATCTAACTCCTAACTTGAATAAGCTTTAAAATATAAAGTATGTTTTATTACATTTTTTTTAGATTGAATAATTTTGACCATTTACATATTTCATGGGTAAATATTATATACACAGCTATATATACATGTGTATACGTGCATACATACATATGTACACACATATTTTGTTTCAACATCATACATGGTTATATTAATATATGGAATTCATGACAAATATCGGAAATGTGGATAGAAGAGTGTATTATGTACTGGATATCATTTAGCTACAACTATACAAATATATGTGTATTCCGAATAACATAGCATCTACACTTTTGTGTTTTACTACAGATATATTGGGTTCCACATATTACAGAAAATGTGATATTTGTTTTTCTGTGTCTGACTTATTTCACATAGCAGAATGATCTTCATTTCCATCCATTTTGTTGTGAATGTTAGGATTTTGTTCTTTTTGATGGCTGAGTAATATTTGTGTGTATGTGTGTGTGATATTTTCTTTATCTGTTAATCCATTAATTGGCATCAGGGTCGATTCTATATCTTTTCTGTTATTTTTAATAGTGCTACATGCACTAAATATGGAAGTACAGGTTTCTTTTATGTGCTTACTCCATTTCCTTTGGATGTATTCCTAGAAGAGGGACAGCTAGATCATATGGTAGATCTATTTTTGCTTTTTTGAGGAATCTCCATGCTGTTTTCCAAAAAGGCTGTACTAATTTGCATTTCTACCAATATTTTTTGAGCATTCCTTTGTCTCACAATCTTACCAGCATTTTTTTGTTTCACTTTTTGAAAATATACCTCATTTGAAAACATACCTCATGTGTACTCATTACACATGACAGTGCTATTAATCAAATTAATATTGTTGATCTGTTGAATGTCTTAAGAAGGCTTATTTTCCTACATAGTCCATGTTATTTTAGGTCAGTGAATATGTACATTGTGCTGTTTAAATGTAAAATGACTGCCAAAGTTCTAGGGAAAGCTCACTTTTCATGCATATCTCAGTTTCTAGTGCATTCAATGGATCAAAGAGGAAAAGTCTTCATTAAGCCATATACCCTTGGAATCTCTCTTATATTTGAGAGAATACCCACTAGCATATGAAACAAATGTAATTCCATACTAACTGGTGACCTAAGGCTGAATACCTATGAATGCTGACTATGGTGGGTTAAATTTTAATTACTCATATTGTCTTTACAGCACCATTATTAGTATCCCCTAGTGAGTACCAACTATACAGTAGGCAGATCCATTGCTTGTTCTCAATACGAGGAGAATTTTTGTATATTGCAAAGCTACTATATTGACTTACAAAATGCAATTTACAGTCCTGTGCTATTTGGTGTCATATAAATAAGAAAGTACTAAATTAGTTGAAGCAGAAACAGATTTGGGTAAGTAAGATTTCTATACACAAAGAACTTTTTCACAGAGCAGATTTTTGAAATTGTGAATTTGTCAACACTGGACACATTGACAAAAACGGTAGATATTTTTCTTTCAGATATGTTGTAAAGTAGTATTTTCTATGTTATTTGCAAAATGAGACAATTTCCAATAGAATATTACACAGAAACTGAATATGTATAACCAAGGGAAATAATGTGCCATAAATATAATTCTGTTTTGTGATTAAAATTAGTAATGATATTTTCCATACATTAATTACTGGCTTGATGAGAGTCTTACTACTAATCTTCAGTATTTTAAAATCTAATGTTGTATGGCATTTGTTTTAATATGGACTTTTTATTTTGAAATATAAATTAAGCATTTGGATTATATCTAAAGACTTGGAATATAATTTTTAATATCATCATTGCAGAGAAATAGCCTCTCCTGTATTGAATGGGAGAGTGAACAAGAAGACCTAGAATTTAGCTCATTGCTACTGAATTTCTCCAACTGCCCCCCCCCTTCAGCTCAGCCCTCAACATACACACAGGTGCCCTAACACACACACATTCACACACACACACAAACACTGCCCTCGTTAGAAAGCTGTAATTCTACTGATTAGCTATCCATACATAAGAATTAAATTTAGAATGTTTTGATTTGAGATAAATTTGCATGGAGGGAAATCTTGTTTTCATTATCCGAGCTGAAATTGGTTCAGTTACGATTTTAATATACCAGAAAATCAAT
Source organism: Sylvilagus floridanus (assembly GCA_949820135.1). NCBI lineage: Eukaryota > Metazoa > Chordata > Mammalia > Lagomorpha > Leporidae > Sylvilagus > Sylvilagus floridanus. Next base: position 115,490,000 of record OX463230.1, read on the forward strand.
ATTAACAATTTGTTTGATATAATTTTATGCTTCTTACAAATTTATCACTTCCAGAAATCCATTTACTTTACAATGACTGTTTCAAGATGTGATATTGTAGTTAGTAAATGAATCTGCATTAAGAAACTAAGGCAAGAGGGAAGAATTTATTTTGATTTAATGATACAACTTTGTAAAGTCTTGATAAAGCATTGCACAATTGAACTTGCTGATTAACACACTGGTTTTTAAGTTAAGCTGTTCATGTGGAATAAAATTGGGTGTCCCATGATAACCACTCTTCTACAGTTTTCCATTGCTTTTGCTTATGTAGATGTTTTTACCACCTTTTAAACTGAGAAGGGAACAAGATTTTGGATGATACAGTAATTTTTGTGATGGGGCAAGCATTCAGCCTCTCGGTTAAGATGCCACTTTGAAGGCCTGCATTTCAGAGTGCCTGAGTTCTGGTTCCCACTCTGCTTAGCAATTTCAGCTTTCTACTAATGTGCATCCAGGGAGACAGCCCATAGTTGGGTCCATGACCCACATGAGAGACTTTAACTGAGTTCCTAGGTGCTGGCTTTAACCAGGCCCAGGCCTACTTGTTGTAGACTTTTGGGGATTGAACAATTGGGTGGGAGATACATCTATCTCTATGTCTCCTTCACCCTCTCTACATCTCAAATATTCTGATGAACAAATGGTCCATTTTATTCAGATATTAAACTTCATGAATTATTGACTTCTGCTCTCACTTCTATTTTTCAGAAAACCGATCAGGCATTTTTAAGTGTATGATCTACTTTTACCTTCCTTGTAACTCAGAGCTTTTCATTACCATTGTCATTTGTGATGAAGTTAATTCAATCTTTTAAAAAAAAATTTGTATTTATTTATTTGAAAGAGTTACACAGAGATAAAAGGAGAGTCAGAGAGAGAGAGAGAGTGAGAGGGAGGGAGAGGGAGAGAGGTAGAGAAGTCTTCCATCCACTGTTTCACTCTCCAATTGGCCGAAACGGCTGGAGATATGCTGATCCAAAACCAGGAGCCAGGATCTTCTTCCAAGTCACTCATGTCGGTGCAGGGGCTGAAGGACTTGTACCATCTTCCACTGCTTTCCCAAGCCATAGAAGAGAACTGGATCAGAAGTAGAGCAGCCAGGACTCAAACCAGTGCAGATAAGAGATGCCGGCACTGCAAACTACTGCTTTACCCATTACATGACAGCCCCGGCCCCGTTAATTGAATCTTAAGGCCATACCTGGGCCGGGGAACACAGTCGGAATCTGCATCTAAAGCTCCTTCCTTTAGCCCACAACTTCCCCACATTGTAATGTTTTTTCATGATGAATGTGGTCCAGACTCAGTTTTGTGAGGCTAAGGTACCTGGACACTTTCAAGAAGACTTAAGGGGTCTTTTGTGTGCTCCTCAGAGATTTAGCTTTGGAGTTTGGCATTTATGGTACTTTTTCTTTTTAACCTATCGGAGAAACTGTGTTACCCATGATTCAGACTATTATGGATCTGCCTATCACACAAGAAAACTATGAGAATCTTAAGGGAGCAAAAAAAAATAATATTAGAACTTTGGAATGATGTATACCAGTGGTGCTCAAACTGTGGTCCAGATCCACAGCATCAGCATCACAGGTACTTTTTTAGAAATGAAAATTCTCAGGCCCCACTACAGACCTTCTCAGTGAGATACTGTGAGGGCAGGGCTCACCCATCTGCGTTGTAACAGGCCAGAGGATACTTACTGATGCTGGAGACAGGTGACAGGCTGAGAAACATGTTACATGTTCTTAGACTTCAAGGAATGTTCAGAAACTTACTATTTCAAATAAAAATAAAAAATTAGATATAAATTTGAAGAGATGGTAAATCTAATTGATTTGTCAAGGTTAGTTGAATAATCCATTGAATGTGTTCTTTCAGAAGGGAACTTTAGATCTCAATAAAGCTTTGTTAAGCCAGAGCTTTTTATTTTCAGAACAGTTTGCTCTATGCTGAACTATAAGACCTCAAAAGTTTTTTGTTCTTCCTTTTATCTTAGATAGCTTATATCTCATGGCTATAGAGGGAAAACCAAATTGTGCATAGAGATTCATAAAAGAGAGAACATTACATTAGAGAGATGGCAGATCAGTTAAGATTAAATTGTTCTGGGCCCATGGGGTCAATGTCAGAGACCCCCTGAAATGATAGAGGAAGCAGGGGAAAGGTACAGGATATTTTAAGTCCTAATAGTAACAGTATTTAGTAAAGTCAGTAGGTATCTAGTGAGTGCACATCATATTCCATAGGATTTTTTTTCTTTCTTTCTTTTTTTTTTTTTTTTGGACAGGTAGAATTAGATAGAGGAAGAGACAGAGAGAAAGGTCTTCCTTCCATTGGTTCACTCCGCAAATGGCCGATCCAAAGCCAGGAGCCAGGTGCTTCTTCCTGGTCTGCCATGCGGGTACAGGGGCCCAAGCACTTGGGCCATCCTCCACTGCACTCCCGGGCCACAGCAGAGAGCTAGACTGGAAGAGGAGCAACCGGGACTCGAACCTGGTGCCCATATGGGATGGCTGAGCCGCAGGTGGAGGATTAACCAAGTGAGCCATGGCGCCGGCCCCTGCCATAGGATTTTCTAAGCACCAGGGATACTAGCTTAAAAAACAAAAGACAAAAAAAGGCAAAGATGCCTGCTCTGGTAGGCTATTTTATATTCAGAGAGAGAACATGCACTGAACATTATAAATAAGTAATCATAAAATATGTCAGAAATTGATATTGCAATGGAAGAGCTTTAAGCTGGGATTGCAAATAAATATGTTATGAATAATGTGTTAACTCAAATGGGATAGGCCCTCCTTCAAAACAGTAGATTTATATAGCAATTTTTAGCAATGCATGTATTTTTAGAGGGTGGGGTGGCTCTCTACTTACCAGCACTCCCCAATCTTAATGGAATTTAGTATTTGGAAAACTATTGAAAAGACCCAAACTTAAATTTTCTTGTAGTAAGAATAGGGCTGGCAAAAAGATGGGAGTTTCAAAATCAACCACCCAATCAATATCAACTAAACAAAGCTTAAATACACATGAATGCATGCACATGAGTAAAATGAGAATAAAGAGATGAGTACTGATTCTGATTGACCAGTTTATGAGCTAGATCATTAATGGACCTGAGGGCTAGATGCCTCTTGTGAAGTTTCTGGCTCCTACTGCAACAGGTTTTTTTTGTTTTGTTTTGTTTTTAAATAATTATTTATCTATTTGAGAGGCGGAGTTACAGGGGAGAAGGAGAAAAAGAGGGAGGTTGATTGAGATCAAGATCTTACATCCGCTATTCATTCCCCCAAATGATCACAATGGCCAGAGCTGGGCCCATCCGGAGGCAGGAGTCACGCTTCTTCCAGGTCTCCCACATGGGTGTGGGGGCTCAAGCACTTCAGCCATCTTCCACTGCTTTCTCAGGCCATTAGCAGAGAGCTGGATCAGAAGTGGAGCAGCTGGGACTTGGACCAGTGTCCTAAGGAGTGCCGGTGCTGCAGGCTTTAAGCACTGTGCCATAGCACCAGCTCCGGTGGCTGTGTTTTAACAGAGGTTCCCTCCCACAGTATACCCACATGCACCAGTAGATACAGATAAATAATTTTCAGAAAGTATTCCGTGCTTTGCCCTTTTTCCTATCCTTGGTCATTTATTTCTACTGTTAACTGTGGAAATTAAACTTTGCCTACTTAAATGGCTACTGTCTGAGCCATTGCTCTATAGGATATTGCACATTTCCTTATTTAACAGGTTTGGGTTAAGGGGAATGACTTCCTAAGGGGTATTTTAAAGAAAGGAGTAATAATAAATATTGATTACCAATATTGCTGCTTTTATGGAAGATGTTTTTAATGATTCAAATACTCTGAAATTTTCTATGAACATCTTGTAATAAATTTTAGCATCTTTTTGAAATATAACTTGCATACTCAGGGAATGAAGTTTTTCTTCAAGAAGCTACACCAAAGTCCTAACCTCTAGTACCTTATGTGTTCTTATTTGGTAATAGGGATGCTGTGGACATAGTTCACTAAGATGAGGTCATACTAGAGTAGTGTTGGATTTTAATTCAATAAGGGTGTTATCTTTATAAGAAAAGATAAACACACCCATGCACACAAGCAAATGACTGCCATATGTGATGATGGTGGCAGAGGTTGGGGTTTTAGATCTACACACCAGGGACAGCTAAAGATGGTCAGCAAGCTCTAGAAGCTAGGAAGGGGCATGGGAAGTATGCTTGTGTAAGGCTTCGGAGAGAACGCAGGTTTATTAACATCTTGATTTGGGGCCGCTCTCCTCCTGAACTGTGAGACAATAAATTTCTGTTACTGTAAATCACACAGTTTATGGAATTTAGTTATTTCTGCCCTATACAGCTAATATACATAATTATACCAATCAACATTTTTTGTGTGTGTAATTCAGTGATCTTTAGTGATTGACAGTTGTCAAGCTGCATCACAACTCAGTCATTGAACAATTCCATTTCCCTCAACAATTCCTCATGTTCATTCACAGCCAATTCCTTTCCATCACCAGCCCCAGAACACTTTCTGTGTTGTCTTTATATAAGTTCTGTTTCTGAGTAGTTTGCAGAAGTAGATTCATCTATCATAAGATTTTTATATTCGGTATCTTCCCATTAAGTTAAGATCTTGGGGATTCATCCGTGTCTTACTTTTTTTTAACATCAAGTTAATTTTTTTCTAACACAATTTATATACAACAATAAACCCTGGAAAGTTATTTTTATTTTTGTTTTTAAAGATTATTTATTTATTTGAAAGCCAGAGATACAGAGAGGGAGAGACAGGTCTTCCATCTCCTGTTTCACTCCCCAGATGATCATAATGGCAGGGGGTAGGCCAGACCAGAGCCAGGAGTTTTATCTGGGTTGTCCATATGGGTGCCAGGGCCCCAAGCCCTTGGACCCTCTTCTGCTGTTTTTCCTAGGCCATTAGCAGGGAATGCATGAAAGCTGGAGCAACCAGGTCACCAACTGGCACCCATATGGGATGCTGTCATTGCAGGCAGCAGCTTTACCCACTACACCACAATGCCAGTGTCACCCTGGAAAGTTTTTCATAATTTTTTTTGGCTGACAAGAAAATGGAAGAAATCATAAATTTCTTTATGAAAAAACTCCATGAATGGGTTATTATCCCGTGTCATTCTTCATTCAGTAGTTCTCAAAGTGGAGTGTGTATCCAAATGATTTGGAGAGCTTGTCAAAATATGTCCGTGTTCATCATTAGTGTACAAAGAAAGTACTTTTTTTTATATATTGATCTTGTAACCTGAAACTTCACTAAATTGGTTTAGCAGTTCTAACCTGTTTTTGGTGGTATATTTAGGGAGTTTCCATGTATGACATCGTGTCATCTGCAAACGTGTATATTATGACTTCTCCTTTCCAAATGTGTTGCCCTTGGTTTCTCCTCCATCGTTGCTCTTCTAATACTTCCAGTGCTATATTGAGCAACAGTGGTGAAAGTGAATCTTCTTGTGTTGTTCATTTATCTGAGGGGAAATGGGTTCATTTTTTCCCCATTTAGTATGATATTGGTTATTGGTTTGTTGTCTATAGCCTTTATAATTTTAAGGTTTGTTCCTTCTGTACCTATTTTGTGGAGGGTTTTTATCATGAAGGGATGCTGAGTCTTATCAAATGCTTTCACCACATCTATTGAGATGACCATATGGTTTTTGTTCTTCATTCTGTTAATATGATTTATGATGTTTACTGACGTATGAATGTTGAACCACTCTTATGTGGTACAGAATGATATACTACTCTATTTTTAATGATTAGTGATTGTTATAAAATTTACAGGACTGAAATACACATCTTTTCATTTGATTATTATTTATAGCCCTTGCCTATATGCCCACTTAGAGAATATTTTATCTGTGATATACATTGAATCTGTTCTTCTTGAATTAATAGAGCATTTACATGAAAAAAAACTATAAAATGATGTTATTTCAAAATACTCATGAGAAAATGGAGTTAATAATGTATTTACGGGTGACCCTTTTAAAGACCCCTTGAATACTGCCAGCCCTTACTTCTGGTTTCTGATTTAGCAGGCTTCCCTAGGACCTGAGAATTTGTACCAAGAGCATGCTGCTATTGAATGGAACATGCACTGAGAATGGGTGCTTTAACTGAAACCCAATTTAGTAGTAGAGAGGGGTTTTCATTTGTTTTCCCCATCAATTCCTATCTTCTCATTGTCTTTAAGTAAAAGAGAGTCCTCTTCCTTAACTCAGAGTGGCCTCTAGTCCAAGTTCATCTTTGAAAACTGTATTTAAGTTTTGATAACTATCATCATGACTTCTGCAGAATATTGCTTCTACTGAGAGCTTTTGGTTTGCATGATGAAATTTTAAATCCATCTGCTTAATGTCCTCTGTGTGCCTTCTGCTTCCTGAGATCATAGTCTCTTGCCCTATTTTAAGGACACCTCAGATCCCCAAAGCTGCTGAGAGTTTGCTGGCATTTTTTTTTCTCTGCTTTTTTCAATCAATCTAGCTTGAGCACAAGGTTGCTTAAAAGCACATAGATTGGACAGTCTGCTTTGGATCTGCAATAAACAACTTTCTTTTGAAATCATGGACTGAGCCTGCCTTACCCTTGCTCTTATCTGTAGTTTTCCTTCTTTTTCTCTACCCTGATTGCAATAACAACCTGAATTGTGTTTTCTCTTTTATTTAGTGTGTTGCATGTCCTCAGCTGTTTCAGAGATCTGTTGCTATAGTGAGGGAAAATACTTGAGTTGAGTAATATGAGTTTAAAGAAGTTATACGAGAAAGCGGATCACTGTTTTACTTAGGTTTTGTGAGGCCTTAAGGTTCTATAAATGGGAAGGACAACCCTTTAATTAAAATAATTTTATATTTTATGCAGAATGTGATATAGTTATATATTAAAGGGCTGAATGTATTTCAGATAGAAGAGAATTTGTTGGATTAGACTTCTTTTTTAAAATTTGTTTTATTTATTTGAAAAATAGAGAAGGAGAGATATCTTCCATCTGCTGGTTCACTCCCTAGATGGCCACAACAATTGGGACTGGGCCAAGCTGGAGTGGGGGGCTTCATCTGGGTCTCCTGCATTGGTGACAAGTGACCAAGCCCTTGGGCCATCTGCTACTTACCCAGGCACATTAGCAGGAAACTGGATTGGAAGTGGAGCAGCTGGGTCTCAAACCAGCTGCCATGTGGGTTGTCTGCTTTACTGGCAGCAGTTTAACCCGCTGTGCCACAATACCATCCCCTTGGATAACATGTCTTTAAGGACAAACATTTTTGGAATTATATGCAAAATATAAAATTTGTATTAAGTGAACTTTAGCGTGAAAAAAAGTAATTGTGAGTCAAACAAAAATAAAAGATCACATAACCTGGAGAAATAACATTCACTTATTAAAATCAATTAATCTTGTGTGCCTGTATAATTATATTTGTCTAGTTTTTGGATATGTATTATGATATCTTCCTGTGACATAGGTTTATAATAGTTTATACAAAAATGGGAAGTAAATTTTGTATTTTCTCTAGCATTTTGATTAAAATTTTTCTTTTGTTAATATTTTAATGCAATGCCAACACACGGTTCACTGAGGTGCATGAAACATTAAACTCAACTCAGCATTCCTATATTTCATAGCACTAATACAAATTTGGACCATAAAATAGTAAATTCTGATTAATTATATGTAATTTCCATCAAGAAAGTAAAAGGAGCAGATGTTTTGTACAGTGGGTTAAGCCATTGCTTGGGGCATCTACATTCCATATTGGAGTCCTGGCTACTCTGCTTCCAATCCAGCTTCCTGCTATTGTATCCCGGGAGGCAGCAGTTAATGTCTCAAGTGGCTTGGCCACTGTCACACATGTGTGATGGTGTTCCAGGCTCCTGGCTTCAGCTTGCTCCATTCTCGGCTGTGGAGAGCATTTCAGGAGTCAACCACCAGATGTAATAGGCAGTTCTCTTGCTCACTCTATTGTTGCTCTACCTTTCAAGTGAATGAAAATAAACAAACACAGTAAAACATAAAGAAAAACTGTGTGATACAGTTTTCATTGCATAGATTACTTTATTCAGGGTCTTCCTAACAGGAGAGAAATTTGAGGATTAGACGTCATTAAGGACAAAGTATTTCACTTAAATTTTATGCCATTTCTCATGACTGGATAAATTTTCTGCAGATGAAATTTGGCTCTGTGTAGTTGATACACTTTTGTTCCTCATATGCTAGCAATAAATGCCTGGTGACAGGCACTGAATAGAATGTTTTTGTGGTGACACGCTGTAGCCTGGTCCGTGTCACATCACGAGTCCAGTGGACTGTGAGTATTCTAAGATCCACTCCTATACCAGAACATGAGCAGTCACTTTACACAGAAGTTATGTGCAGCTGCAGAAACGCATTTTGCAGAACCCACATTCTAAGCGTTCCCAAATCAGCTCCTTTTGTTTGCTTTCCAGTTAAACCACTAGGCTCTCTATGATCACCTGACACAAAGCAAAGTGGCAAGCAGGGGAAACTGGAATTATAAAAAGAAAATAATATCTAATAGAGAAAGAAAAAACTCTCTCTCTTTTGAACATTTCAAAAATGTGCATGGCTATGTGATCACATTGCTGCAACTCTTCCTACTTTTCTGGGTGAAGCTCCTGCCAGACAGTCAAAAGCTTCAGGATGGGGATTTCATGGGAAGTCTACCTCTACCATCGCTATTTGAAAACAGCTCAAGGATATGGTGTAGGAAAATAGGGAAGAGAAAGAGGAGGGAGTAGGAAAAGAAGGAGAATTGTCAAGTTGAAGAACTAATGTGCATAAACTGTAAGAAGAAGGTTAATTCTTGCTTCTTTATGAAGTTATGCTGACTAGACCCCAAATTACCATCAGAAATAGAGCGCTGTCTGAGATGTGTTTTTTGCTGGTATGATATTTTTGTATGATTGGGGAGGGATAGCTGAGAAAGAAGATTTGATTAAGACTGTTGAAGACTATGATTAAGTTTCTTAGGATTGTACAAGCAATTTAGAATTGTTGAAAGCTTATGAGAAGGGAATGGCATGACTTAAAAAGATTCTTCTCATCTTTCTCAGTAATGACTAGACATAGGTGCTGGATCTGCTAACTGCCCCAAAGCTCTGCTTCTTCATAAGTTTTTCATTCCCTCCCTCCCTCATTTCTAGACCACCAAAAGCCTTTGCTCCAAAATGAACTTCTTAAGAAATGTCTGTCTTCTTAGACTATCAAAATATTGTAGAAAATGAAAAGTAAAATTCACCTCGCATAGCTTTCATTAGAAGTCCTACTCAGTTCAGGCTGCTGTAACAAAATACCAGAGACTGAATGGCTTCAGAAGATCAGATATTTGTTTCCTTGCAGTTCTGAAGTCCAGAGGTTTCATTGTTTGATGAGGCTGCGTCCATTGATTACCGGCTCACTGAGTCGGCATTGTACAAGGGGCCAGAGAGCACTCCAAGGTCTCCTTAATAAGGGCAGTTATTCTTTTTTTTTAAGATTTATTTATTCATTTGAAAGAGTTACACAGAGAGGAGAGACAGAGTGAGAGGTCTTCCATCTGCTGGTTCACTCCCCAATTGGCTGCAACTGCTGGAGAAGCTCTGATCCAAAACCAAGAGCCAGGAGCTTCTTCCAGATCTTCCCATGTGGGTGCAGGGTCCCAAGGACTTGAGCCATCTTCCACTGCTTTCCCAGGCCATAGCAGAGAACTGGATGGGAAGTGGAGCAGACGTGGCTTGAATCGGCGCCTATATAGGATGCTGGCACTGCAGGTGGAGGCTTTACCCACTACACCACAATGCCAGCCCCTATTCTTTTCATAAGTGTTCCATTTTCATGACTTAATCACCTCCCAAAGCCCACCCCTCTCACCAACTCCTAATGCCATCAGATTTGGGGTTAGAATTTCAATCTATGGAATTCTGGGGGAGGGCAGAAATGTATAGCATATACCATAACATGCATTGTATGACTTGCAGACTTTCATTAAAAATTGTATACACATATAGCCACCCCTCTGCAAAGTAAATTATACACATAGCAGGAGTCAGCAGGAGTCACAGTATTATCATTAACTAACCTTTGTCATGGTATAGGTGTTTGTTTATTTTTTTTTTAAAAGGTTTATTTGAGAAGCAGAGTTACAGAGAGAGTGAGAGACAGAGAGATCCTCCATCCGCTAGTTCACTCCTCAAATGGCCACAGTGGCTGGAGCTGTGCTGATAAGAAGCCAGGAACCAGGAGCTTCCTCCAAGTCTCCCACATGGGTACCAGGGGCCTAAGCCCCTGGGCCATCCTCCACTGTTTTCCCAGGACATCAACAGAGAGCTGGATCGGAAGAGGAGCAGCCAGGACTTGAACCAGCATCCATATGGAATGTCAGCTTTGCAGGCAGAGGCTTAGCCTACTACACCACAGTGCCGGCCCCATAAGATAAACATGTAGTGTGTGCCAGGTACTAGAGAAACATCTGTGAGCAAAACAATAATCTTTACATTTATAGAGCTTACATTGCAGCACATTTTTATGAAAACAGATAAAACATTGCCATTTGAATCTTAGTTAACTGGCATTTATCTGAATTGAAAATTATAAAATAAAATTAGTTTATCCTGGGAGTGAATTTTTTATTTATAATTAAATGTAAGTCAAATTTTATTTCCTATTTATAGTCAAGTCAGAGGAGCTTAAAGTTACAACAAAAATCTGCATTTAACAGAAAACATTCCAGCCAGCACCTGTTAGAAGCATGGAAATATCATTTTTATGAAATGTAGTGTTCTGAATATGTAACGTACTATATAAATGTGAAAGAGTTTTAGGTTTTCTTAAGGGTTTTCTTAAGGGTATCCTAGGCATGCCCAATGTTTCTAAGCATATATATATATATATATATATATATATATATATATATATGCTGTGGTATAGTGGATAAAGCTGCCGCCTGCAGTGCCAGCATCCCATATGGGCACCAGTTCGAGTTCTGGCTGTTCCACTTCAGATCCAGCTCTCTGCTGTGGTATGGGAAAGCAGTAAAGGATGGTCCAAGTCCTTGGGCCCCTGCATCCATGACCTAGAAGAGGCTCCTAGCTTTGGATGGGCACAGCTCCAGCCCTTGCGGCCAATTGGGGAGTGAACCAGCAGATGGAAGACCTCTCTCTCTCTCTCTCTCTCTCTCTCTCTGCCTTTCCTTCTCTCTGTGTGTAACTCAGACTTTCAAATAAATAAATCTTTAAAAAAAAGAATATATATATACATATATGTTTATCTGTGTTTGTATATATGTGTGTATATATATATGTGTATATATATATATATATATATGTATGTATATATGAGAGAGAGAGAAAAACTCCCACCCAAAGCATACACTGGTTCACTCCCTAAATTCCTGTAATTGCTGGGACTTAGTTTGCCCAAGCCAGAGTAGGGAACTCAAACTGAGTCTCCTATGCAGGTGGTAAGGACTCAACTACGTGTGTCATCACCACTGCTGCCTCGGATCTACATTATCAAGAAATGCACGTGAGGAGCTGGGATTAACCCAGGTGCTCTAAAGGGGGTGTGGGCATCTTAACTGATATCTCAAACAATTATCCCTGTGATGTAGATTTTTCTTTAAATAACCTAAAGGCACAAAAGGATTTTTACATTAAAAATATTGAGCTTTCTGAATGAGAAAAATAAACTCTTTAATGCCATTAAAATGTTTTCTTAAAATTTAATTTAATTTTTTTTAAGATTTATGAAAGGCATAGTTACAGAGAGGCAGAGGCTGAGAGAGGTCTTCCATCCATTGTTTCACTCCCCAAATGGCTGCAACAGCCAGAGCTAGGCTGATCGAAAGCTAGGCGCCAAGAGCTTCTTTTGGATCTCCTACATGGGTGCAGGGGCCCAAGGACTCAAGCTATCTTTGTCTGCTTTTCAAGGCCATAGCAGAGAGATGGATCAGAAGTGGAGCAGCCAGGATTTGAACCAGTGCCCATATGGGATGCTGTTACTGCAGGTGGCGGCTTTACCCATTGCACAACAGTGCCGGCTCCTGAAAGTTTAATTTCTAACATACATTTTGAAAGATACTAAAAATCATGCAATGCAATCAAGATTGGCACCAAATCTATACATTAAAACTGTGTTTCACATCAATGTCAATTATCAGCATTTAAGTTTCACAAAAACAGAAAAAGTCCCTTCACATACTGGAAATAACCCAGTATTTCCTAGTTATTTTTACCTCTTCACAGTGTTAAGCCTTGCAAGAGATTAAGAATTTTGGGATCTGAAAAACGTTACTTTTCCAAACTTTGTAATAAATAGGAAAGTCAAGATTAGAATTAGTTTCACAAGTAATATTATTAACAAAACAAATAATGCACAATGAAAATCGCATCTCAATTAAAAGAAATGATCTGTATCTGTCCGGGCAGAGGCATCACGCAGTGTTTAAGGCACTGGTTAAGATGACATGTCCCATGGTTTATATATATATATATATATATATATATATATATATATCATATGAGTTTATATATATCATATCATATGAGTGTCTGGGTTTGAGTCCTGGCTTCACTTCCTTCCAGTGCAGACCCTGGCAGGCAGTAGGGGTTGGATCATGCCTGCCACCCACATGGGTGGCCCTGGATTGAGTTCTTGGCTTTGGCCCAGCGAAACACTTGCCCTTGCAAGTCTGGGGAGTAAACCAGTGGATCAGATCTCTCTCTCTCTCTCTCTCTCTCTCTCATATGTATATGCCTCTCTTGACTAAGTTTTAAAAAAAATCTGCCAGAGGAATACCACAAGTATATGCCCAACTTCTTTGCTCCCTAGAAACATTGAAAAGCAAGATATTACTGAGTTTCATTTTTTTTTCCTTTGAAGGAAATCGGCATATCACTTTATGAAGAAAGTTTGATACGACATAAAATGAAATTATTAACGGTATTTACAATGGCCTTGCTTTGGCTGCCTTTTGGATGTCAGTGGTGCTATACTACACTGAGGTTAACACAGTTCCCTTGAGTGTCCAGAAGCAATGGTTCATGAGATGTGGTCTGTTTACCTGGAGGTCAAGAATGACTGGTGGGCAGTATCTCTTAGGACTCTTGCTGTTTTGAGTTTTAAATAGCAGAATGTTGTGGAAATCTTTTGCCAGCAACAAAGTGTTATGTGTTCTCCCTCAATGTCATGTGTCATTAGTTTGCTTAACTATAAATTGGAGTTGTAAGGTGGAACAGGGAATTAGTAGGAAAAACCCTCCCACTGTATGCTCTAGGACAGTTTCCCAAGTGGTTAGAATGAAAGGGCCAGTAGAATATAATTCTGAAATCTGATAACTGGCATGAGGCTGTCTAGTCTTAAAAATTTTATTAAGAAGATACACTTTATAGTCAACTAGGTTGATTATCAGCTCCATTTCCTGAGGAGGAGGTGACCTCAGATGAAACCTCAGACTTTCATCCGAACATCTTTTGGCTGGTTAAGTACTCTTTCCAATTGTCTTTGTTCTCTGTCTTGCTAAGCAGTTGGTCATGTTGGCCTGGGTGGATAGTGCTGGTGTTTGGGAACCTTTGCTGTAACCCCAGCCTCTGCTGGTCGTGAGCTCCTTAGATCAGGTGTACCTTCATGTAGAATTGCATTTCTGCTGTTGTCAGGCAGGTGGGTGCACAGTCTGGTGCCCTGGAAGTGGGAGTGAACCTTGCCATCAAGCCTTAGAGGTAACGTATGCACTCTGTCAGAGCAGGCGCAGGCACACATGGATGAGGGCCTTGCCTTTATTCTCAAAGTATCTCTGCACTTGTGTTCAAAACAGAACCTGGAGTTCTGCTCCCTGATAAATGATGGAGTGTTAGGGTACGTGTAACACAAAGAGACTCGTCCCTAGTCACATCTTAAAAGGTGCTTCACTTTATTGAACAGTGAAGGGTGCCCCAGGTATCTAAATGAGCCAGATGTCTTAGGGAACTGATGAGCAGTGTCTCACTGAATGCTGCAGTATTTCTGCTCCCTAATAAAGATTATGTTGCTGATTTTCAGCTGACTTTTTGAACACAGGCTTTGATTACCTAAGCAACAGATTCATGCCAGCAACTGCAAGCGATAAATTATCTCCTCTTCTCCCTCCTGAGATTCAATTTTGTGAATTTGTTCCCTTCTCATTGGCTCTAAATTTATTTTAGAAGTAATGCATATTGTGTGTGCAATGTCCAATAAATCTTCCTTACTGAGAACGATACCTTTTTAAAATACGGTGAATATTCTCATAGTGGTTATAAGCTAATAGTCTGCATATTGTACACAGGAAAAAACAGAAAATGTTTTCCCTCTTACATAGCCAAGCCAGCCACGAGAAACTCAGAACTAATAGAGCAGCCCTGGCATCCAGATCCTGTGGTCTCCACATTGCCATCATGGGACCAGGGGTAAAAGAGACCAAGGCCAGGCGAAAATCACGTATTCTAAATGGGAAGTACAGGAGTGGTGCCAGACAGTTCTCCAGTTCCCAGAGCTTAGTCGTGTGGTGATGCCAAGATGAACAGAGGTCTGGGCAGTGGCCTCTCTTGTTGGGCAGACCCGTGCCCAGGCAAGAGTTGTGTTAGGAAAGAGGAGAATGAGAATCCGTGGACAAACCAAAGCCTCTCACCTTTCTTCTCAAGGGGCCAGCTCTTGTTCTCATAGTATTTGAAAGGAACAGCATCCCAGATTAAATGGGGTGGTGCAATATGACTGGAAATAATTGTTTTTGTGCATGACTAATAAATTCATTTTTTTAAAATTTATTTAAAAGGCAGAGAGAGAGAGAGAGAGAGAGATCCCATCCTGTGATTCACTCCTAAATGCCGTCAGCCAGCCGAGCAAAGAGCCCAAAATTCCATCCAGACAGCCCATATAGGTATCAGAGCCCCAGTGACTTGAGCCAACACCTGTTGCCTCCAAGGATGCATATTAGCAGGAAACTGAAATGGAAGCAGAAGCAGACCTCTAACCAAGGCGCTCTGATATGGGATGTAGACATCCCAAATGGCAGTTTAACTGCTACATAAAACGAGGCCCACCTCTGAATTCATTTTTTTAAATGTTTGTTTTATGTTGGAAATAACATCAGGTATTAAGGTATTCTCAGTCTTTTCTAGGTATCTTTGGAAAGTCACAGACACAATTTTCAGGCACTTTGCAAGATGGGAGTTGTGTTTGTACTAAACTCATCCTTTGCTGTTTGTCACTCTCACCCTCTCATGGGTGCAGGGGAGCTGTCTGGACCATTGTGATGGGCATGCACTGTCTGATTGCTCTGCATCTGAGTGCAATTTCTAACCTGCTGAGTAGCGGTAGATATTAGGCCACATAGACAAAGGTTTGGGGAGTCCAAGATAACCTTTAGCAGTATGAAGCGGTCCTGTGATCCAAAATTAGGAAACCATTATCATGAAGGGCAATGTGTCTCATCTTCTGAACTTTAAAATCCAACTTAGTTCGTTAACACATTATGTCATTAAACATGTTTTAAAAATTCATAAAAATATTTTTCACTCAGGGTGTAGCATCCTAACTCACTCACTCTGAAAAGATGTACTGTGCTGCTAGGAGGGCTTCTTTGTTGTTTCTGCTTCCCTTTGTTGATGTCATTTTTCAGGAAGGCTTTGTAGTATTGTAGGAGTGCTCAAAATCAAATCATGAATAGAAACTGACATTTGCTTATCAACTGCTCTCCTCTTTAAGGATTCTCATTTTACTAGCAAGGTTAGAGATTTACAGAGAATTTTAGGATGTTAATATTTCTTCATTCTGTCTGGTGTGTGTAAAAAATTTTTTAAAAAGCTAAAAAAATAAATACAATGCAGATGTTCTAGAGAAGGACAGTTACCTTCAGAATTTATCAGGGGTTGCTCAGTATGACCAAAAAGCAGCAAATCAGTGAGACCTTTCATTGTGATCCAGTATTTCACTTGATCAGCTGTGTTTTATGTTTTTATTATTTGTAAATGTTTATTTGTTTTCATCTACTTGAAAGTCATAATTAGGAGAGACAGAGACAGAGATCTTTCATCTACTACTTCACTCCCCAAACACCCGCAACAGTCAGAGCTGGTATAGGCTAACGCTAGGAGCTTGAAATTCTACCAAGGGCTCCCACATGGGTGACAAGGATCCAAGTACTCATGCAAACATCCACTGCCCTCCCAGGTGCATTAGTAGGAAGCTGGATCAGAAGCAGAACAGCGGGGACAAGAACCAGCACTCCAGTAGGGAATGGAAGTGCCCCAAGCAGTGGCTTATCCCCCCTCCATGCCACAACAGCTGCCCAGATCAGCAGCATTTTACATGCTGACATTGCATTGACAGTTCTGAGATATTTGAAAATTGTTCTAATTCTTAGAAACCTGATAATAAACTTTAACATTGAGTTTGGTATTCCTTGTAGTTTGTACCTTATTCATTTTGGTCCCCTTCATCAATTAATGTTGAAAAGAATTCTAAAGTTCTTGAATTAAGAAACAAAAATGGGGGCCGGCACTGTGACGTAGCAGGTAAAGCCACTACCTGCAGTGCTGACATCCTATATGGGCACCAGTTCACATCCTGGCTGCTCCACTTCTGCTATAGCCTGGGAAAGCAATGGAGGATGTCCCATGCACGTGGGCCTCTGCACCCACATGTGAGACCCAGAAGAAGCTCCTGGCTTCAGATCAGCACAGCTCCAGCCATTGTGGCCATTAGGGAGTGAACCAGTGGATGGAAGCCCTCGCTCTCTTGCTCTCTGCCTCTCCTCTCCCTCTTTCTCTCTAACTTTCAAATAAATAAATAAATCATTTTTAAAAAACCAAGGAGGTACCCATTATGTTAGAAGAATCCTGAAAAAGCACTTCCTGAATTGTTTTTTTCTTTCTTTACATTAGAAGAGGCAAAGAAATGCAGCACAATCACTCAGAATTCTGTAGAGAATGAATGTCAACTAATACTAGACCTAAGCAACAAGAGGAACTCCACTTGAAGAGGTGGATAACAGCATATCACTTGTTATAGAAAAAGAAGTACTTGCCCTTGTCTGGATTCTCAGACAAAGCAGGAACAATATAGAAAGCATTTTCTGTCTTTAATTTTCTTCATTCTTCTCATTTTCATCTAGTGGCAATGATTGACAAACTGCAGGGATTAGAACATTTTGAAGTTTCTAGGATCTTGCCACAATAAAAATGAATCTTGTAATTTATGTATCACAGTGAAATTGTCTGCACTGTGATGTGACTCCTCTTCAACCTTAAAGGACTTATCAGTGCTAAAATTGGGGATTCTTTGGAATAGGCATCTGTTAGTAGATACATTTCAAATGCTTTAGGGTTTGGATACATCATGCTATTTAATTTGATTTTCATAATAGCAGCAGCAGCTAATGTATAGTATTTGAGATAGAATCGGACTCCTGGTCTGTGGACCTACAGGGTTTTAGCCTTGATCCATATTAGGAAGCGAGAGTACTTGAATAAGTGGTTTAAACTGCTTGGACAACAGCTTTCTTATCTTTGCATATAGAGGCCCAAGTTTGCACAAAACACTTATCCTAGTTGAGCCTCAGTTTTGTCATCTATGAAAGAGGGATATATTATTTATATCACAGGACCATCAGAAGGATTATGAGGTAACATTTTGAAAGGGCTTTGAACAATGGCACAAATGTGGAATCTTCAAAAATTCATGAATATGTATATTGTGACAAAATCTATGCATGGATTTCAAAACATTTTGTGCCAAAAGAAAATTAGCTTTTAGTTCTATTTTCTTTTTTTTTTATTTATTTTTTTATTTTATAACGCTTTTATTTAAAGAATATAAATTTCCAAAATACAGCTTATAGATTACAATGGCTTCCCCCCCATAACTTCCCCCCCAACCGCAACCCTCCCCTTTCCCACTCCCTCTCCCCTTGCTTCACATCAAGATTCATTTTCAATTCTCTTTATATACAGAAGATCAGTTTACTATATATTAAGTAAAGATTTCAACAGTTTGCCCTCACATAGCAACACAAAGTGAAAAATACTGTTGGAGTAACTAGTATTAATTCACAATGTATAGCACATTAAGGACAGAGATCCTACATGATATATTTTTTTTAAAAAAATTGATTAATTTTCTAGGCAATTTCCAATTTAACACCAAGATTTTTTTTTCATTTTTAATTATCTATATACAGAAGATTGATTCAGTATATACTAAGTAAAGATTTCATCAGTTTGCACCCACACAGAAACACAAAGTGTAAAATACTGTTTCAGTGCTAGTTATAGCATTACTTCACATTGGACAACACATTAAGGACAGATCCCACATGAGACGTAAGTACACAGTGACTCCTGAAGTTGATTTAACAATTTGACACTCTTGTTTATGGCGTCAGGAATCTCCCTAGGCTCTAGTCATGAGTTGCCAAGGCTATGGGAGCCTTTAGGGTTCGCTGACTTCAATCTTATTCTGACAGGGTCATAGTCAAAATGGAGGTTCTTTTTCTACACATTATACTCTTGCTCATGTTAATCTACCTATCTATGTATATATTACATATGTAAGCACATATTATAGATGGAAATTCATGGGCTTGGGTAGAAATTATTTCCTATGAAAATTGATCATTTCAAATGGAGCTAGACATGAGGAAACATGCATGTTGTTTAAATGAGGGAACGTTGAAAATAAAAGATTAGTTTATTCTTACTACCAACATTTTTTCAAACATGCACTTTTTCCAAAATTTACATTTTCCATGAACTTTCTGAAAATTCTTTGGCTGCAGGGATTTCAATTTGTTTTCAACAAAATAAATTTGTCTTTAAATGAATTCCATTTACCACTAACTTTTAAAATTACCCTCCTACATACTGTATGCATGGTTACCTGTAATTATTATTGTTTGCAAAGTAAAATCATTCTCTAGATAAGCTTTGAGACTTCTCCCTTCTGAAATATTTGTATTCAGTTGAAGGACTGAAAAATCCAAATTTGCAATGCTATAATTTTTGTATGTATGAAATATCATTAATTGTTAGACTAACCTAGATATGATTCGTATTGTCTCAAGAGCTCACCTGGGTTTCTTGCCCTTGTCCTGGAGACAGGATCCACCTTAACCTTGTACTCCAATCACAGGATGCTCCTTACCTGGTTTCATGGAGTCCTGCTTTGGGTTCTCTGCTTGGCCATCCTGCAAGACCCCTCTTGTTACCGCAAGCGCAGGTTTCCTGCAGGCTGGAAGAATTTCCAGAACTCTTTGAATCCAGTGTGGACATGGTCCCAGACTCAGGTGTCTACACTACACAGCTTGGTACAGACTTGAAACACTTAGCTTGATAGAATTTAAAATTGGTGCAAGAGAAGAACTGATAGGCTCTTCTCAGAAACATCTACCAGTTAGCTAACTCTAGGCTATGGCCCATTCCAACCTGGCTGGAGAGAGTGTAGCTCTCCTTGAGGGAATCTCTTTTATCCTCCCCAGACAGTGATTTCAAGACTGCTTTCACAAGGCAATGAGAAAACAATCGGTAGGTTTCCCTAACACCCCCAGCAAGTTTATGTTAGGAGGAGGAGTCTCCACCAACAGCCTAGAGTTTCTTTTGCATTATGCAGAGCTATGTACCTCTTGCTTTTAATCAGTGGAATCCAGAGAAGAATCTTTGTTTTAGTTTGCACAAAAAGAGACTAGTCAAGTGTATTTTTAGTACTACAGACTCCTCTCAATGGAAAATGCAGTTTTCTATGTGCAGACAAAATTTTTAAGAAACAAAACTTTACTGGCTGCTTTTAGAAGAAGCAGTCATGGAATGTGTTGTGTATGTTTATGTTTACTTAATAAAATCTGTATTTATATTTACTTAATTAAAATATTAATCTATCTTGCCAAAATTGCTAGGCTTTGCCCTACAAACATACTCTCAACCACAAATTTGGTTTTGGGTGTTTTTTGTTTTACTTTTGTGATTTCATAACCAGAAGGCTTCTGTCTGAGGGCAGGGAGCATTTCTGTGGCATGGGTGGTATCATGAGAGAAATATACGTGAGGAATACCCTAAGTTACTGTAGTTCCCTAAAAAAATAAGGTCCCTACAATGTCAACTTTGGTTACATGGCTTTTGTTTATCCCTTATTAATCTTTATTTTCAAACAATTTCAAATTTATACAAAATTTGCAAAAAGTTTAGAAAAATTTTTTGTATCCTTCACCCAAATTTTCCAGTCATTAATATATTATCACCTTTGTTTTGTGTTTAGAACCTCTTGAAAGCAATGTGCAGATATCATGTCCATTATCTGTTTTAGTTTTTTCAAAAAATCTTATGAGGAAAAATTTCAAATATGGAAACAGCAGAAAGAATGTTGTGAACACCCTTAAACCTACCATTTAAATTCTACCATCAACATTTTACCACTTATGTATTTTAATATTTTTAAAAATCGATTGATGGATTTGAAAGCATAGTTAAGGGGAAAGAAAGAAGGACAAAGAGAGAGATCTTCCACCCACGGATCCTCTCCCCAGATGATTGTAATGGCCAGGGCTGAGCCAGGCTGAAACCAGGAGCCTCGAATTCCATCTAAGTCTCCTATGTAGATGGCATGACCCAAGCACTTGGGCCATCTCCCACTGTGTTCCCAGGTACATTAGAAGGTAACTGAAATGGAAGTGGAACAGCTGGGACTCGACTTGGGCTCCATGTAGGATACTGGAGTTGCAGGCAGCAACCTAACCCACTTTGACACACGCTAGCCCCTTTACATATGTTTTATTATGACTATATTCCTGGTCTATATATTCATCTTTCCATCCATTCTTTGCATTTTTTAAAACAAGATTTATTGTTCAGTTTCTTGAAAGGCAGAGTTAGAAGTGGGGTGTGGGTGGAGGGGAGATCCTCCATCAGCTGGTTTGCTATCCAAATGACTGCAACAGCTGGGACTGGGCCGGTCCGAAGCCAGAAACCTGAAGCTTCTTCCGCGTCTCCCGTGTGGGTGCAGGGGCCCAAGCACTTGGGCCATCTTCTCCTGTTTTCCTGGGCACTTTAGCAGGGAGCTGGAGTGGATGTGGAACAGCCAGGTCTCGACCTGGCACCGATATGGGATGCCGGCATGGCAGGAAGAGGTTTAACTTACTTTGCCATGATGCTGACCCCTCCATTGATATTTAAACAAATTTATTGAAGGCTAATTTACATACCATGGAATCCTTTTAATCTATGCTCAATTCAGAGGAAATCATGGTGGATTTTGGTATCATCTAAGGAAGCAGCCCATTTCGGGGTATCACCCTTACCTTGTCAAAGAAACTGGTCTCTGCTATAGGCTCAGAGCGTATTGCAGAACCTGCTGATGTGTAAGTGGGTAAGTTGGGAAATCGCGATTCCCTCTCTGAATCTCATTGTGGAAATATAAAACGAGGCCATTGGGCGTTTTGATCAATGGAGTCTTACGGCTCTAACATGCACAAGCTCTGAAGTTTAGGCTCCCTGTCTCTGGTTACCTTGCTCCGTGTACTACATTACACCTTTTGTTTGCTTTCCTCAGAATTAATTCTGATGACATCATGTGGAGCAAGTTAGCCTGAGCAGTTAAGGGGATAAAGCACTTACGCCTTAAGGACTCTTCGGGAGTGAATCATTTATACATAGCATTTGCAGTATTCTTCTGTGAAATGGAATCTTGCTGTTACTAATGCAGTAGCCTGCTGGGAAATGCTCAGACTGCACATATTAGCCAGCTGGTGGCTGAATTCTGACTATTGAGCTGCCTAGAATTGGAATAATTAATTTTCCTGGAGAAAGTACATTGTGTTGTAGCTTTTCAGATTTGTGACTGTAATCTGTAATCACCAGGGATTTATTTAGATTTGCAATAATACTAGAGTTAGTAATTCATAGTAAGGAGATGGGAATTTGCTAAATAGAAGGCATAGAGCAGTGAGTTTTCCATTAATAGTTTTGTGAGCCTCCTGTAATACAGAAACTGTTAGGAAAGAACTATTAGCTAAATAGTTTGTTCATCTTATCTAATGAAAGCAGAATTTAATGTGTTTACCTCAGGGGTATTCCCATTTATTTTTAATATGTTTTTCTTTTGTATAAAAAGGGAGTGTTACCAGAAGACCTTATATTTTAAAGAGGTGTAATTATGAATGATAGTTTCCTGGATAGTGCTGTGCTTTGTAACATTTTTAGTAATGTGCCTATTGTGCCTGAAAAGTGACAGTCCATTCCCCATTGTACATCTTGAATGAATAACTGCCTGAATTGATTTTTTAAAATTATTGTTTCTATTGGATAACAATTTGATTTTTGAAAGAATATTTTGCTAATATCAGTTATTTTAAAGAGGTATATGTACATAATTACAGTGACTACTCAAAGATACTTGTGCCATTTTTGAGTTTACATTCCTTTTTGGTCATTGCCGACTTAAAAAAAGTTACAGAAGTTACTAAAAAGCCTTTATCTTCCATTTCAACAATTTTTTAAAACTTTTATGCAACCCTTTAAAACATTGTGGTTATAAATCTTAGTTCTATAGTTCATAACACTTAATTTTTCATGAAATGCTAATACTTATATAACTAAGTTTTTTTAGAAAATATTTTGCTGCAAATCAATATTTTAATATTTAAATGTGTAGCCTTCATAGGTGATGAGTATTTTCTGATGACTCTGTATCCTTGGATTCATATGAGGTATGCAGCCATAAACTGGGATTCCCAAGAACCAGGCATGTTTCATAACTCACAACCTTTTGAAAAATGTTTTGAAGTTAGGGTACCAGAGCTGTGGTGCAGCAGCTTAAGCTTCAACCTGTGAGCCAGCATCCCATGTGAGTGCCATTTGGAGCCCCAGCTGCACTGCTTACAATCAAGCTCCCTGCTAATGCAACCATGAAAGCAGTGGAAGGTGGCTCTTGCCACTTCCATGGGGGACCTGGATGAAGTTCCAGGCCCCTGGCTTTGGCATGGCCCAATCCTGGCCATTGCAACCACCGGGGGAGTGAACCAGCAAATGAAAGCTCTCTCTTTTCTTCTCTTCCCTCTCCACCCCTCCTCTCCTCTCCCTCTCCCCTCTCTCCCTCACTCCCTCTCTCCCTCTCTCTTCCTCTTTCTGTAACTCTGTCTTTCAAATAAATAAGTATTTTTAAAAAAATATTCGGAGTTAATCCAGAGCCTATACACTATGTAATATATTCATCCAGGTGGGATAAAGCCAGTGTATTAGTATCTGCAATAAAACATAAATATATCCCTTGTGAATTAGATTAATAAAGACAAAAAATAGCTTCTATCAGTTTGATTTCACTTAATACAATTTGGATGAATGTGTTTTTGGTTTTCAGGATTTTTTTTAATTATTTTATTTTTTGAAAGAAGCAGAGATCTTTCATTCACTGGTTCACTCCCCAAATGCCCACAACAGCTAGAGCCGAGCCAGTCAGAAGTCTGGAGCCAGGACCTCAGCCCAGGGCTCCCATGTGGCTCACAGCGACCCAACCACTTGAACTGCCACCACTGCTGCCTCCAGGGTGCACATTAGCAGGAAGCCGAGGCTGGGAGCAGAACTGGGACTAGGACCTGGTACTCTGTCATGGTATTCAGGTGCTCCAGTCAGCGTCTGCAATGATGCACCAAATCCCCAGCCCAAGAGTGTTCGAGTTTTAAAGTTGCAGATATGAATTGAGGGCTTACAAAAAACTAAACTGATTCTTTCATGATGTATATTTGGGCAAGTTTGATAAAGTGTCTTCAAATGAATTATTTAAACATTTTATTCTTTGAACATCAAAAGTTAAATATAAGGAAATGCTATACTTTTAAAAATATTTTGCTTATGTTTCTGATGAGATGATGAACAACTTTCAGTATAAGTAAGTGAAAATAAATATCAGCCATAGCTTTGTTTTTGTTTTTCTTTCTAAAATTCATTTAAACTCAGAATATGTTGGAATTTTCTGGAAATATTCTATAAATTGTAGTTTTTCATAGCTAAAAAATATATAGTGAATGGATATCATTGTATCTTAAAATAAAAATACACATTATTTTTTTCTAATGGAGAATTTTACTGGAGATAAAATTTGAACTAGATATATATTAAACCAAATAAATTTAGAAATGCACATAGGTGGACTATAGTTTAGGAAACAAAAATACATTTTCATAATTATAATAATGAGAATATGAAAAAAACTAGACAGCCCTTAATAAATAGACCTGTTGGTGATTTGAAACCAAATATTGTTTCAGAATTTGTGATAAACTAGGAACATAAAAACAGTCCCTGTGAGTAAAAATGAAGTACAATTAACATGTAAATACTAAAGTAAAACAGATTTTTGAAGATTTGATTTGAAGATAACCTATGTAGAGGTAAATAAGTATTATTAAACAGATAATACTATTTAATTTTGGAAGGAGGAGTTTAACAATATACTCTTGAGGTCAATTCTTAACCTTTTTGAATAGAGAGGAGGTCTTTAGAAAAGAGATTATAACTGTGCTGAAATAAGGACCGTGTGTGTGTGTGTGTGTGTGTGTGTGTGTACATATAAATATATATGTCATAGGTAAAATCAGAGATGGTTTTAGTTTATATATGAGTGGGGGTATTAATTTAGCCGTTTTTCAATGATGAATGTACTTTACATTGCATTATTAAACAGAGTTAATTCTCAAATAAATATGGTTAAAATGCATCTAGATTACTAAGTCGACATTTGTGGACGAATGTTTATTAATACAATTAAAGTGAAATTCTATCTAATTTGGGGATCATGAAATCACTATACAAACATTCATTTCATTTTAACTGTTCATTTTATTTATTGAGTGAAATTGTGCTACAATTGATGAAAAAGATAAAAGAATATTAGAAACTAAAATTTCGAGTCCTCTCTGAACAGTCACCTAGATCTACTTTGAAATTCAGGTGCATAGAACACTCTAAAGCAGTTGTATGTTAATATGTATTTCTAGAAGCAGTGAATTAGATGCTGAGAAGTAGAAAATATCATAATTGCTTGCAGCATACATAAAATTTGATCCCTAAATTCCACTCCTTCAGACTTGATCCTGCTGATATGCTTGTATGATATTTACATATTTATTTACTATGACTTTATTTATAATGTCAAAATATCTGAAATAATCTCATTACCGTCTTTTCACAATTGACGAAATAAATGTTGCATGTATACAATGAAATTCTATACAACTATTAAAATATAAGAAACCTTTCTCTGTACTCAAATGTTAGATGAACAAAGCTAGGTACAGAAAAAATATATATATTACACTAACATTCATGAAAGAAGGAAGGTGAAAATATATGTGTGTATGCATTGTGTGTGTTCCAATCTACAGTTACTTTTATGTAGAAGAAATTGCTCTGGAGAAGGACAATGCTTACCTCTTGCAAAGGATAGGGAATTCACACAGAGGGAGAGCAGAGAAGGATGCTTTCTACTCTATAACATTGTATACTTTTGGTGACTACCATAGGATGATAATCTTTCTTTTTGCCAGTACTGTTTAAAAATATTGTGCCTGATTTTACCACTTGTTCCTTCTAGACTGAGTCATTGGAACTTTTCTACACCAAGACTCTACTAAGGATAATAGCTCATGCTTTCAGGGGCTGAAATTGGCGAAAGTCAATGTTGTAATGGACTGGGGCCACTATCAGACACCACCAAAGCTTTCGGGGTTCATAAACAGCAGAAGTGAGTTTCTTGTAGTTATGCAGGCTGAGATGGCCAAGACAAAAGCACTAGCTGATTTGGTGTCTGGTAAGAATCTGCTGTCCTCAGTGGAAGAGAGAAGATAGCTCTTCTGGGCTTGTTTTCTAAGGGTGTGAATCCCTCTCATAAGGGATATACCCTCATGACCTAATCAAATCCCAAAGGGCTTACCATCTAACACCATCACATTGGGGATTTCACGGCAACATTTTGTGTAGATCACAAATATTCAGACTTGAGCACCAACAGGGCTCTTTATTTGTTACTTAAGCTAGATGTGGTAAATTAATAGTAATCCAAAGTTTGGGCTTTCTAGGTATAGGTAGTTTGTTACAAGTCTGCTTAATTTCAGATTTGAAAAAGATGAAAACAGAGAACCTTTGTGATTTGTTTTAATATTGATTAAAGCTCATGATTAAACTTGTATTTCTGCATGAATATTAAATAACTTCATTACAATAGAAGAGCTAAGAATAAATCAGAGGTTAGAAATATTAAAGCATTGTATGTATTAGAAAAACTTTTAAAAGTGCTTTTGTGGCTCAATACTATATGATGAATGGGTAAAATATTTGAAGCAGTTATACACTGTAGAACATACTAAGATGCAAGTTTATTATCTGTTGAGTCTTTTTAGCTCTATTTTGGAAGATATTCTATAAACATTATTTAAAACATCACTATAACTGAAACCAAACCTTTTGAAGCATATTCTACATATAGAGTCACTTATTATCCAAAGTTTATGAAATTCTTTTCTTTTTCTTTAATTTGAGAAACAGGGGAAAAAAAGAGAAAGAGAATACTCATTCATGGTTCATTCCTCCGATGCCCACTATGGAGGGTTGTGGCCTGGCCTAGCGCAGAAGCCAGGAAATCAATCCAGGTCTCTGTCTTGGTGGCAAGAGCTGAAGAACTTGAACCATCACTTTATCCCAGGGTCTGCATTACAAGGAAACTGGAATCAAAGAGCTGGTGCAGGTGATTGAACCCAAGCACTCTAGTGAGGGTGCAGACATCTTAATTGGTGTCTTAGCTGCCAGGCCAAATGCCCACCCTATAATTTCTTTAATCCAATAACCAAGACAGCTACCACAAAGTACTTAAATATGTGTCTCTAGCAAATAATATTAAAGTTTTAGCATCTCATATTATATTTGTATATTTTAATAATCGAGAATTTAGAAACCTACACAAGGGAGTACAGCAAATGGAATACTATATAACAAATTCCATTTCTTTGAAACAGCTTACAATAACATATTGGGACTATTTGACATTAATCATTTTTTAAGTGTCGTTTTTCTTTGACTCACAACACAGCTTTTGGGAAGCAGTTGCACCCAATGCTGTTGTAAAACCAAGCTGCTAATTTGGTCAACCATCCTCTTTGAGGTGGAAGGTTGAGGGAAGTGTGTACTGAATAACTTTTGAGTCTCATGAATTAGTTTTTCCTGCTGATCACCCTGCATCTCATTTCATAAAATCTCAAGTTCTCTTCTTTATACATAGAAAGGCAATGAGCAATTTGAATTTCTGGAGGCAATGATGGTTCAGGAATTTGAGACCCTGCAACTCACTTAGGAGACCTGAACAGAATTCTAGGCTCTTGACTTCAAATTGGCCCAGCCCTGGCTGTTGTAACCATTTGTGACATGAATCATCAATCTCTCTCTCCCCCTTCCCTCCCTTTCTGTGTGTGTGTGTGTGTGTGTGTGTGTATCAACATGGCAAGTAGATGAAAATGAATAAATGTTTTAGCTAAATGTTTTAAATTAAAAGTGTTCTTCAAAAGGTTCTTGGCAATTGAAAGACTTTTATTTTGATGCAATATTTAATAAACAAAATCCATACATAGTTTTTTCATAATACACATTTTCCATGAACTTTTGGGGAGACTCCTGTGTGTGTATGTATGTGTGTTTGTGTGTGTGTATACTTTATCATAAGGAACAAGTTCATGTAGTTGTGGAGGTTGAGAAGCCCCAAGTCCTGCAGTCAATAGAGTGGAGATGCACAAAAGCTGATAGTGCAATCAGTCTAAACATCAGCAAGCTTAAAGCCCAAGATGAGTTAGAGTTTCAGCCTAGTCTGAAGGCAGAAATAAGCTAAAACACCCATGTAGGAGGAGATCCTTTTTGCTAATGGGGAGATCAGTTGTTTTGTTTTATTTAGGCCCTCAACTGATGGGATGGACCAGCCTGTGTTTGGGAAGGAAATCTCTTCACAGTCTGATTCAGATGTTAACCTCATCCAGAAAATCCCTCCCAGACACACACAGAATCATGTTTTATCAAATGTTTGAGTCCCCTATGGCCCAGTCAGGTTGAAACATGATGTTAAACATCACAAGGAACCATCATGGGGCATTCTGTAGAACCATTAAATGAAGGACACACCTAGCATCTCTTCACACTGCCCTTCCTTGTGGATGGTGTAGTTAGCAAAGTTAGTACCAGAACAGCCACCCCGCCTTTGTTAGATGAGACGGCTAAAAGCCACTGGAAGAACTGAAGAAGTTCAGGGAGCTGCCTCATGCTCTCTGGCTTCCTTCTATCTACCTTTGAGAAAATACATGTTTGTGAATTACAACTTAATGATTGTGTTAAAACAGAGTTCTTTCTGCATATATAACAATTACTCTGGGTCTGTCCTTCTTCAAACCATCTGTTCCTTTTAGGAGGGCATTTAGCCTCGCCAGTAAGACACTGCTCAGCATGCCTACACTGCACATCAGAGTGCACAGGTTCAAGTTTTGACTCTGGCTCCTGTATCCTGCGTCCTGCCAATGCAGACTGTGGGAAACACTAATGATGGCTCAAATAATTGCATTCCTCCCTCCTCTGGGGGAGACCTGGATTGACTTTCTAGCTCCCACCTTCAGTGGTGGCCCTGTCCTCTAGTTGTTGTCAGTGTTTGAGGAATGAACCAGTGGAAACGAGCTCTCTTCCTGTCAGTCTGTCTACTTCTCACATGCTTTGTTATGCCTCCCCTTCCCAAAATCACTAACAAGAGATTCAATTCACTGGTGTAGATTAGTACAGCTTTTATTATAACTGCATGACTCTAAATTTCCATTAGCCTTTCCAAATTGACATTTTCACATTCATCGTCATATTTTGTCACCCAGTAAGGTATAGGACTAATTATTTAAGACAGAAAAATGAGATCTAAAGTCAACATTTTTTTAAGAATCATGGAACTTTATTAATAACAAAAACTAAACTAAGGCTTCTGACTACAAAATTTTATGATTTCTCCATATTAACAACAGTTATTGACAGCCAGTAAATCATCCATCTCCTACCCAACAAAAGAAAATGCAAATCCAAAGAGGTTGGAAAATGTCTCAGGCCTTCATGCCTGAAAACTATAGATATCAACAGCTTTTTATCCTATTCTTCTCTTAACAATTAACAATTGTTTTTTGTACCACCAATAAAGAATAAGCTTTGGAAATTCTGAAGTCATATAATTTGTGGTCTCCCCTATGTCAGACACTTCAATTTACACCAGTTTTACTTTCCATATACCTACCCAGATAGCCTTTAGAAAGTTAGTGAAATTGACATATCGAGAGTTGATTACTGTTTGTAATCCTTGTCTAGATTTCTGAGGAACAGTGTCTTTCTACTTACTGCTTATTGGATTGGTTATTTAGTGGAGAATTAAGTTTGTGGTTATAAAGTAAATTAAGAATATGTCATTGCTATTCTGGCTGCGAGCCCAGCTGGATAAAAAGAAAGTGACCAATCACCTCCTGCGGAGGAAAGTCTCCTGGGACTGACAAGATTATTTTCCTTAGAGCCTTATTGTGTGAACCCGGAGATGTACAGCCCCTACTTTTATGAGTCTGGTTTAAATAAAGCTCACTCTTTGCTCTCCCCCAAAAAAGTATGTCATTGCAAAAAAATTTTAAGACTAATACATAGCAAGTAGTAACTGATTTCCTTATTAATATATTTACAATCATTCACTTCAAATTATGCCATAAACCTGTGTGGTAGCTTCAAGGAATCTTTGCTGAATATGCAGGCATATTGGAAAAAAGTGAATACCCAAATTATCTATAGAAATTCTTATTTTATTGCTTTTTCAAACTTCATTCTGAAGTATTACTCAGATTGCTCCAAAGTATTGGTAAAAATGAAGACATCAAAAATTTATAAAGTGCTCAAAAATAATATTGCTGAGATATTTTGGCAGATCAAATCCAAGTGTTTGCTCATAGAGATCTACTTTCTTATCTATAAAGCTGACCAGGGAAGCATGAAATTGAGAGCATTTTGAGGGCCCATTCGAATTGAAGTCACTACACTCTACTTACACTTTACGATCCTGCTTTTGTGGTTTGTCTGAAAAATGGGGGAAAGGAGTGAGTTCCAGAAGCCTCCATTCTGGGGTCCTGCCTGAGTTCTTTGTAGGTTCCAAGGGCAGCCTGTAGGGTCAAAGATGGGCTGAGAGGGTGGCGGCAGAGCTGCAGGAACATTGCAGCTGTGTGCAGGGGACAGAGGCTGTCTTCTTTGAAATGTGCCTTGCTGTTCCTTACCTTTGATTGATAAAAATGCAAATGTCAAAATGAGTGGTGACTTAATTTAAAATATTTGCATATTTAGCATTTTTCCAACCACTTCAGTACATTTTTTTTAAAATAATCCTCATAAGAATGTCGGTACAGCCAAGAGAAATAGGAATGAAATTAAAGATAGAACTTCACAAATGGGTGCATAGCATATTTAAGTCATCTATAAAGTAGGTTATTTCATTTTTATCTGAGGGTGTCATGGGCAAACCACCTTAAAACAATTTTTTTTCTTTTACAATTGAACTTCTTGGGGGTAGCTAGGGTAGGCTTTTGCTAAGATTCACCATAAGACTTTTTTAGTGAACTCTTTCTTGCTCTGAAAATAGCTTGGTGGCCATCCCCCACCTAATGTGTAATGTAGAGTCAATAATCCATACATATTGAACTGAGTAAGTAGTGTAATCTATCTGGCCTTGGCTAGGAAGAGGGAAAATATAAAAACCAGTTCCCAGCACCAAAGATCACAGGAGCTTCTGGTCCATAGCAGAGGGACTTTACAACAAGGTAAGCACTTAATGCTAAGTGTTCCTGATATCAATTTAGGTTTCAGAGAAAAGTAAATTCAACCCAGGTCGAACCCTTTGTGCAGAAACGATGCGAGTTGTCCTGGACTGCGTCTTGAGTTACATCCTGGGGAACTGCATACTCACTTTTTAAAGCAAGAGGCCGTGTTATACTCTTTAAGGGGGTAAATCCATTTAAAAAATCACCAGAAAGAACTTACAGTGGATTGGCAGAATCTGGGTGTAAAGAGGAGGTTCAGTCTGGGAGAGGGCTCTTGGATGAGTGAGGCAGTGAGTTAAAAATTATTTATTCAATCTTGCTTTTGGATTTCCCCCATTAAAAAAAATTGTTATTTTAGCATCTACACTTGGGGCAAGCACAGACAGTAGCAGACTGATACAATCATTATGAAAAAAGACTAAAACAGGGGGAGCTTAAAAAGTTAAGCATGGACCTGAAGTATGCATGGGACCATATTTAATTCCCATTCCTTGTTTACTGCTGCTCTGTCACAGTACTTGTTCAACATCTGAAGTAGAAGTATCTTGTATTATTTGTGATGGGCTGAAGACTTTAGAGTTCTCACTTGTCTTGAGGTTCATTTCAACATTCACCTGTTCTTTGTAGAATGCCTGTCATATGTTGCTGAGTGACTAGATATAAAAAGTTCCTGTAGAAATAGCTGTTACATGTAGACGTGTATACACACACATGTGTAGTTGGTTTCTTGCCCTCCGTGGGTGATGGCGATCTTCTGTCAACTAACTGTACTGAGAAAAGGCTTAGTAATGAGATGCTATTGACAAAAGTGAATTTTAAAAATTTCTTCCAGATTCCAGCTCTTTGTTACCTTGTTTCCATGCTGGCTAAGATCCTATTTGCCAAAGGATTTCTTGATCCTTCCTGTTTTGAACTCTGGGATTTTAAGGGTTGTAGAAGTTAATAGCTACAGTGCGGTTTAATGGACATTCTGTTAAATAAAATATATAATAAACATATATTTACATGGAAAAGAAAATATGCATTATCAATCCTTTGTAGGAATTCATTCAAATTGTGGTTATATTCCTAGTCTCTTTGAGAAGGATAAAATATTCCAACCAATAACTTCGAGCTCTGGGGAGAACTAGAGCTTTGTTGCCAAGAAAACTCCACATTAACTCTGGAAAACAGTTTGTTTTCTCAAACAATACAAGTATTGTTTTTTATACAAATTGAGAGAACATTGTTTCCGGGGGCCCTCTACTGAACTTTCCTTAAACATTAAAATTAATGTGACTGAGTTGCAATTTGATTATCCCTCATTGCTATTTACAATGGAAAGATTATTAGTTTGGCATTAACCTTGAATGTAAAATGACCCTAGGAAAGACCGATTCCTGAGGGTGCTGTTATTTTTCCAGAATATTCTTCAGTAACCACTTTCTGACATGCTGTATTAAAGAAACTAGAAAACTCATTTAGTCATACAAATAATCTTGGGGTGGGGTATGAGACAGAAAATTGAGAATACTGCATCAGCCTCTCTATTACATTTATTTGGGGGAGATTTTAATCCATGCAAAGCATGAGATATGGATACCAGCCACAAACACATATGAGACACGCTTGCTAGAATATTTTAATTTCATTTTCCCTTCTTATAAAAGTTTTGATTAACATGTAATGTTTGTACATTTTTATGGGGTAGAGTGCACATTTCAATACATGTAAACACTAATCAAATTAGGCAATTAGAATTTGCATTTCCTTACCTTTTTATATTTGGGACATACCAGATCCTCTCTTCCAGTTTTTATAAAGAAGACAATGCATAATTTTTAACTATAGTTGTCACACTATGCTATGCAACACTAGAACTTATTACTTCTGCCTGTGTTTTGCTACCTGTTATCCACTCTTTCTATTGCACTTTCTCCCAAACTAAACATCATTTAAATGATACAATTTAGTACTTTATCTCTGATTAACAAAAAAGGGAAGTCACAAGGAGTAATTGTTAAGCAGCACCACATCAAGAAATGCAAGGAAACATATTTTCAATTTCTTTTAGATCTCACACTAAAATTTCAAAGGCAGATGGTATACTTTCTTTACCTTATTGAGAAGACAGAGTTTATTAAGGACTTTGTGGCTCTTAAAATAATAAATTAGCAACAAACTTTAATACCACTGGCATAAATTGCATGGACTGATGTCATGTTGTTCATTTATTCATAAGAGATAATTACTGAGCTGCTTCCTTGCCAGGCCTTGTGTTTTCTGGGTGCTGGAGTGGGAATTAGAGGAGCGAGGCCTTATTTACTTTATTTGTTTGAAAGGCAAAGAGGGATATTAGGAGAAGGAGAGAGAGAGAGAGAGAGAGATGAGCCATATCTGTTGTCTGCTATTTCAATCCCCAAATGCCTGAAACAGATTGGGCTGGGCCAAGCCAAACCAAAAGATGGGAATCTGGGCCTCCAACATGGATGGCGGGAATAAAACTATTTGAGCCATCACCTGATACCTCCCAGGGTATACATAACAGAAAATGAATCAGAAACAGCTGGGACTCCGATTTAGGCATTTCAATATGAATGCAGGCATCCCGGATGGCATTTAATCACTGTGTCAATTGCCCACCCCAATTGCCTTAGTTTTGTGGTCTATAAAAGAATAATCAGAGTCAAGAAGATTAAAGATAGAGATATAGATCTAGGTATCCGGTAATACACTGCTGTTAGATGAAAGTACCCAATAAATGTTACCTATTAGTAGCTATCATCAGTAGATCATAAGAAGTCAAGTTTCCCTTTTCCTTGTATTTGTCAAGCTAAATTTGAAATAATATGTCTTGTTCCGGGCAGCTGATTTTAAGGGGAAAATCAATAGACTATAGAAGGTGAACTGCTTGGATGGTGGATTCTGATACTATCTAATTCCTATCTCAACATGCTCAGCACATTGTAGCCTTTCAAGGGAATTGTTACAAGGATAGATGGAAGACTCCTGGCCCCAAAGGTGTAAGTGCTTCAAGTCTGCCACATGGAGACCAAAGAAATTTGGTGTTTGATATTCAGAGCATACAGCTAAAGAGAGCAATCACATGACCAGATTTCCTTGATCAGTCATAGTTTATGTCTGTGTAATTACCAGTTAGTTTTAATTTATACAGCATTCTTATGTGGACAAGAAATTATTTGGTTAGTACAAATCTAGGTTAAGTGTGTAGTGCAGAAGAGGCACAGCTAAATTAACTATAGGGCAAATATGTATGACATAGTTGAGTTATCCAGTAATGAAGTAAGCAGCCATTTGAAATTCTAGGTTGATATTACCGTAAATATTGAATTTGATACAAGATGGTGATTCTGTATAAGGAGTGATTCATTTGCTAAATGGGAACTTAAACTAGATGGACATCATCATACATATTATATGTAACAGAGTAGATGACAATTCCTAATGTGTTTTTCACCTGGATATTCCCTTTTTTTGTCAAAAAAAAAATCCCAAAATGCTGAACTTACATTCGTATTTCGGCCACTGTCAGTCTTCAAAGTGACCCATTTCACAAATAACTCAAACTTTACAGCAAGGCCTGCAAACATCCAAGATTTGTACTAGGATGTTGGCATCACTTGATTTTTCTTACTTCTCAAATGCATGTAGAATTTATTTTTTTAAACAGCTTTTCTGATATTTTCTAGTTCTTTTTCATTTTCTAACATTTTCTGAGGGTAAAGAACTATTCTGTGTTTATTGCACCTTCTCAGACTGAATGACCTAGAACTCTATTACATAATTTGAATTAGTTATTAAGCTTTGTATTACCCCTTTGCTATAATGGACTCTTAAAATTTGCAACATCTGCGCCATTAAGTCTCACTTGCATAGGACACATGAATAGGCTGTTTTCAGAAGACTGTTTTCTCCAATATGATCATCATTGTTGTTGTTCAAAGCTTGCTTTTAGAACTAAAGTAACTGAACAGGTAGTTGCAGTGTAGGAAAATGAACCGTTAATTACTAAAATATTTTCTGAATCAAGCCTATACTAAATGAATTTACTGATCATTTACAAATAACCTAGACTTTTAAAATACAAGCACACCATTTCCATTTTGCTGTCTTCATTGTGGTTTAGACTATGATACATTTCTGAAATGGAAATTATTCACTTGCCAGCTGCTCATTGGTACATCCTATGTCCAGAAACTATAGCCTAGCTCTAGGGACAACCTGGCATTAAACAAAGTGCTTGCATGCACTCGGTTTATAGACTACGGATTGTGGAAGACTTGCAAAGGACTTGCCCCATGCATCCAACAGAGGGAGGTCTCCACCCTTGCAGTGTGTGGAACCCCACTGTTACTGAGTGTCTTTGTGTAACAGCCAGTGGGCACATCCCTAAGGGAAAGCATGATGGGTAAGGGTGGTGGCAGTGAAAAGATACATGCTTGCTGGAACGGAAAAATCCCCAGTCATCCAGGTGAACTCTTGTTGGAGCCAGGTCTGCCTTGCAGTGTAGAGCAATGTTCCAGTTTCACTGCTGGAATCACGCCCGCTCTGTGTGGCCTCACACTCACCACCTTGAAACAACAGGTACATTTCACCTCTAAAGGCATTTAGTAGAGACACAGATCATATTTGTACTCTAGGGAAAACTCTTAAATACATTGAATTCTGAAGCACGGTGGGTACTCCATCCATGTTTACCCAAATTGAGATGAGACTTGCATTTTTGAGATTAAAACAAAAACTATAGTCTATTCAATAAAGAAGATAATTATGCAGAGCAAAGTAGTCCTATTGCTTTTATGCTTCACATTGTTTGTTTATCTCATTTAGTGGAAATTTCCAGATAATAAAGAAATCATCATGGTGCTTTTAATTATACAATAACATAATTCTACTAGACAAACTGGATGAACACATTAATTTCTGGCATGACTTCTTAGATCTATCCATTATGAGGTTAGATAGGGCAGATTTAATTATTGATCATTCAGATAGTGAATGAAATTGAACTCAACCCTATCGTATTGAAAGGTGATATACCATTGCTAAACTATCAGTAAACCACAGTCTTCAAAACTCAACATAAGAAATAATCCAAAACTGCTCAGCAAGGATATTGAATATCTGACTTTATTATTTTATAACCAATGATGTTCATGTTAGTTAGATGAAGAAGGATATGATAAAGCTCTCAAAGAATAAATTATGGTTTAAATCATAAAGTGGATTGTGTAGCTGCAGGACTTGCAGGACTTTATTATAGATTAAAATAGATTATAAAACTGTTTATGTGGCATTTGTGCAGCTTCAGTTAAAATTTCACTGCAACAAGACTTGCAAGAAATCAGAGGTTAAAGGAAGGACACAAGAAAAACATTAATTTCATTTAGAAAGTGTACTCATTGTTGAGGTAATCAAAAAATATTTTCCATATTTCTTCTTCTTACCTGCCTAGATAGCAAGACTGTATTTGTGTGTGTGTGTGTGTGTCTGTGTCTATATGTTGAAATTTGTGAATTTAACAACATCTTTTTAAAATGGAAATATTTGGGATAACTGAAGACAAGTCAGAAAAACCGCTCCCAGATACTGTGGTTCTTGTATACCATTGACTGGCCACCATGCTGGAATTCGTTCCAAATGCCTTGCCTTCCAAGAGTAATCTGACATTCTGGCATCTTTAACTCTGGCTTGTTTAACATGTGTGTGAAGGCAATGCCTTCCAAAGGAGCAGAATGGATGGACAAGGAGAAAGGCACACTGACCAAAAGGCCCAGTGTTGTGTATGCCTCACATTCATTACAATTAGTGTCACCATTTCCTGGCTCAGACGGAAACAGTTGAGGACTGTGGCATTTGGGAAAGGATATAATACAGAAACAATAATTAACAGCTTCTCTGCATTAAATTCTGAATTTGAACCCAAAACTGGTGATTCCTGTGGATTGTTGGACTCTAGCTGTGGGATAAAGAGACTAAGGAGGTTGACAATCAGCAAAGTCCATATTTTGAAAATGTCTAATATAGGGATATTCATTTTAATGTTTTTTTTTTATATAGACAGTGTTTTGATGTGTTTGTCTCTTTCTGTGTCACAGACAAGGAACTAGACACACATACACAGAGTGTTGGGAGTTTTCTCCATTGCTGTCACTTTGTTTTTCAAACCCTCTGTCCATTTTTTTCCTAAGAAGCCACACACTATTGACGTTGAAGGCTTTGTGGGTTACTATTCAGTGAGTTCAATGTATGAACTCGTTTTGTGCTCTATCTCAGAAGCTATCAGTCACAGTGTGTCCTTGCAGAAGACATTCAGGGGAGGGAATTTGTCACCAATTCATTTGTAGTTCTCACGCCTCCATTCTGGTATTTTGGATTCCCTAGCCCCTGAGTCTCACTGCAGTCCTTGCTAAAATGTGGACTTCGCTCCTTTATCTACAGTAAGATGCAGAGCTGGTGTTTCTTTTCACTGTGACCTATAAAATGTAGCAATTGCCTTGGTTCCAGTCAATTTGGAACAATGGATGGGTAATTGACTAGATCACACATCAATCTGATTCGGCACTTATTGTGACCCCAAACCTCAAATCCTATAAAGCTGTCGGTCTTGTACATTTATGTTCCAGGAGTAGTAGCCTTTATTCCCTCCTCCAATATTTTTTGATTAGCCCACAAATGATCAGAAACAATGTCAGAGTTTCGAAATTCTCTACTAACATGTTAACATGAATGTTGTTTTTCTAGACAGAATGAATCACCATGTGTTACTTCATAGAAAATATTTGAAAACCCAACTACAGCATAACAGCCCATAACATGTGGTACCACACTGTCAGAGAAGACTTTCTGTGAAGTCTGTCCAAATTTTCATAGATGCATCACCAAATGATTCCAGTAATATTGATGGGGTCAGCATTGCTGAATGGTTAAGAATATGCGTTTAAGCCGGCGCCGTGGCTCAACAGGCTAATCCTCTGCCTTGCGGCGCCGGCACACCGGGTTCTAGTCCCGGTCTGGGCACCGGATTCTGTCCCGGTTGCCCCTCTTCCAGGCCAGCCCTCTGCTGTGGCCCGGGAGTGCAGTGGAGGATGGCCCAGGTGCTTGGGCCCTGCACCCCATGGGGAGACCAGGAAAAGCACCTGGCTCCTGGCTCCTGCCATCGGACGAGCGCGGTGCGCCGGCCGCAGCGCGCCGTCTGCGGCGGCCATTGGAGGGTGAACCAACGGCAAAAGGAAGACCTTTCTCTCTGTCTCTCTCTCTCACTGTCCACTCTGCCTGTAAAAAAAAAAAAAAAAAAAAAAAAGAATATGCGTTTAAGGGCCAGTGCTGTGCCTGCAGCCCATATGGACACCGGTTCAAGTCCCAGCTGTTCTACTTTTGATCCAGTTTCCTGCTAGTGCCCCTGGGAAAGCAGCAGATGGCCCAAGTGCTTTGTGCCCCTGCATTCACCTGGGAAACACACATGAAGCTGCTGACTCCTGGCTTCTGGCTTTGGCCTGGTGCTGCCATTTGGGGAGTGAACCAGTGGATGGAATATTCCTCCTCCCTCCTTCCCCCCACCTTTGTCCATACACCTCCTCTCTCTATACTTCTGCCTTTCAAATAAATCAATAATTTTTTTTTTAAAAAAAAGAGAGTTCACAGATACCTGGGCATGGATTCTGCTATCATTGACTCAACAGTTACTTAAGTTTCAGGTGTCTCTATTTTCCCATCTGCAAATTTGGGTAGTGATAGTAACTGGGTGGTGGTAAGGATTAAGTGAAGGGACAAAGCCATGTCTGACACATAATAAGCACTCAGTATGAGCGTGATCATTGTGAATGTTAAATACCTGTAACCAAAGTCCCCAGAGATTGAGTGAAACATTGCAGTGTTGTCATCCATGGTGTATTTTCCCAAAGAGTACAATTGTTTGATGTTTATCTCTTATTTAACCCAAAGGAAACAGTAATGTAGAATATCTCTTGGTGAAAATACTTTAAAGAAAAATGTTTATCCAAGCATTAACATTTTGCTTATAAAATTAAAATAGTTACCAAAGATAAAATGAAATATTTTCCAAAATAGATTGGGGAATCTTGTATTTATTTTGTTCTTTTTATCTTGTTCATCATTTTATTTTTTTTCTTCTGGCTGTCCTTGGCTTCATGATCTGTTTTTATTCATACCATTACTTCATTATTTTTCACCACTAATTTAGTAATACCGTGTCCATCATGATACAGCTATAAGATCAGTGAATCTCCATGTATTTGTATGTGCTCACTCTGAATGGAATAGAACAAAGGTCTACATGTTTATAATTAAAATTTTTGTTCACTTTTAAATTTTTCTCAAAACTCCATTTCCTAAGAAATCAGTATAGGACAATAAAAATTTTCCATATTGGAATCAGGTTGATGCGCTTTTTATAATTTAATCCCACCCAGGGTTTACTTTAATAAAACTATGAATAATCATGTTATTTATAAATAACAATCATGGGAATAATCAAGGTCTTAAAATTAACTGAATATAGTCCAAAGTTAGCATTTCTTCCTTCTAGGGAGATATCAAATTACTTCATCCTAGTAAGAAATTCTGAATTGCAACATCTGTTGGTATTTATGTTGATCCCTTTTGTTGAGAAGATTAATGCCACGATTCTTCTGTTTAATCACATTTACCACAGATATTTGATGGAAAAGGTAACCGATCAAGGCAGTTTATGTTTCACCCCTATCTACCAGGCCTCTTTTTTTCCTCTCTCCCTAATCATTCCGTTAATGGGTTGTTTGGGCAGAAGCCACACAAATGCTCTCAGGTCATGTACACCCAATGCAGTTCCCTGCAAAAGAAAACTACCGGACTGTTTAGCCATGGAGCTTCCTGGAAATTTCTGGAACAACCATAATGTACAAGGACCTCAATCCACCCATTTATGGAATCTTTTGTGTGCCCTAAAGTGTTAATGGGGATGGTTTTGAGTGCAAGGACAGCCTTGGTGTCACAATATCTACTGACTGCTGAAAGCCTAGTCAATATAATTTCTAAATAAGATTAAAAAAAAAAAATCCCTGGAGATACCTAACATGACTTCTACAATGACTACATGAGGTAGTCATTGTACTACATGAGGTAGTATAAATAATGTGTAGCACCTGGTACATAGGATGTTCTCCACAAATAGTGACTAAATTTATGAAGAATTCCAGTTGGGAAGCAGTAAAATCATGATTCCTGCAAATGTATACCTAGGAATTTGGAGAAAGATCAGTCACCTCAATGTCAACATGTGCTTGTATATAAAAATACATATATGTGGGGGCCGGCTCTATAGCACAGCTGGTTAACACCCTAGCTTGAAGCACCAGCAACCCATATGGTTGCCGGTTTGAGACCTGGCTGTTCCACTTCCTATCCAGCTCTCTGCTGTGGCCTGGGAATGCAGTGGGGGATGGCCCAAGTCCTTGGGACCCAGCACCCTCATGGGAGACCCGGAGGAGGCTCCTGGATCCTGGCTTTGGATTGGCGCAGCTCTGGCTGTTGTGGCCAACTGGGGAGTGAACCATAGGATGGAAGACCTCTCTCTCTCTCTCTCTCTCCCTCTCCCTCTCCCTCTCCCTCCCTCCCTCCCTCCCTCCCTCTCCCTCCCTCCCTCTCTCTTCCTCTCTCTCCCTCTCCTCTCTCTGTGCAACTCTGACTTTCAAATAAATTTAAATAAATATATGTGCTTTAATTTCTTTTTTTTTTTTTGCCTAAGCAATTTACTTCTTTAGTCTTTTAAGCTAGGTAATTCAAATTATATATTCTTGATAGGAGTGTAATAATGGATTTTGGTGAGAGGGAATGGGTTGAATACTGCAATGAAAACTTATTGGAGGAGAGAAATCATGAAATTTAAATCTTTAGAGTGCAAAGGGTAGTGCATAGTTAACAAAATGCACTATTATCAAATTGTCTAAAACTTTATGTGCTGGAAAACACATATGGTGGAAAACCCAAATTTGTTCCAATGGTTAAAGGTCTGATCAGATGACTAAATACTTTCTCCGATTGCCAAAGTCAATGAGACAGGTTATGGATTGGGAAGGATAAAGCACTTCGTGTTTGCAATGTGCAATATTAGATCCTTCAAAAATAACTACAAAATGTGCAGGCAAGAACCACAGTAAATAATATATCAGTCATTTCTTGAAATAACAAGTGTTCCCTTAAAATACCATTTTATGAATACCCAGAGATTAAAGAAACACAAACCACAATTCCCACAACCCATCTGAGAACATGTTTATGAGGTATAGAGGCCTAGTCCTGAGCTTTCAACAACACTGGCTTTCTATCTCATTTTTTTGAATCATAAGTAATTATTAACTTTACTAACATACCTATGATTATTCTCTAGTGTGTGACCACTTAGCCAAAAGGAAGTAACACATCATTGCCAGGTTCTATTCTTACAGTTTGTTTTTTTCCCCCTTGAGATGGATTGAATGTTTTAACCACCTTTAAGCTATATTACCTTTAAACTTTTTGTAATACTCTTATGTTCAGAATGGGGAGTGTTTAAAAGATGTGGCAGGATTAAAAACCCCCTTTGGTTATGGAAGAAAACAGCACAGCTGTTGCTGGAGTAACAGTGCAGACTGTGGTAGGAAAGACACAAAAGGCAGACGTCCTTGCGAACCCCAGTGATGCACCGTAGCTGCTGCTGCTGCTATGCCAGATAGTATTATCATATTTGTAATTGAAGACATTGTAAAGTTATATATCTCAGGAGTTTTCCAATTCCTTTCTTTCGCTGTGTAAGCCTACAGGAAATTAACTCCTTAACTCTGGAGCAGGGCCCTGCCTGCCTTATTCAACAGTGTCTCTGGCAGCTAGAAAAGTTCTTGGCATCCTGACCACCCAGTGAATATCTATTGCAAACAACAAAACAGGAAGCAATGGCTTAAGCAAATTGATGTATGCAGGATGAGCAGGAGTCTGATGGACTCAGGAGCCCTCTGAGGACTGTTAAGAAGCCCCTCAGAATTCATACATGATTCTCCCGGCCCCGCAAAGCAACGTGAAATAATTTACTTTTATCCTCTCATTTTATGGATAAGAAAATAGAACTCAGGTCTTCTGGGATCCCTAGTTCAATATATTTTTTTCCTATCTAGGTAGTATATATTTATGGGAGTTAAAAAAGAACATTCCATGATAATCTTATGGGCCATTGTGTTTTTAACTACATTATTCCAGGAAGACAAGTCATAACAGTGAATGTCCTATAACCCATTTACTCTAAGTAGAAATGGTCATAACATATGCCTTGATAATTTACATATCCAATATTAATACATGATCTTCTTTCAAAATGTAAGGTATCTTGTTCTCTATGTATACTAAAAAAATCATGAAATTTTAATTAAACATTGGAAGCAGCTTGTTGTCCAATCATTGTCCAAACATATTTCTATTTCACATAGAAGTTTTAATCTAGTTCTTGTTTCTAGGGGGAAAATAATATAAAGAAAAAATATGGAACTGTACTATGGAAAAGTTCATGTTTACCTTTTTCTATCAGAGAATAAGCTGATACTTAAAATTAGTTATTTTGATGGACTTATTTCCACACTTTCAAACTTTTTCATTGTCTAAAGCCTAGAATCCAGTATTTTATATATATGCACATATATGTATAAATTGAAATGTGTGCATATATAAATATATTTTGTATACATCGTAGCAAAATAAATGAGAATAATAGGCATCAGGTTATAAAAATCACAGGTAAATAAATTTCTCATAATATGTATCAGAAAGACTACCAACCGGTTCTGTCCTATTATGAATTTCTCAGTGAAATCAGTGAACCTTATATACTTATTTGGGTCAAAATCACCTCCATTGTCCAGGGCTTAGGACAGAGCAACAAAAGCACTTTGATGTAAAGTGTAATTAAGGAGGCAAAGATCAAGGCTTTAAAGAGAGGGTTTAGCAAAACAGACATCCAAGAAGTCTTAGCAAGCTCAATGTCCCTAGTTACTCTGTGCCTGGAAGAAGGTTGAGAATTCATGCCCAGAATCATTCATGGTGTCCATTATTAATCTTAAAATGATTTGACAAACTTATTATGCTTCAAGTATTTTAACGAACTATGCTAGGGTTTATTGGAAATGTTTCAGTTAAAGTCATCACTGCAAAATATCAGCATATATTTAAAAATTAAGGTATACAAGGATTTGAGTGGTAACAAAGTCATGAATTATTTATGTAGCATCCTTTTGAAATAGCCATTTTGTATCATTTGGTTTTTGTATGGGGTAACATGGAAGGCCTGAAGTGTAGGTATACAAGTTGTGATGAGATGTTCCATCATCTGTGGGCCACATGTGTGAATAAGTCATCCTGCTTTCTTTTCTTTTTCGTTTACCGCTTCAGACATTGGCTACATGGATTTTTTTTTAAAAGAAAAGAAAGCTTCTGTTTGACAGTTCTAAAACTGAATACTCGGGTGATTTTACGACTCATGGAAGATCTGTGATCTTTACATATTTTATAAAATGCAGCTCACAACTCAGTGAAGCTTGAAACTCATTATAAATACAGAATGTGTTTTAGTTTGAGCTTCATAAGAATTTTATTAAGATTATTTAGTTTTTAAAGTGAACACATTTCATGTATGTAATATATACAGATTTAGGAGCATAGTGATAACTTCCTGTCCACCCCTCCCTCCCACCCACACTTTCACCCTCACTCTCTCCTTCCTTTTTTTCTCTTTTAATTTTTACAATGATCTACTTTCAGTTTGTTTTGTACTCATAAGATTAACCCTACACTAAGTAAAGAATTTAGCAAATAGTAAATAGAAAATACCACTGTTCCTCAATGGTAGAGATAAGGACTATAATCCACAAATCTCAAATGTCGATTTTATTCATATATATTACATTTCTTTTTTACAGTATTAGTTATCACAGTTCAAAGAAAGCATGATATCGTCTCTATGGCACTGGCTAATTTCACTATATATAATGGTTATCATTTTGTATCCATTTTGTTGCAAAAGACAGAATTTCATTTTTTTTTACAGCTGAGTAGTATTCCATTGTGCATATATACCACAATTTATTTTTCCAGTCATCAGTTGATGGACATGTGAGTTGATTCCGTATCTTAGTTATTGTGAGTTGAGCTGCAATAAACATGGGCGTACAAATAACTCTTTCATATGCTGAATTCGAACATTTGGGTAAATTCCCTGAAGTGGGATGGCTAGGTAATAGATTAAATATATTTTCAGATTTCTGAGATATCTCCATACTGTCTTCCACAATTTCTGTGCTAATTTACATCCCACCAACAATGGATTAGGGAATCTTCCCCATCATCCTTGCCAGCCTTCATTGTTTTTTGATTTCTTTATGAGAGCCTTTCTAACTGGAGTGAGGTGAAACCTCACTGTGGTTTAGTTTACATTTCCCTGATTGCTAGTGATCCTGAATATTTCTTCATGCGTCTGTTGGCCATTTTAATTTCCTATTTTGTGCTTTCATAATATCACAGAATAGTTTTCTATTTTAATGTAGGGATTGAATACAGCATTATTTCATATGACTGTTCATTTATTTATTAAATGAATGAATATCCCTTCCAAATATCCCTTGAAGAGATCAGACAATAGGTTTATATCTACATAAGTGATGAATTCCAGACTTAAAGACTGCTAACTTATTGCACCATTCAGAAAGACATCATACCTTTTATAAAGCATAAACTCTGTATGTAGAATCTTTGCATAGCTAGATTTGACATCTT
The DNA here is from genome assembly GCA_949820135.1 of Sylvilagus floridanus. Lineage (NCBI taxonomy): Eukaryota > Metazoa > Chordata > Mammalia > Lagomorpha > Leporidae > Sylvilagus > Sylvilagus floridanus. Next base: position 115,534,712 of record OX463230.1, read on the forward strand.
TGTGAAATTTCACAAATCAGTTAATAAGATTTTCTCTACCAAAATATATTCACATTCTTCTTTTTCTGTGATGCACTTTGTTTAGCAGGATTGAAACCAAGCATTGTGTCAGCCATAGAGTCAATGTTGACTGATTAACACATTGTTCTCATTGCAACATATGGCTAGCTCATAATTAACTGAAAATAATTCAATGGCCTTGTTTGGCTTTAAATCAAGTACAGTTCTACTTAAGGCAACCATAGCTGACATAATTTACGATGGTAATAATATCGTACTTTAAATCATATCAGTTCATTTCCTCTTTGGTATTTTTCTTTCCCATCAAGTTCTATTTCTTTGGCTATAGAATGCCTCTAACCCACATCTGTGTTGGTCTAAGTCATGAGTAAACTTTTAAAATAAAGTGTGCAAATGTGTTTTTATTTATTCAAAAGATGTTTTCAATTACCATTAAGTTCATTGTTGGTCTAATGTTAGCAGCTTAAATATTTGAAGCTGTTCTCTGGAAACCAGACACCCATCCAAACTTTAAAAATCTGGTAGATTCTTCATTTTATTGTGATTTTCCAAAACAAATGTTGATTGCTCAAAGCAGAAGTCCCTTTGATGAGTATAGGTTTAGTCAGAGTGCAGTGAGTGGGTTAGTAGCTATTATCCTTGGAATTAACCACTCTCCTCCACATTCCTGCCGCTTCCTGCCAAGGGGGACTTTTTCTTCACAAACTGCCAGCAACTGCACATCCTTCATATATGCAAATGAGTCAGTGTTTCTTTTCACCTTGCTGGACTGCACTCCTTGGTCATATCTTTTCCTCCTGGGTGTAAACAGTTAATGTTGACTGAATAGGCCACTTGTGCCCATTCCTTTATTTCAGGCTTAAATTTGATGAATAAAGTATTTCTCCACTATACCAGTTGTGGTGCTTAATTAGTCACAACAAAGATTTATTTCTTGCTCAAGCTGTGTGAATGTGATGGTGCAGGGGAAGTAGGTGTTTGGTGTTCTCTCCTAATAGTTATTCAAGAAGCATGCTGTTAGAGGGCCCAGGCAATGGAGTGGCATTCATATTTGAAGAATACTTTCAAGGTTGATTTCAGAAAGAGACAGGGGGCAAGGAAGATACTTTGGAGTACCTGTGTCTTTAAGAGACTGGTAGCAAACATGCACCTCATTGCAGTCCATTGGCTACAACTAACCACATGGCCTATATCCTGCTGCAGGGAGGCCAAGGAAAAGTGGAAGCATATGAAATATGTTTGATTAGTGCATCTTTGCCACATCCCTTAAGCTGTTTAAAGTTTGACTAAAAAAAAAACATGAAAAAGTATTATGTTTTACCAAGTCCTGGGATCTTGATGATTCCCCATCTTCGTTGGTAAAACTTGGATGTGTCCGCCAGCGTGAGAATCCTCGAACATACCCCAAGTCAGGTGCAGGGAAACTGGATTATTAAAAATTCTCCCATGTGATTCTTACTAGAGATCAAATTCAAGAAAACAATATAAACATGTTCAAAAAGATAGTGTGAGTCAGCGAGAAGTAAATACTTTTATAAATGTGCCCAGCTGTAAGATGGGACACCTGTCATACTCTGGAACTGACCCACACTCTTGTATACACCTCTTTTCTAATGGCAAACAATTACAGCTCTCACAAATATTGACATGATATTAGTTGTTGATCTGAGAACTTGACTGTATCAGACTTTGTGCTGAGGACCCTGGTGTTTAACATGTCACCAAGTGGCCCCTCTGTTGAACACTGCTTGATAGGAGAGGGAGCTCAAGTTTTAAAGGTAAGTAAAATTTCCTCAAGGGGACATGAAGGGGAAATTGATAAAGCTATAGATTTATCAATACACACTTATCCAAGATGAATTTCAGTCTCTCTCTTAAGCATACACACACACTTCCATGCTTGCATGTTCCTGAATGATCTGCCTCACCCAATGCAATGGCTGAGGCTTCTGATTAGTATTAGAAAAAAAATGGTTTACATTTAACATTTCACTTATTAGGACCTGAATACAAGACATTTCCTTCTTTAATCTCCACTGTCTCCCAGACATCAGTACAGCTTCCCTGATCACAAATGCAGAAAATTGCCAATGTAGTGAATTTTCTCCCCCACTCCCCGCTCTTTGTATGATCTAAGAGCTGGCAGTGGAGAAGCTAATGAGAGACCCAATATCTTGCAACACAGCAAATATGAGGCACTCTCTTGAAATAATACATCTCACAGGAAGAAGCAGATTGCCTCATTTTAAAGTACATTTGAAACACTGTGGGTTGAGGAGTCTGTGGCGCTAGTGAAAGAACATTTTCATTTCAAAAGCTGGGCTTTGTATGTCTGAATTTCAATCTATGTTATCTTGAACTTGGTTTCACACTAAAAGGACTAACAGCTATTTCATTGTGAATGGAAACTCAAGATTAAGAAAGGAGGATAATATCCAGCATCCTCTTGATTTTCTTCTAAAAGTACAAAAATAATCTCTTCTGGAAAAAAGCAAAACAAAATAGCAGGTGTGTAGCACTTAGAGAAAAGCCATAAGGTTGAAGTCACACTCAGGTAAATAATAAATTATGGTAATGAGGCTCATGATAGCATCTGATAGCCAGATGTGTAGAAACCAAGCCAATCCTCACCATAAGTGGTTTAACAAAACATATAAATCAACATATCAGTAGCCATTGTCATCACAAAGAAGTGGTTTTAAATAAGCCAAGAGCTAAGAGCTGGGCACCTATAAGGCGAGATAAACCTATTCATAAGGAATAACTAAGTGCAAGGGGTTTCACGAGAGAAAATTTAATCCTCGGATGGAGATTAAGTGATAGATAGCATTCATAAGGCTAGGACCATGTGCAGGGAGACCCAGCTCCATGGGAAAGTGGTTTCTGGCAGAATGTTTTCTATAACTCTATTTGTCCTTTGTGGTTGATAGCTAAATAAATTAAACCTTCTGTACTCAGAATTTTCCTTACCCTTTCAAAAAACAAAATGACATGGAATACACTGAGTAGAAATTTCAGAATGACTATATAGTAGGACTGCCTGTTTGGGCTGTACTGCTTTATAGATATTTATGATGAGAGGGATTGGTTCATTTGTGAATGAATTTCATATCAGGCCATTTTTATCTTTTTAAATTTTATTCATGTGAAGAGAACAGATTTCATGTATTTCACAGGTACCTTTCTAAGATGATAACCATAAAACTCCCTTTTCCCCTTTCTTCCTCAAACCCCCTTCTTCCTTCCTTTTTTCCTTTATTATTTGCAAATTTATAATTTGAATCCACTCTATAATCGCAAGCTTAATTCACCACTAACCATAATATTGAACAAGTAAAAAGTAAGAATACCACAGTCCCACAGGAGTATAAACAAGGACTAAAAACAACAATCACCTCACAAGATATTTGGCGAGCACAGAGAAAGAACCAGCAGAGAGAGCTGCCATACGTTGGTTCACTCCCCAAGTTCCTGCAACGGAAGCTCAGAGCCCCACACTGAGTTTGGGTTTTGCTTGAAGGTAACAGAGGCCCAATTACATGAGCCATCACTGCTAACTTCTAACGTCTGATTTGCAGGAAGCTGGAATTGGGAGAGAAGTCAGGACCATAATCCAAGTACTCTAATATGGGATCTGACATCTTTTTTTAAAAAGTTATTTATTTGAAAGCTAGGGTTACAAAGGGAGAGAGGGAAAGATACAAGTCTTCCATCTGTTGATTCAGTCCCCAAGTGGCCACAATGGTGAGGGTAGGGCCAGGCCCAAACCAGGAGCTTCATGTGAGTCTCCCACATGGGCCCAGGGGTCCAAGGACTTGGGCCATTTTCTGCTGCTTTACCAGGTGCATTAGCAGAGAGATTAATTAGAAGTGGGGCAGATTGGAACTGACACCTATATGGAACGTTGGCATTGCAGGTGGTGGCTTAGCCCATTACACCACAATGCTGATGCCAGAACGTGGAATCTTAGCTGCTAGTCTAGATGGCTGAGAGAGGAATTAATTTAAAAAATGCATCATATTTCTTTTATAGCTAACAAGATCAAAGTTCTGTTGCTCTTCATTTTCTGCCATGTACTTCATAAATGGTGTGAATGTCAAAATAGGGATATCAAAGCCATCACATTTGCCTGAGGATTCCCAAAGGAAAGTCATTTAACAGTATTTTCCTGACTTGAGCACCAACTTTGGATAGTGTGGGTATTGGAACGGTGAGATTCTGGAGTCTTCGTGTACTTGTCTCCAAACTACCAGTTCCTTGTTTGTGGTCTTCTCCTCTTTCAGTCTGGAAGCTCTTGTCCAGTCTCCTCCTCTCCAGGTGAAAACCAGGATAGGCTGGGGGCTCCTGCATGGATCCTAGGCTTCTCTCCAGTGGGGCGCTGCCCTACTTCTCTTCAGTACCACGTACTCAAGCTGGGTAGGCTAGCAGAGGGCAAGATTCCCTCCTTCCACAAAGTCTTAGGTGAAAATCCTCGGAGCAGGAAGGAAGGACAGACAGAGCACCTTGCTTATCATGATTGCCCCTTTATAATGCAGTGTTGCCCTTTCATCCGTGGGGCTCTAAACTTGGCTTTGAAGGAGTTAGTGTACCTTCTCTTTATTCATCCAGGAATCCCTGTTTCCTTTACTTTACCTCAGATGAATAATAGCCCTCTAAAATCCAAGCCATTCCGTCCTGTTATAATGCTTATTTTGAAAACACAATTTATAAAAATTCCACTATGATTGATACTTTAGGAGGAAATTTGAGCATGATGAGAATTGTGAGTTTGCTTATGTACAATTTCATCTGTTGGAAACATGACAATAAATGCAGAAAACTGCATTAGCTGAGTGGCACCCTGTAAGCACGTTATACACACACACACAAAGAGCAGAGCAGAGCAAGGGCCAGCTACATAATTTGCCCAGAACTTGTTCAGTGTGTGGGAGAGTCTTTATTCCAAAATAATTAAGCATTTCAAGAAAGAGCAGAACATTCAACCAGTTCTGAGTGTGGGGCCTTGGATTCCTGCTTAGTGTCGTCCTCAGACAGCACAGCTTATGAGCCATCTCCCTGTGACACCCTGCAACATGTCAATCCTCCCTCTGATTTTAGGTGACTCTCCTGTCACCTCCCCACAGTTACTCACACTGCACTGCTTCCCTGACCCCTTCCATAGGCAATCCTAGGGTCCATTTTAAAGGTTTTATTCATTATTTATTTGAAAGACATGGTGGGGGGGGGGGAGAAAAAAAGAGTCTGAAAGAGAGAGCTGGTAGGGGGTGTGGAGAGGTATCCTCCATACACTGGATCACTCCCCAGATTGCTGCAATGGCCAGGACTGGGCCAGGCAGAAGCCCAGAATCAGGAAAACCATCTGGTTCTCTCACATGGACGAGAGGAATCCAAATACTTGAGCAGTCGTCTGCTGCCACCCGAGGGGACGTTAACAGGAAGCTAGTTCAGAAGCTCAGGAAGGGCTGGATTCCAGGCACTCTGATCTAGCATGAGGGTGTCCGGAACGGTGGCTTATCCCCCAGCTCCACATCGCCCACTCTCTTCATTCATATTTTTATCTGAAAGGCAGAGAGAGATTTTCTGACTGGTGGTTTATTCCTCAAATGCAATGCTTGCCCAGACTGAAGCTGGGAGCCTTGAACTCAATCCCAGTCACCCATATAGAGGGCAGGGACCCTAGTATTGAGCCATTACCACTGCCTCTTATGGTGCATATTATCAGGAAGCAGAAGCAGAACCGGGACTCAAACCCAGATGCTACCGTAGGGGATGAGGACAACCCAACTGGTGCCTCAGCTGCTGGGCTAAAAACACCCACCCTCAGCTCTTTGCTAAAGCATTGAATTTATTTTAATATTTCTGTATTAACTCTTTTTTAAAATATTTATTCTATTTATTTGAAAGAGTTAGAGAGGTAGAGACAGAGAGAGAGGTCTTCCGTCCATTGGTTCACTCCCTAGATGGCTGCAATAGCCGAGGCTGTGCCCAGCTGAAGCCAGGACCCAGCAGCTCCCTCTTGGTCTCCCACTTGGTGCAGGGGCCTCATCACTTGGGCCATCTTCTACTGCTATTCCAGGCCACAGCAGAGAGCTGGATTGGAAGAGGAGCAGCTGGAAAAAGAACCGGCGCCTATATGGGATGCCAGTGCTTCAGACCAGGGCTTTAAACCGCTGCGCCACAGTGTCGGACCCTTACTGTTTCTGTATGTTTAATATGTGTAAACTGTACTGCTCTTATTAAGTTTCTGTTATTTTCTCAGTGTACTGATAGGATTTTTGGATCAGTGTACCTGCTTCCAATTTTCTCATAAGCCCTATCTGTGGATTTTATCTTGAAATCTAAAATAGCATGGTGGATTTTGCTGTGGTGGTGGTTGTTTAGAATGTATATGAATGTTTCATGTTATATGAGATTGACCGTAATTATGTAGAAAAGTGTTATTAAATTTCCCTCAACTCATAAATTTCACACTTAATGAGCAAACTAGTAGGGATAGTTGTAAGGATTTAAAGTTCAGGGGAAGTATGTGGAGAATTGAGGGTTTATTTTTGTTGTCCACTAAGTTTACATTGGATGACTGCTTGCAGCCTATCAAAATGTTTTTCAGCTGCAAAGAGGTCCTGCTCCAATGAGCTGAGTTTGAATTGCACTAAGGAATTGTAGATGAATTTAAGAAAACTCAGACTGTTGGGTTTAAGTTATTTGATTATGTGAAAGTATCCAAGAAAAGAGTACATTTAATCAGTGTATTGGTTGCTTGGGTTTAAGTGATAATGCACTGCTAAAAGGCACAGAAAACCATGTGGCAACCCATCACTAAGGGCCAATGAATCCTAACAAGACCTCAGCTTGCAGAAATGCAAAATGAGATGTGGGTTTGCACTTTCTTTGCTCTTCTCTAGCAACTTACATGAAATGATGTGTTTCAAAGGTGGGAAATAGATATTTGACCATACTGTGAAAGATATAAAACAATTTTATTTGGAAGAGGATAAAACAGGACAAGAGCTAGATGATCATCTACAGATTATGTACCTCAAGAGCTTGATTCTACAGGTAAAGCATATGGGTGAGAGGGCACATTTGTAGACAAAGACTGTGTAGGAACCATTAGCCAGCTCTGTGGACTTCCAACGTGCTTCCTTCCTGGGCTTCTCTTGGGCAGACAAGCAGAAAAATTAAGGAGATAGAGTGCTTTACATGTACACTTATATGAGTCACACAAACCCCGTATGGTATGTAACATTTAGTATTTGATCTCTCCTTTGGATGCTCACAAATATGTGGCATGGGGCACCTAATTGGTAGGGCACAGTGAAAAATAAAAATGTGGGTGCCTTTATTCAAATTTGTTAAGATTTTCAGAACAATGAATGGCAGATGAAGCACAGAAACTGTGTAAAGATAGGACCCTGTGCTGTCTACAAGTGACACTCAGGAAACGGAACCTGCTTTCTGGTTCACACAGAGAAACCTGGTTCTGAAAACCCATTCTTATTCTCTCAGATCCCAGGTAGCTGGATTGGACATGAAAGAGCCAGGCCTGGAACTAGCACTCATGTATGATGCTCACATTGCAGGCAGCAAATTAACCTACTGCTCCACAATGCCAGCCCCTGAGACATGAAAGTGGGAGTATTCAAAAATATTCAAAGCAATTTTTGCTTAAAAGCATAGAAACAAAGATATTAAAAAAAAAAAAAAAACAGAACTTGGAGTAGTGACTGAAAGTACAGCTACAGAAAAGCAGCATAGGTAGGGGTGCCCAAGAGATCAGGGCCCATTTTGGCAATGCTTTCCATGTTCATGGGGAAAAATTCAGTAGACTTAAAATGAGATGTGAAACTTACATCTAGCCAGAAAAAAAACCTACTTTCAAGCCATCTTATTTATTACCCAAAATCCATTTACTTCAAATGACTTTTTAAGTCCGGCTAGACGGTCTTTGAGTTCTGCTTCGCAGAATTTAGAGCCTCCAGGAAAAGGTTAAACACACAGTCTGTTTATGTAGATAGTAAGTTGGGTAAATATATTGAAAATTGGAACAACATTGCTTGCTAAACTTGGACATTTTAAGATTTCTTATATCTAAAAATTCATATTCTTTTCATTGCCTACTATATTATGAAAATATTCACACATTATTGAATGCTCATATTTATAAACAGTGCCATCAATAGAAAATGGCAGTAAGTAGTACATTTCTGAGGTTTCTTTATTCGAAAGGCAAAGTTACAGAGAAAGAGGAAAGGGAGAGCGAGCTTACATTCTCTGGTTTATTCCCCAAATGAACACAACAGCCAGGGCTAGGCCAAGTTGAGACCAAGAACCTGGAGCTCCATTCGTGTCTCCCACATGAGTTACAGGGGGCTAAGCACTTGGGACATTTTCTGCTGCTTTCCATGGTACATTATCAGGGCTCTGGAGTGGAAGTGGAGCAGCCAGGACTCAAACCAGTGCTCATATGGGATGCTGGCATCCTAGGTGGCAGTTTAACCCACATACCACAACTCCAGCCCTATAAATAATGCATCATTTTATTTAAAGGATATGAAAATATTACTAAGTAAACCACTGAAATAGCCTGATTTTCAATGAGGTCTATTTTTTCTTAGTGACTGACAATTAGGTCAAATAATTCAATTCAGTTAACAAAGTTAAAGATTAAATTAACTCAAAACATTATGTATTATCTAAGACATGTAGCAGATTGTCCTGATATTAGGTTAAGTTTTAAAGTGTTTTATAGCTCTAAGGACCCCAACAGGTACATTTCAGTTTGGTTTTCTATTTAAATTTAACAGCTGAAAAGATTGCTCTTCTGAACGGTTGTATGTTTCATATGACCATGGAAATAGAACAATCAACTACAACGTAACAACACTCTTTTCTCTGCTTCTTTTTTCTTGATGAGAAGAGGAGAGATTACAGCTTTATCTCTGCAATATCTTCTTTCTATTGCATTTGGTAATATAAAATCTGAAACATAAATATCTTCTCTTGTGACCTTAGGTATTTTTTCTAAACTCTATAAGCCTCAGATTTCTTATCTATAAAAATGTCAATGATAATTGTACCTAACCCACAGGGTAATTGTGAGAAGTAAATCAAATGATGGATATAAAGCACACAGCATTCAGTCTAGCCACAGGCAGCCCAGGATAAAAGGTAGATATTATTAAAATTATTATATGTCCACAACGTACTGGGTCCTTTGGAGTGATTGGATCAGCCGTTAGCTTGATTGACGGTACATGTGCACAATCTTAGTTACTCGAAAGACTTCATATTAAGGCTGTCTTCCCAGTTGAATAATCCTCAACATGTCCCCACAGGGAAACCAAGTTTAATGGCTTTCTATCATGGGCTATGGTTAGGACTGCAAATCTGCTTGTTTGTTCTAGTCTTGCTTAAAATTTCTAAAAAGTAGTTTTTTCATTGTGTGATGAGGCAAGAATCCCATTTTAGCCATATTTTAATTATTTTATGGAGGATAATCCTAAGCACACAAAGGCATTTACTAGCTGTTTACGGAATGAATGAAATTTGGAGCTACAAGAAATAGTCACTTCTAGCTCTAAACAACCATTTTTCTTCCTACAAAAAAAAAATGTAAGAGTTTGTCATAACAATGTTATTTATATACTTAATAAATATATTTTTATTTGGTGATTTTCCACTTGGTCCATGGAATTAAAAAATTATTTTATGTGATTGGCAATGGATATCTTTATCAGCAGCTAAAATGAGTATTTTAGAATGAACAAGAACTACTTTCCATTTATCTTACTTTTCTTCCCTAAAATCATTTACTTGTTTTAGCATCAATTCTCTCTGGCTTTCTGACTCTTCTTCCTGTATTGCCAAGTTGTGTCCCTCACTCCTAATGCATGTGGTGAAGTTCCAACCCCACAATATCTCAGAATAGGATTTTATTTGATGATAGATCTCTCAAGAGGTAATTAATTTGAAATTAAGTCCTAACTGAACCTGTCTAGCGCCTTTCAGAGAGGGAAGATGAGAATATGGTCACTCTCAGATGGCAGATGCATCCAAGCCATCTGATTGCCAAGGCACTAGGCTAGGGATGCTCACAGAGGGAGAACCGCATGAAGACCATATACGTGCCAAGGCAGGAGCCCACAGGAGAAACTATCCCTGCTGACATATTGACCTCAGAATTTTGGTCCCCAGATTTGGGGAAAAATGTTTGTACTGTTTATTGATATGTTTGGTAGTAGCCCTGGAAAATGAATACAGTTCACATCCACATACTAGCCCAAATACAGTATTTTCTACAATGATTTTCCTTATAACTCTGGTCTGTCTGATCCCTACAATTGCATTGTATTTTTATTTTACTTTGTATTTTTCATGAATTTTAACTCTTCAAACTGATTGACAGCCCCAATGGGCTACATCATGTTTTGCCTGATTGTGTATATACCTGTGTATATATCCACACGCTATCTAGCATATGTCTTCACAGACATAAGATAGTAGATGTTTAAAAAATTCATGAAGTAATTTTTATCCTGTATAGATGTGTATTAAAGATACAGGAAGTTTTCAGTTTTATGAAAGGATTCACTTAAATGTATTTCCTTTGGCATTTCCTTGGGTAAAGATTACCAGCAATTCTGTTTTTGTATTAAGTTATGCTTCATTGACAGAGCTATGCTGTGGTTGTTTCTAGTGTGAAGTGAAATAATGGGAAAGGAAGGGATTCTGAGGTTTGGTTGGAAAACTCTACTGAACGTTGACATAGCACTTCAGGTTCCAAATTATTTGTTTTGTTTATTTTCATGAAAAGTTGAGCCAACAGTAAAGAATATGCTATAAGATTGAAGACATTTTTAAATTTTTTTAAATGTATTTAAGGGACCAGTACTTGTGGCATAGTAGGTTAAGCCTCCACCTGCAGGACCAGCTCCCATATGGGTGCTGGTTCAAGTCCTGGCTGATCCACTTCCGATCCAGCTAATATGCCTGGAAAAGAAGCAGAAGGTGGTCCAAGTGCTTGGGCTTCTGCATCAACATGGGAGACCAGGAAGAAGCTCCTGGCTTTGGATTGGCCCAGATCCAGCTGTTGTAGCCATTTGGGGAGTGAACCGGCAGATGGAAGACCTCTTCTATCTCTCCCTCTGTCTGTAGTTCTGCCTCTCAAATAATACACACACATACATACATGCATACACACACATATAAATATTTGAAAGGCAGAGAGAGAGAGAGAGAGAGAGAGAGAGAGAGACCCCAACCTCCCATCTGCTAGTTCACTCCGTAAAGGCTGAGTAAAGCCTAAAGCTGGGATCTGGGAACTCAATCTGTGTCTCTTCTGTGGGTGAGAGAACCCAAGTATTTGAGCCATCACCTGCTGCCTCCCAGAGCTTATATTAACTGGAAGTTGAAATCAGAAGCAGAACCAGGACTTGAACCAGGAATTTTATTCTGATACAGAATACAATTATCTCAAGCACTGTGTTAATCACTATGCCAAAGGCCTGCCACAAAGTTTAAAACATTTGATTGCTTCAGATCTAATCTGGAGAAATCAGTTTAGAAACTTGCCATCTCTTTCAACCTCTTTTATCAAAGCCTAATTTTTGAGACCATTGGATATCACTAGTGTTGACATTGAATAGATGAGAGTCACATTGTCTCTAATTTTCAAAAAATTATGAAATTACAGAATAAGTATTTCCAGAATGATCATTTTATGTGTTTGTGTATGTATATTCACATATATGTATGTATGTGCGATAATATGAACTCAAACTATACCCTACTCCCATTATACCTCTCTAAGATGGGTATCCTTTCTGTAACACATGACAAATTAGCCTTGAGTAAATGCAAAATCATTTATGTATTCAGCCAAACTTCAAAGGATAGTTATAAAAATAAACATTAACAATGAAAATATTTAGTTAAGTCAGAAAACCAAAATATGATGAACCCTTCAGGTTATAACAAATTGGGACACATTTGCAGGATTGAATAAAATTTTGAGGCATTAATCCTCAGTAAGATTTGGTTTTGTAAAGTGTGGTTTTGTAAAACTGATGGCTGCCAAGTTGATTTTTTTTATCAGTTTATAATTTGGCAAATACACTTTCTTATGCATTTGTTGAACTCTGTTTAATGTGTTCTCATGGGCCATACTTATGAGAACTGACTACTTAGTAAATTCACATGGGGGAGTAATTAAGAGTGCTACCTTGATGTATTTGAAAGATAGGTTTTCAGGCTCAAGGTCATGACACACTGTGGCTATTGTACATTTCACATATTTTTTTCCTGATTCATGTTTTATAACTTTGATAGAGACTTTTTTTATATTGAGTAGATCAGATAGTTCCAAATTTTAATCAATAACCCATGTTTTTGCCAAAAAAAAAACCCTAAATATCATTTTAAAACAGGATGGAAAAGTCAGATTGCAAAATGAAATAATAGGAAATTAGGCTATGATTTTCATTCTTTTTAAATGGATCAGCTGATCCTGTTGCTGATTTCTGTAATATTAGAGTGGAGTTGTATCTCAGGAGGTCTTTCATTAGGAGTTAGGACTGTACGGTGGAATGTAACCCATAGTTTTAAATTACTCAGCACATTTCCCTCTTCTTCCTCTATATATACATGGATAGCTTTTACATGAAGATGAAAATTTGCTATTTGTTCTTGATACCTTTAACATACTACTTGATATACTTCTTTAAAAAATGACCGTGAACACATACTTCTGAACTCCTTCCCTCAACTGTATTCCAAGGGGAATGTAGCGACTGCATTTATATTTTCAGTTAATTTTTTGCAGATTTATTTTATTTGAAAGGCAGAGTTGGAGAGAGACAGTGAGCTTCCAATATGCTAGTTTGCTACCCAAATGGCTGCCCCAGCCAGGGCTGGGACAGGCCGAATCCCCGAGCCTCATCTGGGTTTCCATGTGGATCCAGGGGCACAAGGATCTGGACCCTTTGCTGCTGCTTTCCCAGGCACACTAGCAGAGAGCTGAGTTGGAAGTGGAGCAACTGAGGCTTGATCTGCCACCCAGTTTAGATGCTGACATTGCAGGCAGTGCCTTAACCCATTATGCCACAACACTGGCACCATAACATTTGGATGGATACATGTAATCTTTAATACAGGCTTTCTGTTTGAGGATCCAGCAGACTTTAGAATATGGAATAGATTTTTGAGATGTTTGTAACTAGATGAAGTTTCCAAAAACCTTGGGATATGCAGTTATGCTTGTTCCAGGAAAGACATGGCTATTCCTTTTATTAGCTTGATTTATTAGCTTGATTATCTCCTGTCTGACTTCATCTGAAGACTCAGTTTAATTTGATGGGGCAAAGTGACCACTTACAAGTTAAAAATCACCAAGGTTTCCAGTGAAAAATGTCAGGTCAGGTTTTTGACCATAATTACTTAGGCTTCTAGACAGTTAAAAGTTTAAGTTCATATGCACTTTACAGAAAACATTACAAAATAGAGGCTCAAGAAAATTGGACATTTTATTTTTCTTCCTAAGTAAGTCAGATTGAAGCCATATCCAAACGTACACTTTGTGGCTGAAGGGTGTGTGGGTAAATATGTCTGTGATTTTCTTGTTTAATTCATGGATACAATATGGCTGCTGAAGCATCTGCCATCACATTTGAAGTATTAGAAACATGAATGAAGTAGAAAACATAACAGAAGAGATGAAAAAGTAGCATCTGTTTTAGAAATACAAAGCCTTTCCCCAATTTCTCTAAACTTGTCCTTAAACCTCTTTAGCCTTAACAGTGTTGTGCAGTCACATGTAGAAAAATGAGTATAGGAAGGTGAGCTTTTAGCTTTGTATAACAAAAGGAAGGCAAAACAAGGAATAAGAGTAATCTTGAGTTTGCAACATTTTGATCTGCCACAGGTCTACCCAGAGTTTGATATACATGAGCACAAGGAAGCATAGAGCTGAGAGTTGATGCCTGACATCATCATGAGCTCAGAATTCTACCATGTTGACTAATGATTAAAAGAATTGTTTTCATATAAAGTAAGTTACATTGCCCAAGTACTTTAATAATTTAAAATAATTGCAACTTAGAAAATTAAAATTAATTATAAATATGGATTCAGATCCATACCCACAATGAGACTTGTGTGGTATTGGATGTTATGTGAATAGTAGATCAAATGTGCACCTTCTGTTCCTTAAAGTCCTACTCAGGACGGCACAGGTGCTACAATAATCTGTCTTGCATCAAGGAAATCCTTCAGTGAGTTTGGCCCAGGATACATTTTCCTGGCATGGTAAGATTTGCTCTAAACCCATTGCTTTGGTTATCATGTCATAGGGAAAGAACACAGCGTATCTTTTCTTAGAACCACAGTTTTTGCTGTGTCCTGTAGTGACATGTGACCACTGTGGGTGATCTCCAGGGCAGAGAGAGCCTGTGCTTTGTGGAGTACGTGGTGCAGATCAAAGCTTCTTGCCCTTTCTCTATTCCATTCTCCACTTTGACCAACCCAACTACTTAGTGATTCAAATATTTCCTTCAACAAGGGGATATAACTTTCAGCTCCACTCCTGTAATTCTAATACCCCCAAGAGGGATAAAGAGCACACATACTGAGACATTTTGCAATGCTTTGGGACAATGAGTCTATAGTAAGGATCAGAGTAGGAAACTAGGATAGTGCTGTAAAAGGTGATTTTATTTTTAAAGAAATGATAGACATCTTTTGTAAAGTGGGACAATGAACTAAGACTTTACTTAAAATGTGAAAAATTATATACAAGGGGGCTCCAAAAGTTCATAGAAAATTTGCCTTAACTTTAAATTTAATTTGTCAAGAAATTTTCCAGTGTCCCCTCATATATAATAATTTGGGGCTTTGATATCATTGGGACATTCATTCCACCAACAGACAAAGCATTATGGGGATGAAATGATCAATAAATAATGAAAAACCCAAGCAAATGAAATCCGTGTTTGAAATCCCATTGTCTTAAAATGTGAAACTAGTTGTGGAATTTTCAGAGAAACCAGCACTTATAGTGACACAATTAATAGTAAGCAAGTGTGGTGGAATACAAGGAGCCTTCAAAAATTTCATGGAAAACCTGTATTATAAAAAAAAAAACTGCATGAATTTTAAAAAATTACATTAAAATAAGATCTTTTAATCCAATTTTCCATGGACTTTTTTGAGTTCTCCTGTGTATAATCCTATATCCCTATGACCATATGGGATATATACAGTTTCTCTGGGAGTGGTATACATATGTCCCCACCCTTGTTGGCATTTAAAGACTTTGGAACAAAGGAAAGTGAGGTGACCAGGAAGGTGGCCCCACATGTCTACAGCAGCTTGAGGAGCCATTGTGTGTCTCCCCAGCTGTCTTGATCTTTCTCTCCAACACACAAGTTACATCATAAGTAAGATCACCCTGGACCCCAAAAGGAGAAGAGTGGAGCAGGACTGAAACTCTTAGCTCACAGAAATCTACCTGTAAGACATCAATGAGAGAGAAGCATGCACTTTTTGTTGTTTAAATTCCCTGGGATTTTAAAGTTATTTGTTGTTAAGGCCAAGCTAATTTATATGGAAATTTGTGTGCTTTTTTATTTTGGGTTTGTCTTTACCTTCCACTGTACTACTTTTGAAAAGGGCAAAATGATGATCTGTTTTTTCATAACCCTCCTCTTATTTTTGAAGTACATCTCCACGATTCAGGACAGAAACCTTTTAGGTTATTGCTTAAAAAAATTAAACAAGAAGAAAATGTCAGGCCTTTTCCTCTTTATAACACGTGGACATCTTTGAAATTAAAATTGATTTGTCTGGAGAGGGAGGGACCAAAATGGAGTAAATGCCAATTAATCCAGAGAGCAATGTTAACATTGTCTAAAGCACAGAATATCTGCTTTATACTAACCCCGTGCAACATAAGAAAGGAGGTTATCTATAGAATACATTATGTACACAGTTGATTCACATTTAGGGTACAAGAAGCCATTGTGGATTTTTGGTGCCTTAATGTTATTTTGTGTGGCATATGGTATAATTACTTGTGTTCCTCGGCAGTCTGTTGGAACCCCATCCTTCCCTGAAATCTTTTAAAGTAATTGCTGACTGCAGGGAAACTGGTTAGCTAGGCAGAGTTGAATAACTACAGGTCTCTTGCTACAAGGTTTTGCCAGACTCATTCATATAAACTCTGTGATGTAGGTCCTTTGAAAACGCCCCTACTTTCCTGTCTTTGTACTTCTCTGAGGAAATATTTGTCATCTCATGTTACACATGTGAAGTCATGTACAGATTATTTTCAGATAGTATCCCAAAAGCTAAAGCCCCAGGAAAAGTTCCCATGAAATGTGATTCCTGGAGAAATGATGAGATTATGTGTTGTGATTTTATGTGCCGTTATAATTAAATAAAGTCTTTATAGACAGTATATTTGTGAATGGTTCCTCCTACATCACTTTATACTGCAGACTATAAAAAAATCAACACAGTTTGCCATCTGAACGTGAAATTCTTAACTTGAAATGCATTGCTAGAATGGGTTGATTATGACGGAAGAACATTCTCTTGTAATAAGAATCATATTCAGGCAACATGACCTCCATATGTAGCTGTCATATTAGAGATGACAAATGAGGACATTCCAAAGGTGTCCAGATTGCTCAAGTCATTTTGTATTATGCAAGATATGGTACTCATCTAAAAAAAACTTCAAAGTTCACAAATTGCTGAGCTTTCAAAAAAATCCAATCATAAAGTCAACATGTAACCTTCATGTACAAGTTAGAAATAGAGTGGCACATTGTAGCTTGTAGTTACTATGCATTTGAGTTTGATTTTTATGAGAATGTTCTTATCACACTGCTGTAAAATTGCACTGAAGTTGTCAAGTAGATCAACAAAATGTGCCTAACATTTAGTGATGTGACATTTGGTGGAATGTAATTCCCTTGAGGCTAGCATATTCTATTGAGACATAGCCCTTTTAGAAACTTTCAAGTATTCAAAGTTAAGGTTAGGTTAATTGATGAACACTGTTTCCAAGGCATAGACGTTAGAGTTTATTAGAGTTATACATTTAAGCTCTGAATTTTAATCAAAGCAAGGATTTGTTATGACTTTAAGTCAAAACTGTGCTTTCACTTTATTTAGAATTCCTTTACTTAGAATACGCATGCCAAATGTAAAAACTATAAAATGTTTGGATATTATTTTAAAACATAGCATCCACTGTCTTTGGACATGAAGCAATAACTTTCTTTCAAAAGCACCTGTGCTCTTTCTAAGGCAGACTTTCCTTTTAGTTTAACAACTTTAACAAGTTACATTCAATGCCATCTGTGTCTCAGACTGGCAGGCATTTCAGGCTTTGTTGTTGGAGAAAAGGAAGTTACAGTTGAAGTTCTTTCAAGTAGACAACAGTATGATAGCCATAGAGAAAACCCACAGTGGTAAGTTATACCTTGAGAATGTTTTTCTAAATATAAAACCATGTGAGAAACTGTGAAGTTGAAGTAAATATGATAGTGTGTCCAAATAACTGACTAATTATTATGTAAGTTTTTTCACTAAGATGATCCTTACTTCAAAAATATTTGCATAATAGCAAAATAGTTTGTGTTTGTATGAAAATATTCATTCACTCAACTAACATTTCTTTAGCTCTTTTTTATGGAGGGAAGTTTTAGGTGCAAAGGGTTATAGCAGGAAAATAAATTTAAAGAAATGCTGAGAAAATCATCTGTCATCACATGACTTAATTTTAGTGTGGTAAAATAAATCTAGAAATGCAATTATT
The DNA here is from genome assembly GCA_949820135.1 of Sylvilagus floridanus. NCBI lineage: Eukaryota > Metazoa > Chordata > Mammalia > Lagomorpha > Leporidae > Sylvilagus > Sylvilagus floridanus. Next base: position 115,552,551 of record OX463230.1, read on the forward strand.
AGAGGCAACACTAGCAAGAATGGGGGTTGAGAATGAAATGGGTCAAAATGTGGTATTTCAGAATGGATACTCAAGGAGAGCCCCACTGGGAGGCATTGAGATGGTATCCTAGAGTGAGGGAAGAGTTAGTGCAGATGTCTCGAGGCAGGAGCATATCCAAGTGTGTTTTTGAGCTTTAAGAATGCAGGTGTCATTAGAGTGGGGTAGGTAATGAGTTATATGGAACAAAACACCTAGTGGTGTCTGGAAAGATCATGTAAGGCTTGTGATAAATGAATGAAGTTATTGAATGTTTTCTCAAGTGAGATGGGAAATTTTAGCAGTGGGTTTTTTTGGTAATTATTATATAAATAAATTATACAAAGTATTTTCATATAGGTAAATTATGTTAAATAAGTAAATTATATAAGTAAATTATACAAATTTCATGTATTTCAGATATACAGATTTAAGAGCACAGTGATACTTCCCACCCCACACTCCCTCCCAACCATGCTCCCACCCTCAGTCCTCCTCCCTTTCTTATTCTTTTAATTTTTATGATGACATACTTTCAGTTTATTATATAATCATAATCTTAATCCTCTGATAAGTAAAGAATTCAACAGATAGTAAGAAAATAAAACACTATTCCTCAACAGTAGAGACAAGGGCTGTAAACAATTATCAAATCTCAAAATGTCAATTTCACTCTTGGATATTATATTTTTTTATACTCTCTTAGTTACCACAGGTCAGAGAAAACATGATATTTGTCTTTTGGGGACTGGCTTATTTCACTCAGTATAATGCTTTCAAGTTGCATCAATTGTGCTACGGTGTATATATGCCACATTTTCTTTATTCAGTTATTGATTGATGGACATCTGGGTTGATTCCATACTTACAGCAGTTTTGAGCAATACAAAATATCATATGAATTGCTTTGAGAATAGACTGTAAGTCCTGGGTCCAACCTAGAAGCGGGGAGGCCAGTAGGCGGCTAGGGATGATTAGATGCTGACTTTCACCATTCTGATGTCATGGAAGTAGAGCGAGTGGTAAAATTGTACATATGGTTGTGACAACAAGCATGCAAGTTTACTGATGGTTTGGTTTTTGAGTCTGAGACAACAAAGAGAATCAGGGTTTATATCCAGTTTAAAATTATTGCTCTTTTTATGGATGGTAAAGCCAGCATGAATGATCTCCTTTGAAAGGTAACCTTATATCCCATGGGTTCTTAAGCTAAGGAGTTTGTAAACAGATCTCACAGATTCTTCAGTGTAGAGTGGGCAAAAAATTCATCTTCATTTTTATGAATTTAGTACTCCTTTATTTATGAATGTAGACCACAAACAACTATATAATTTGCAGTTTCTATAGCTTTATCATCAAAAGAATTCAGGCATTCATTCATATCACATTATATCTTGTGCAGATAGCCCAAAAGATCATTTATACTCATCACTACATTCAAATAATTATTAGTAATTATATTTTCTGCCAGACCATATTATATAATATATTAATAAGCACATTTATCACATTAGAAATATCTTAGAAATTAAATTTAATGTGGTTCTTTCCTTTGTTACACCATACATTTTATAATAGGTATTTTTATACATTATCCTGAAGAAATATTCAAAGCTGTAGGAGAATGCCCAAAATTTCATGGTACAAAACTTCTTTAAGCCATAGCACTAGGACATACCATTGTAAAGTAGATTGGTATGCACAGTCAAAGGCTATGTGGACAATAATAAAGTGATCAGCTGTGTGTTTACTATGGCCTAGTACATCATCTAATTTATTTCTCATAACAAACTTGTTAGGCAGAGATTATCCCCATTATATATGGAAGAAAACAGATTCTTAGAAAGGATAAGTAATGTCCCCAAGGTCATACAACTTGTAACTGAGATTTAAATTCAAGTCTCTTTCCTAAGTGTTTGCTCTTAACCACCTGAATATATTGCGTGCCACCATGGAAGAATAAAAACTAATGGTGTAAGACAGAACATGGAACTCTGTGTCAAGAAACAGGCTCAGACACTATTCAGATCTTTGGTGGGGAGATAGGATAGAATAAAAGAAGCAAAGAAAATATTTTCTACTCCTAAGACGATACTTTTCCTATTTCTCCCTTTCTCCCCCCTCCTTACACCTCCTTTGCATGGTGTTTGCTTGCTTGCTTGCTTATTTTTAGGGGTGGCAATGGACGTTGCCTTTTTGCTGATTGAATCCCATTATATTCATTGCATTGATGCCATTCACAAAGATGTAAGAGAGAAGGGAAAAGCTTGCTGCTATGCAACTGATTGCTATGAACATTTCTGACCCATCCTTCCATCAGTGATGTAGACACACACACTTTCACAAAAACTGAAGTCAGATTGCACTTAGTTTTAAAAGAATGAATATTATTGCTTTGCTCACATCCTGCTTTCAAACTTTTATCCTGCCACTTGCCCTCACACACCCCACTTTCAGTGGAAGCCATATTACTCATCTAGTCCATGTTCTTTCCCCCTCTGGGAAACATGGCCTGGGGAATCGAGGAATTCAGTTAGCCATCGACTTCTAATAAATGCGGATCCACATCACAGAACATGTGCTGTTTATATTACATTCATGCTGCCTGGGCTTGACTTGCAACGCCACCATTTATCAGTGCTTTTTGGGCAACATGCTTAGTCTGCCAACATGCTTAGTCTGCAATATGGGATGAGAACTAATAGTTCCCTGATTGAGTGATGGTGAGGTTTTCATGAGTTTGTGATATGAAAACTGCATGAATTGTGATCCATGTGAGAAGCTGCAACTATGGTTGCTGTCTTGCAGTCTTGGCTCAGAAGCTTCACCCCACCAGAGCAGGCCCTTGGTCAGAAATTGAACCATGTCCCATATATGCGGCTCTTGTTTGTTAGATGACTATGAGCAGAATAACTCAAAGCCCTCCTTTAACCTCAGCCTGCTGGTAACATTCTCTATATTTTATGGATAAATATATCAAGATCTTGTTTAATAAACAGCTGATAAGTCATCTACATATATGAAAGTGCTTCAAAATTTTCATGAAAAATTTTGCAAATCTTCTTGGAGTAATTCCCTCTTTGCCTAAATTTTCTGAAAATCCTTTAATGAAGGTTTGGTTTGAGGAAGAAACTAGTACTTATGCACATACATTATAAATTATATGAAATTATAAATACAAATTATAAATAACTGATTATGGCATATAAGATAAAATGATTTTTCAAGGATTTCATTCTGTCTTTGTGACTAAAGCTAAAAACATAGTTTTGGTCATTTCTACCCCACGCTCTTAAATTTTTGTGTGCTCCAGGACTGGCCTGGTGCTACAGGGAACAATGCTTTTTACTAATTGCTGTCCATTTGTGGTTGACCGAGTAAGACACAATAAAGAAAAACAAAAACAAAAGCCATGCATTATGTGCTAGAGAAGCCTGTGTAGCAGAGTTCCAGCATTTTGCTAAGATTTTCAGCAACTGGACTACATTCACTGCTTTAGCATGTTATGAGAGAAACATGAAAGGTGAGCTGTTACAGAATTCTAAGTAAAATATTTGCATGCCAACTAAACGAGGTTCACACCTGTTTCCACTTGATCTGCAAGCCTCACTTAAAGATAAAACGTGTTTTCATTGCAACTCTGGAAAATGTCAGAGAATGAACCTAGAGAGTATGGAAGGATTCTAATCATTGAAATAGGAATGAACATTGTATTCATAGTTTTCAAGCAATTACTGTAGTTTTGACTCTCATAGGTTCTTATGCAATGAATTCCTTGAATTTTGCATTCATTTTTTAGTATACTTATTTTTTAGCCACGAATTTCAAAGTCTCCTCATTGGCCATTTAGTGTGAAAGTGTATTCATGATTAAAAGACTTTAAGCAAATCTCAATCTCCACGTTTCATGCACTGCCTTACACAGTGTGGGCGTGGGGTAGGAAAACCTGACTGCTCACCTCTAAGGATGTCTACCTGGGCCTAGGGTTTAAATTGACATGACGCAGGTCAACAGGAGAAGAGCACACGGAGGTTCTTATTTGTTCATAGGAGCCCCCAGAGGAAAGAGAAGAGCTAAAGAAGTGGCAAAACCTAGATGCTCATATAATAGAGCAGAGTTGCAATTGCAGAACAGTAACTAAAACATGCAGGGAGGGGAAAGAAACATGAGCGCTAATTCAACGAGGTCAGTGTGTATATTTTTTTCTTGATTTCCCCTCCTCTCTGGTGACAAGAATGCTTCTTCTCTCCTGCTCTAGGGGAAAAAATGTTTCACCAGAGTTATCTCCCATATCTGCTAATAGGAATGTTGTCTGTTTCATTGGGTTATTTTCCTGATATGGAGAGGGCAGAGTATCCTTTAGGTGTGTTGTCTTTCAAGTGTCTCTCCCACAAAATAATCCGAACATCAGGATCACATATTTTGGGGTGGCATATTCTGCCACCTGTGAGTTTGAAGTCTATATCCCCTGAGCCTATTAGCCATCCTTTTCTTCACTCTTAAGACCTGACACTTCCTGGCATTGCATATCCTTGCTGTGTTTGTGTTCCTGTGTATGTGTTTTAAGATGGATGTATTTGTTTGTTTATCTGAAAGGCAGAGTTACAGAAAACCAAGGAGAGACTAAGAGATACTCCATCTGCAGGTTCATTCCCCAAATGGCCACAACAGCCAGGACTGGGTCAGACTAAAGCCAGGAGCTTCTTCTGGGTTTCCCACATACTTGGCAGGTGCCTAGGCACTTGGGTCATCTCCTGTTGCTTTCCTGGGCACAGTAACAGGGAGCTGTATCAGAACTGGGAAAGCTGGGACTCAAACGAGGAATGCAGGCTTCATTTGTTATGCCACAACACCAGCCTCAGCCTTGCATATTCTTCTGTTGAGTATTATTCAATACCTCATCATTTTTTCTGCTTCCAATGGTACATTGAATTTCTGTCTTCAGAAGTCAGATGTTAATTATGTGGATGTCCTTGTTCTGCATGGGAATTGACCACTTTAAGCCACATAATCTCATCTGCTTGTAAATATGGTATATATATTGCTTTTCACTAAGTATGTTATCTGGTGCAGTTCTCCACTGAGATTTGGCTCTTGCCTTCTAACCTGTTTTTAAAAATTTGTCCATACTTTATTTCATTATAATTATTTATTTTTGCTGTCAAAAAAAAGTTTATGGCATCTGTAAGTCTGGGAATTACTCATCCTCTAGTTCACTTTTCAACATGCTAAGTAAGACTTATCAGGAGATATATGTATATTCTGATTGTAACAGTTTACCTTAATGTAGCATTACTACTAAAGTCTAAGACATCTAAAACATAGTCGTAAATGTGCAGACCAATGTCCTAGAGACACAGCATTACTTGTAAGTGATGATTTAGAAACAAACTATCCAGCACAGCCTACTACTTGAAGAAATCATGATATTTCCAAATCCTGTAACAGCCATGAAACCAAAGAGTAGGCCAGCACCCTGGCTCAATAGGCTAATCCTCCACCTGCAGCACCAGCACACTGGGTTCTAGTCCCAATCAGGGCACCAGATTCTGTCCCGGTTGCCCCTCTTCCAGGCCAGCTCTCTGCTATGGCCCAGGAGTGCAGTGGAGGATCGCCCAAATGCTTGGGCCCTGCACCTGCATGGAAAACCAGGGGGAAGCACCTGGCTCCTGGCTTCGGATCAGCGCGGTGCGCTGGCCGCAGCAGCCGTTGTGGGGTGAACCAGTGGAAAAGGAAGACCTTTCTTTCTGTCTCTCTCTCTCTCACTGTCCACTCTGCCTGTCAAAAAAAAAAAAAAAGTAAAGAAAAGAAACCATAGAGCAAAGCTTATGTTTTAAGTAAAGCTAATGGAATGGGAAAACATTCACTCAATTTTATTAAAATAAATAAGAGATCATAATTTATGTATGCAGTAGGATTACAGGATATTTTAAGACCTTTTGTAGGCAAAGGAATTAAAGGAAATGAATTATATTAGAATAATAGCAATGGCTAACAATCAGCATGGTGAGATTATTGGAGACTTATACTCCTTTTTATTTTCTTTCCGATTTATCAACATACATTACTTTTGAAATCAGTAATAAAAAAAAATGGTGGCCCAGAAACTGACATTTCAGTCTTGTATTCTTTTGCCAAATTAAGGAATTGGGTAGGATTGAGCCAAATGCTTCCATATTCAGTGAACACTCTGATTATATGCAGAGCCAGAATTCTCTCAGAATGCCACAACATTTCACATGAGAATATTTCAACTCAACAACAACAACAAAAAACAGGAGACATACAGTGAGGTTATAGAAGGAAGAGAGGGATGCAGGTTAAAGAAAGAGGATGAGTGAGTGGTGTGATGGGGAGAAGTGTGTGGCCCAGAGCCTGTTCTCTGGGCAAGAAAGACCAGAAAGAATCTCACTCCATTACACTTTGTTGAAAGTATTTTGACCTTTGTTTTTCATGATCTCTTACAAGTAAAATGCAATGAGATTCTACTGTGTGTTTGGCTTGGTATTTTGAGCAAGAACAGTGTTTTAAATAAACATGAAGAACAAAAAATAGTTTTAAACACTTGTATTGGAAATGTGAAAGGTGGATTCTGAAGCAAAGGTTACATACTTGGTTCTGTACCAAAATGACTCCTAGCTAAAAGAGAAGTAAGAATCAGAGAGAAAATCTGCATTCTTCTGGGAAAGAGGAGAAACCTTGGAGAGGATTTGTCTTCCTCAATAATGTGAATGATAGAGTAGTCATTAACACACCCAGGATAGGCCAGCGCAGTGAGTTCCTTGTACACTGAACTCAGAACCTGTCTTGCTCTGTACGTTTTAAAGCGTCTTAATGTTTTATCTGTGCCCCGTCACTTTCTGAGAGAAGGAATATGCTCTTTTTGGGTGTATGTTTATAATGTAGAAAATGTCATTTATTTTTCAATTCAGAGTGCTTCTGGACTTGTAATTGGCTATGGAAGTAATTCTGTGCCTTATTGTGAATTAGCGCTGGACAAATGGCAAGTGGAGATATCTGTTTCTACAGTGTCCATTATGGTCACACCACAGCGCACAGCTGTTGACCACGGAAAGGAAAAACAATACTCTGTAAACACTAGTTTGATTCTTCTACGCTTTCCACATGCACACAGTTAAGGAAAACAAGGCACTCAAGAATAAGAGGGAAATTCTTTCCAGTAGAATGGTAGGCCCTTTAAACACTGTAACATGATTTTTTATTTTGAAAGAGTCTGCAAATTTATAAACATGAAAAACTGATTGTAGAGAGGTACCCTTCCCTGTATCAGTGGTGTAGAATTCAAGGGAGGGGTCAAAATAGAAACTCAAGAGATAGGATTGCTGTCAAACTAAGTCACATTAAGGCCATCACACGCAGTGGCTCACGAGGCTAATCCTCCACCTGCGGCACTGGCACATCAGGTTCTAGTCCCGGTTGGGGTGCCGGTTCAGTCCCAGTTGCTCCTCTTCCAGTCCAGCTCTCTGCTGTGGCCCGGTAGCACAGTGGAGGATGACCCAGGTCCTTGAGCCCTGTACCCGCATGGGAGACCAGGGGGAAGCACCTGGCTCCTGGCTTCAGACCGGCGCAGCGCGCCAGCCGTAGCAGCCACTTGGGGGGTGAACCAATGGAAAAAGGAAGACCTTTCTCTGTCTCTCTCTCTCTGCCTGTCAATAAAAATTAAAAAATTAAAAAAAAAAAACTAAATTGCATTAACCATACCAAAAAAACATGAATTTTAAATTGCTTGTGTAGTTCCTAAAGATAATCACACTGATTAGTGACTTGAATTTAGTAAAACTTGTGGAAACAGTAGTTCAAGCTATATTGTGAGTTTATATTCCATTTTTTTTTCCTTAGTAAGTATAAAGTGAAGACAGTTTCCACACTGGGAAAGTGAAAGCTGTGTGTTGTTTGTAAACTAGCCAACAATGTACTTAAGCCAGTTTATCTTGGCAAATTCATATTTAATGTTATCCATCTCAAAAGCTCTGTGCCATATGATGTCACCAGGAATTTGGGATGAGAAAAAGCTAAGAAGAAAAAGTAAGGAACGTAGATGAGAAAGTGATTCCTGCATTTCTTATTAACCACATGTCCCCCAAACAATTTTATTCTTAGGCTATCAAACTAGAATCCTCATTTTAATCTGTCTTCTAAGGGTTCAAGTTCATATCAGTTTCCAATCTGTAATATTTTAATGGTAATATTTTCTTATTCATCTGTTTCATTAAGACATTAATTGAACCTTAGAACCTGTGAGAAATTTGTTATAATTTTAGCTAGGAGCACAAGATTGACTACATTCTTGGTATCCTGTCTGTTGATGTCTGTGATAAATGGGGTAAAATCAGACAGTTGGTTCCTTCTTATCATGACATGAACAAAACGAAATACAACTTGTTGCTTGAAAAGCAAAGTAGGAGTGTGAAACACTCCTAGACTTTGTAATGGCATTTATGCAAAAACACAGGACTATGCCATGTCAGCATAAATATATGTGACATGCCCATTAAAGAGTATTCAATTACTCTAGAGACCCATGGACTCATAGATTTTCTCTGACATTAATGGGGTCATCAAGATATGGTCTGTGAATTTCTTTGACTCTCCATCTAAAGTTAATATGCTAAACTAACTTTAAATAACATATGTAGAGCTAAAAACCCACCAGATTGATTATGTATCCAAGGATATGTCAATTTATATTTTACATATCATACAAGTGTTTATTATTTTAAGGTTCAAAGTATTCTTACATAGCTAAATGTGGTTACAAATATGAGTGTACCTCAAAAACTTTGTGGGAGGGGGAATTATAAGGTAAGTTTATTTTGGTGCAAAAATACTCTGAAATCCATGTGTATGAGAAGTCAACAAAGTTTATAGGATACATATATTATGAAATAACTATGTATGGATTTCAAAATGTTTTGCACCAAATTAAACTTACATTTTAATTCCATTATCCACTAATTTTGAAGTATGCCTTATACTTTTTACAATCTGGATTTTTCCTCAATAAATATATATTATGTACTTACTATGTGCTAAAATGGGGCAGCTTTGGATGTCTACACTGCAATTTTTGCCTGTAGGGGAGATAAGACATGTGCTAAAAGACATATGGTATAAGGTAGAAAATGGATGAATTTTATGAGAAATCAACAAAAAGAGGAGCTGTAGAAGTTCAGGGTAGGAAGACAATACTTAGCTGGCGAAGACTATTACAGGTAACATGGGCACTCAGGGGTTTCAAATACCTGTGAGGTCTTGGTAATCTCATTGTGCTCTGAGACATAAGGACCTCTGGGGTCCTCCCCATCATGGCTATTAAATTTGTTGTTGTTGTATGAGGAGAGGGAGACAGAGCTTCCATCTACTGGTTTACTCCCCAGATGGCTGCAATAGCAGCTCCAGGCTGAAGCCAGGAGCCAGGAGTTTTTTCTGGGCCTCCCATATTTTGGGAGGGGCCCAAGCACTTGGGCCATTATATGCTATTTTCTAAGGCATTAGCAGGGAGGTGGATTGGAAGTGGAGCAGCTGGGAGGTAAACCAGCACCCACATGGGATGCTGGTGCCGCAGGTGGCAGCTTTTACTGGCAGCACCACAGCACCGGCTCCCCTAACTTACTTTCAATCCGTGATTCTTCTATAACTGTTCCTTCAAATCATACATCTTTTACTTGCTCAAACTTCACCTTATTCCTTTCAGTCACTCGTTGCTTCTTCTGGTCCTTGCTCACATGTCTGGCCTCTGGACCACTAATCTGGCTTTCTGGGCCTTTCTCTGTTTAGAGTCCTGAGAATGCATCCCCTGGGCCAGGTGGTCCTCAGCCTGAAAGGCTGGCATCCCAACTTGTGTTTTTGGATGAGATACTCATCCCTGGTGCAGTCACCTCTAGACAAAAATTTGCAAACAGATGCCATAACTGTTCAACACTGGATTCCTTTCTTTGAGAAGGGTCTGTGAGGAAGGGCCCCTTCCCAGAGATGTTGTGGGTGTGTGGGCACCTCTCTGGAGGATGGTCCAGCGATAGCATTATGGTGAAAGGCACACTTAGGCTGCCCTCCTTTGCACTGTAGCATCCATATTTCTATTAAAATGACAGAGTGGCCAGTCCCTCTACCTGTCTATCCCCTGGGGCCACACTTAGTCCCCTACTAATGCCTGTGGCTCGTTGGATTCTTGTCCTCTCTTGAATTCCTGGGAGGATTTAAGTCAGGGGCCAAGCATGATGGGAATTGAACATAACTTTAACAATCTGGAGTCCCATCTGCTGAGAGAGGTCATAGAGCACACATGCAAATCATCTATGATAGAGGCATAAACCTTCTCATGTATCTTGCTGAAAGAAAATTACTGACGAGAAGAAGAAATCAATTTTAGAGTGTTGATGTGGCCAACCTAAAAGAATGAGGTGATGACATTATTAAATATATTCCTATAGGAAATAAGGAATTGAAACTTTATTCAGCTTATAGCATGATTTGTGATCATCTTTGACCTTCTTTAGCTAACACTTTATTATATTTACCCTGAGTCACAGATATTTTTAATGACATCCATACAGATGATCTGACATTGACAGTCATGTGCTGTGTGGACAATATTGCACAGATGTTTGAAAATTTCTATAGGATTAGATTCTGGAAAAGATCAATGCATTAGCCTTTAACTATAGTTAAAACTAGTCAGGATCTTGTTTACTAAAAGAAGCAATGCTCATTAAATAAATGTTTTATGTATTACCTCATAGCATACAGCAATATCATATTGCTATTATATCCCAAAATCCAGAATCACAGTATTGGAAGGTACCTATAATTAATGTAGTGACATCACTTATCTAATGCCAGATTTTGTTTCCGCTCATGATCCTTTGAACCTCTTTTGAATAAAGTCACTGTTGAAAAGCAAACCATGCTGAGTCTTGGTCTCTTTAAATGGCAAAGTAAGGTCTACAAATCACTGTGCTGTTGACTTGGCATCTTTACTTTTTTCCTAAAAAAAATTCTTAAATATCCCTAATAGTCCATGACATGATCAAGAACTCAAGAGTAGCTTTTTTGTTTCTTCACATATTCAAGTAATACCAAATTGAATTATATGAATTCACTATATTTATAGCTTAAAAATCATCAAACTTCATCCATTTCATATTGTTCAATAAAATATATTTTAAAAATTATTTTGTCAAACACTTTCTTTTAAAATGGTACCATGGTTTTTAAAAGAATTTTAGCTCATTTTGTTAAACAGTTTCTAAATCAAATATTCATCATGAAATGTTTTCATTTGGATAATTGTGCATAAAACTATAGATTGTATTTTCAGAAGTAATGAAAAAGTCCATGAAATAATGGTGAGATTTTGATTCTTTGATGTTTATGATATAATTCAGATTCTTAGAGCAATTTAGCTTCTGTTAAGTTTTGTGAAATTTATTATTTTTGGCACTCTCTTTGAGAACTCTAGAATTATTCTGGAATGCAGATGAAGTTCCACATATGTATATCATTAAAGGCAGCCGTCTGTTCCAGTTAAAAAAAATCTGGACAGTTATGTTTATATAGACCAGAAATCTATTATTACTGGAAGAAAGAGGAATGAACTCCTGTCAAGTGGTAAAAATGTAGCATTTTAAATATCCAAGGTCTTTTGTAAGTTTACTTCACGGTATACTTGTGAAACAACATATACATGTAGTTCTGAGGAGTAAGTGCCTATATTTTGAGTTGCATAATATTATCTTTCTTTAAAATAGTTAATGAGGCCTGCAGGAGTAGATAATGCACTGAAGTTATTGTTTAAAAAAATAAAAATACTTGGTGCAGAATTGGTATTTTTGTATTTCCAATGGTTCTGGCTAACAAATACATGGATTCCCAAACTCTTGAGGCTGTACATCAAATATTCTATATTTTTGAGTAAGACTTGAGGAACTTGAATTGACATCAAGTCAAATTTCTAGCCCCAAAACTTATAAATATTACATTATATTCCCAAGTAGATTTTGATAGAGCAATGTGAGAATTGTTAAAAATGGGTCTATATTTTGTTTCCAAAATAAAGACACTTAGCCAATAGTTTTTTTTTTTTTTTTCTCTAGGTCAGAACTGAGTTTCAGACCAGTTAGACTTTCTAGGTAATTGTTTAGTGAAGTGGTATGAAGATCTCATCCTCACACAACTTAGCCTTAGAAAGAGACTTCCTGGCCAGCGCCACGGCTCACTAGGCTAATCCTCTGCCTGCAGCGCCGGTACTCCGGGTTCTAGTCCCGGTCGGGGGTACCGGCTTCTGTCCCTGTTGCGCCTCTTCCAGGCCAGCTCTCTGCTGTGGCCAGGGAGTGCAGTGGAGGATGGCCCAAGTGCTTGGGCCCTGCACCCCATGGGATACCAGGAGAAGCACCTGGCTCCTGCCTTCAGATTAGCGCGGTGTGCCGGCCGCAGCGGCCATTGGAGGGTGAACCAACGGCAAAAAGGGAGACCTTTCTCTCTGTCTCTCTCTCTCTCACTGTCCACTCTGCCTGTCAAAAAAAAAAAAAAGAAAAGAAAAAGAAAGACTTCCTGTAATCATGTTCCCTGAAGAAATTAGAAACTCAATCAAAGCTGTGAATTATATATTAAATGGTAAGGAAATATATTAAAATCAGAATTAGGATATATATACATACATATATATGTGTGTATATGTGTGTATACACATATAATTATCAAACACACTGGGAAGACAGAGAAGAGGAAATGTAGAAGCCATTCAGTTTGATGATAGAAAAAAGAAAGCATGTCAAAGGCTTATATGGAGCAAAATTCTGACCGTAATATTTGGAAACAGAAGCCTTTGATCAGGCTGTTTTCCAAGACCGTCAGCAGCTTCTGACTACTCAGATAAAAGGCCTCATATGCGTCTCTCTGTTTTATTTTTATTTTTTTTAATTTTGTTGTGTTTTGACATTCCTATTCAAGTCAATAACCAGTTAGGGTTAACAGGCATTTTAACTATCTTAAGTCCAGTACAATTACCTGAACATATAAAAGATGCGTGAGTTTTTCTTTGGATGACTACATTCTGTACTCAGACCTGTCATCATTTCCTTCAAAATCACTTCTTTTGAACCTACTTCTGTGCACTCTGATGATATACTGTCAGCATTCATAATTGCAGGTTAGCAGATGTTTCTGTTTTAAGATTTTCTTGAAAAAAAAAAGGTGCATTCATAAAAAAGTGTTAAGTATATAAAAAAAATCCAAGGAAGTCCATAAATATCAGAGCTTCCCTAAGAATATGCGTGTTATAAACTTGAGAAAGGTCACTCTCCAATCATTTTCAAGTGAACACTGCATGTTTTTTGTTTGGGTGAATACAACCCCAGGGCATTCCGATGAGAAGGAAATGCAGAACGTAATTTGAATTGTTTGTCAAAAACAAAAATGAAAAAATTTAAATATTTTTGAAACCATAGGTAGGGTTGGCAATTCTGTTTCCATTTCTCATTTCATTATTTTGGGTAATAATAAAAATGTACCTTATAGATTCTGAGAATTTTGGTCCATCAGATTTTTTAAAGCAATTCCAGAGATTTTATTGAGCAGCAAAGAAGCTAGTCTACTTCAAGAAATAGCTAAGCTTCAGAAAGGTGAATGGTGTAGATAGGCACCAGGTAACCATAACCAGGGACTTACATGTCGCTTTTCTCTTCCCTGTGAACTAACCTTCTTCACAAGGTGTAAATCCTGCTGACGATACCTCCTGACTTACACCATACAGGCTCATCCAGCAGAGGAAGGCAAATGACTCTTTCAGACCCCAACTCAGAATTTCTGTTGCAGAATCTGTACAACCACAGACCAATTCAGCTGATTCCCAGTGGGACAACACACACAGCAGGCATCTGGAGGTGAGGAAGGAACACAGGTGTCCGCGTGCTCCGTGCAATATCCTTGTCCCACCAGCCCAGTGCTGATAGTATCACGTCACAAGCCTCCAAGCGAAGGCCTCGTTCAGTGGTTTTCAAACATGGCTGCACATTAAGAGCATCGGGGGAGCCCTTCACAAATGTGATCCCTGTACTGCACTACAGACTGATTAAACCAGGATCCCTGGGCGTGAGACCTGGAATCAGGGTCTTCTAAGTGCGGCCAGATGAAATAACTCTGAAGCCAGTGCTGTGAACCACTGGGCAGGATGAAAAATTTTAATTTAATGGAAGGAAAACAAGAAAACCACCATTATAAATCCAGTTTGAGAAAAGGCAATCCATGCAGAAGCCCTAAGTGAGCTCAGACATTTGAATTTAGTTATAATTGATTTTTTTTCCAATATCTGGTTCCCAAGAAATAAAAATATATTTTGTCTGTGTTTGTCTAAATATTTTACAAGATATTTTGATATCTTGGTATTTGATATCTTGGTATATATATTTGATATCATGGTATTCCAGGATTGGGTCTAGTCCATGCATACTGGTTAGTGATGGATATTTTTATGGTATCAATATTCAGTTGGTTCTCTTACGATGCCGTGTTGATGCATAGAGCTCAATAGTTATCTCATTCTAGCCTTCACAACAATTTTATCTTACATCTTTCCGTACCCCTCACTGTATTCCTTTGCCCCTCTCAACATGCACCCATAACCATACGTGCGTAGATGTACTTAAATAACCAAACAGGAGCATTTCACCAAATGCAATCAGCATGTCGGAGTATGAGGTTTCAAGCAGGCTTAACATACTTCTGGGGAATGTCATTTCCTCCAAGTGAAGGAGGAACACAACTTTTGATTTTATAACTGTCTTCCCATTCATCCTGGAAAGAGCTGCATATAGGGAAGACAGACCCTTTGTTTTCTTTTTTTTTAATATTTATTAATTATTTGAAAGTTAGAGTTACAGAGAGAGAGAGAGAGAGAGAGAGAGAGAGAGGTCTTCCATCTGTTGGTTCACTCCTTAGTTTGCCACAATGGTCAGAGCTGCATCTATCTGATGCCAGGAGCCAGGAGTTTCCTCCGGGTCTCCTACACAGGTGCAGGGGCCCAAGGAATTGGGTCATCTTCTGCTTTCCCAGGCCATAGCAGAGAGCTGGGTCAGAAGTGGAGCAGCCAGGACTGCAGTGGCAGTGGCCTTACCTGTCAAGCCATAGTGCCAGTTACAGACCCTTTTTGTTGTTGTTTTTCTCTTTTTTAAAAAATTTATTTGTTTATTTATTTATTTGACAGGTAGAGGTATAGACAGTGAGAGGGAGTGAGAGAAAGGTCTTCCTTCCATTGGTTCATTCCCCAAATGGCCACTAGGGCCAGCGCTACGCTGATCCGAAGCCAGGAGCCAGGTGCTTCCTCCTGGTCTCCCACGTGGGTTCAGGGCCCAAGCACTTGGGCCATCCTCCACTGCACTCCTGGGCCACAGCACAGAGCTAAACTGGAAGAGTAGCAACCAGAACTAGAACCTGGTGCCCATATGGGATGCTGGTGCCGCAGGTGGAGGATTAACCAAGTGAGCCACAGTGCCGGCCCCTGACCCTTTATTTTCTATACCTATTTCTATAGGAGCATAAGAGAAACTGAGTTTAGACTTTCAGGAGTCTATCTGTCTCTATTTTATACATACACACAAGCTTTTAAAGCATCGAAACCCTCTTTGTCAAATAGCATGCTATATCTGAGATCAGTATATTGACAGTAAATACATGTCCAACAATATGGATTTTTTGTATTGAGGTATTTATGAAGACTTTGAATACCACACTTGTATATATGCTAGGATGTTTTATTTAAATTTTGGTATAAAAATACATCCACCAAAGGGAACAATTGTACTTGGAACAGTTAAGCTACTTAATTTGGGTTAAGATAGCCTACTTTTAAAGATATAACATTTACGTTTCTTTTGATGCACTTATTATATCCAAGAACTTGGAGGAAAGCACTGGGACACTGATTCAGGAAGACGCACTGATACGGAAAAGTTGTATACCTGGTGCATTGCACATAGAACAGCAGCTCTTTTTTTTGTTGTTGTTCAGGAACCTCTTATTTAATATTTAACTTATAACCATACAATAACTAGAAAAAAGTCAACCACATCAATTTAAATTTCTTTCAAAATAATGATGCATCTAAATCTATACTTCTGCAACAACAGTGCAATATGATCGCCTTTCCTAAATGAACTGAGGTTTATCCAAGTAGAGGCTTTAAATAAAGGAGATTGTTCCAATTACATAGCTTGTAAGATATATCAGGAAATCTTAAATTGATTTATAAATCCAAATGTGGATAAAGCTTCACATAAGCCGTAATGGAAATGAACAGAGGTGCACTCAGTATAAAATACTTTTCAAAACTACTCCAAGAAACAAATGACAAAAAGTGGTTAAGAACTGAACAACTATTGTGTGTACCAGATGTAAAAGAAGAATGGACCCTGGGGTTACTTGTACTATTTGAATTATATGAAGGTAAATTAACACTTAGTCCACTTCCATCTCTGCAGAGGACTTAGTAGTGAACACAATGGACCAATGGATGGACAGAGTGGAACTGAAACTAAACCAGATACAACAAAAGATAGAACAGCAACTCAAAAACAACCAGACACTTTGTTTAGGCAGTTGTCAGAATATGATGAATGAGGTCAGTGGTTTGCCAACCTCAATTCCTCTCCCTTGGGTACCACTGGCTTCCCTCATAGTATCCTATTGTTATCACTATCATATGTGAGTTTGTCTATGGCATGTCCCTGAAATCCTTCATAGTATTATATTGTGTAAGAATTCAGAAATAGATCTTGTAAATCAAAAGAAATTGCTTCTGCATTTATATTCTTCCCTAAATAGGTACATGCACATGTCATGATGAAGAGTAAATCATGCCAGAGAGATAATTGCACTCTACAAAGCATAAGCATGCAGGCACATCTTGCTCACCAGCAGGTCACTATGCCATCTCACGTGCATATTTTCATCTTCTAAGTAATAGCACAGGTGTTGCGAAAAGTCCTTTATGTGAATTTAAAACTGTAATGTTCTCAGCAGCCCTATCGTGTACATGATACACTTATGTAAATGATATATAATCCATATTTCTGATGAGAAATAGCCTTGAGGGTAAGGAATTGGGCTTTACTGTCACATTGTACAGACTTAAATCCGAAACACCAAATTAAATTGTTTCTAGCCTTGGAGCTTCCAGGCTCCTCTAGGACCCATCAGAGTATCAGAAGTTGTTAAATATTAAAAATGGTACTAGTTGCTTTTAATTTTATCTCAAAGAAATTTAAATAGCTAAGGCATTTTTGGTTTGGATAGGCCGTTGAGAGGTATTGTTCTAGTCATGCAACATGACACTTCCAACCATCTAGAGAAAAGAAAGTCTGTTTTGTCTGTCACCCTTTATAGCGCTTAACAACTTCCCTGGCCAGGAAAGAGTGTATTACCAATGCAAGGTTTGAGTTTCGCATGTTGATTCCACTCGCTTATTATTTTAATACGTTCAGAGGAAATAAGGGTCAGTTGCTGCCATTCTGTTTAATTTATTTGCAGATTCCTTTTTAAAAATGCAGAATGACTTTTGTATTATAAGAAATTGAAAGAGAATGAAGAAACTACTGGGGTGGGGTGGGGTGGGGAGGGCAGATGGGGAGTGAGCACACTCCCATCCTTTGGTTCACTCCCTAAATGCCTGCCACAGTTGGGGTTGGGTCAGAGCTAGGTTAGGGTCATGTCTGGATCCTGGAACTCAATTGTCTGTTCCGAACCCAATTACTGGAGTCATTACTGCTCCCTTTCAGAGTCTGCCGGAAGCTGGGACCAGGACTCTTGAACCCAGGCACTACAATATGGGATGTGGTATCCTAATGAACTTGGTAACCACTAAGATAAACGTCCCATCCTTGAACAGTCTATTCACTACTCAGGAGCACTCCTTTTTTCTATAGTTTTATGAATTTTTCTGATGTTCTCATCTACCAAATGTCTAATCTTTGTACTTTGAGTAATTAGGCTTAGAGAAAAGGAAGCCAATCTATAATTTTTACGGCTCAACCATCTCTAAATTTTTTACAAGGCAAATGTGTGGGTAGTGCACTGTGTTCTCACAAATAAAACTGACTAATGAACAAATATGCTTTTATTGTCCAGCGGAGTCTAGAATATTTTCTTAAAAGCAAATTGCCAATATGAATCTTAAGATGCTACTATTGCCAAATATTTTGTTAGGTAGTGTGACTTAGTCATCTCATGTCTCTGTGATTGAATATCTGACAACAGTGTTTTTTACCCACATATATGAACACAAGTGCTTCTGTCTGCCACGCATACCCTTGGCCACAGTTAGATGACTGAGTTATAACTGAGTCAGATCTGTGCTGAGTTTTAGCAGAGTATTCCTGCAGGATCCAACAAGGATAAAAATTGATGTCCCTCTTGAAACAGAGCGGTGCAGATGGTGCAGCTTTATAGCTGTCTCCAAATACCAAATGCCAAACTGCTCCTTTGATAAGGCAAGGTGGTAAAAAGGTTTAAATATAGCCTCTTGGTGCAATGGCAGTGAAAGATTGCTCCCAGTTACAAACATACCAAAATGTTCTCTCTTTAAAACTTTTTTACATCTGTGGTTGTGACAATTCTATATCAAAGAAATTGTGCACAGGGGAGAGAACATGAAACCTACCCTGAAAATCTATGCAAATATTAACAAATCACATGAAACTTTTAGGGTTTGGGGGAGGTAGAGTGGAATGACAGGTGGACAACTAATGAAATTGGCTTTGCTGTCAACACCTGCCACAAGTTGAATCTACAAGCATTTTGTTAAATACAAGACTTGCCTTTTGGAATAGCAACATGAAAAAGAACTTCCTAAATTAACTTAATTATCTTTGTATAGCCAAGATTCTTTATACTATGAGAATTATATTCATATCCCAGAGTGGTAGATTTGACCATTTTATCTAGATATAGATACATGAAAGTATATTTACTTTGATATTTATATGAAGTTGAACTTATTTTCTATACATGATTTTTTTTAAAGTTCTGTTCTACCCACCTTCATAACCTATATTAATGGGATAAACACTAAGAAATGGAATTTTAAAGTAGCTGAGACCTTGTCAGTGTTGACTAAAACTGCTTAAGGAGCCATAATGAAATGCTGAATTGTATGGAGCAATAAAAGAGTAATTAAAATATTTAGAAAATTATCTAGTATATTCATTAAAGATATTTTAGCTAATGTTGAAATAATCATGAAAGGAATATATAAAAATGTGCTTGCTGAATGTTAACAATGGCAGTCAGCAAATCATGACAAGGAAACCATTAAATAATTTTGAAAGATATGAGTATATGCAGTTACCATTTTTATAGTAAAAAGGAAAAATTACTCCACTAACTTAAAAGATTCACTTACAGTAGATTTGTACATGTACCAGTGGGAACAATGTAAAGAAATGAATGGTTCTTTCATCATTACTGCTGTGTTATCTCTCCTTAGACCAGGACCATTGCAACAATAGAAACACTGGTATGTCCTAAGGAAAGATAGTGTTATATTAAAAAAAAAACTTAATTTTTAAAATGTATTTTATTTAATTGAGTTTATCTGAAAGACAGGCACTACTCCTTTGCTGTTTGCTGGTTCACTCCCCAAATGCCTGCAACAGCCAGGCCTAAGCCAGGTCAGAGCCAGGAGTCAGAACCGCAACCCAGAACTCCTACATGGATGGCAGTGACCGAAGTACAAGGTGTGCATTAGCAGGAAAGTAGAATCTAGAGCAAGGCAGGATATTGGACCTAGGCACTCCAATGGGGAATGGGGCAGGTGATTGTTCCAAGCAGCAAGTCAAATGCCCTCCCTATACTTTACTTTTTTTGAATATTTTTTTTTTTTTTTTTGGACAGGCGGACTAGACAGTGAGAGAGAGAGACAGAGAGAAAGGTCTTCCTTTTGCTGTTGGTTCACCCTCCAATGGTCGCCGCAGCCAGTGCACCGCGCTGATCCGATAGCAGGAGCCAGGTGCTTCCTCCTGGTCTCCCATGGGGTGCAGGGCCCAAGCACTTGGGCCATCCTCCACTGCACTCCCTGGCCACAGCAGAGAGCTGGCCTAGAAGAGGGGCAACCGGGACAGAATCCGGCGCCCCGACTGGGACTAGAACCTGGTGTGCTGGCACTGCAAGGCGGAGGATTAGCCTAGTGAGCCGCGGCACCGGCTTCCCTATACTTTATTCAGACTATATAATTTTCTAGGATGTTTACTTATCTCTTATAGGCCTGGAAATCTGACCACAATTTCTACTCATCTCTACCTTGTAAATTACATTGACTTTTTGATTCCTGAAGATCTGGTTGTAGGTATGGATTAGGGAAAATACATCCAGCCAAAAAAAAAAACCAAGATAGAGACTTTTAAGTTACTTTATTGTGATTTAATTTGCATAAATAGTTTTATTTTAAAACCTGATGAGTTTTGATAAATATTATGACTGTTACATCACCAAATATTTAGAATATTTCCTTGCCCTTGAAAATTCTTTTGGGGCCAATGCCATGGCTCACTTGGTTAATCCTCCACCTGCAGCATCAGCATCCCATATGGGCTCAGGGTTCTAGTCCCAGTTGCTCCTCTTCCAGTCCAGCTCTCTGCTGTGGCCCAGGAGGGCAGTGGAGGATGGCCCAAGTGCTTGGGCTCCTGCACCCACATGGGAGACCAGGAGGAAGCACCTGGCTCCTGGCTTCAGATTGGCACAGCGCTGGCCCTAGTGGCCATTTGGGGGGTGAACCAATCTAAGGAAGATCTTTCTCTCTGTCTCTCTCTCTCATTAACTCTATCTGTCAAATAATAAAAAAGAAAATTCTTTTGTATTTTATTTTTATTGATTCCTCTTAGTCACTACTTCAGAAAATTACTAATATAAATTATTTTACAAAAGATTGTTTTTAGCTATTCCTGTAAATGATAGCATATAGCATTAGTATATTTAATTTTGAATCTGACTCCTTTTATTACCAAAATATTTTTGGGATACATCTATGCTGTTGCATACAACAACAGTGTAAGTTGTTGAGTAGTATTCTATATCATTAATATATCATAGTTAGGCTACTGAATCACATTAATTTAAAGCTAGTTTAACTTTATAAGAAAATCTCAAAGTGGTTTCTAAACGATTCTTACCATTTTACAATTTTACCAGAAATGATGTTTCTGATTGTACATACTTGCCAAACTTTGGTAATACCAGCCTTTTTTCAAGTTGCACTGAGATGATCTTATGGGTTTTCCTTTTCACTCTGTTAATATGATGGCTTATGTTAATTGACTATAGATATTGAAGCAATCTGGCATTCCTTGGATAAGCTGAATTTGTTAGGATGTATTGTCATGTAGTTATATTGATAATACTTAGTTGCATTAATTTGCAATACTTTATTGGTGATTTTTCTTCATCAACAAGTTATGACTATTTGGTTTTAATATTAAAGTTTTATGGACTTTATAAAATTTGGGACATTTTCTCTCCTTTACTTTCTGGAAGATGTGTATCATCCATGCTCTTTGTTCCTTAGTGTTTAATAGAACTCATCAGTGAAAGCATATAGAATTTTCTTAGCCATAAGTTTATTATCATCATTACAAATCCATTTCCTTTGATATATACTTTTCAGATTTTCTGTCTTATTGCTTCCATTTGGGTAAGTTGTATTTTTCACAGAATTTGTCTGTTTTTCTATTTGTCACATTTGTTAGCATACATATAGCCTTTTATGTTTCTTTCACAGTGTGTAGGGTCTATAATAATATTTCCTCTGTTATTCTTCATAGTGGTGATTTGTGTTTTCTTTTTCTTAATTAGTTTCAGAAAAGTTTGTTATTTCGTATTTTCCTACAGTCTCCTGAGCATTTACTTATTTTACTTCAATCTTGAGTGCTTGATTTTAGAGGCTGAATTATTTCTGTTGATTTGGGTTCCCTGAAAGTTTACTGACTTGACTTTGTCCAACCCGCTGGTAAATCCACAGAATAAGTTCTCAGGTACTATTTCTTGTCAGTTTTAGACTTCCTCTTTGCTGCTTTGTGTAAGCCTCCAAGTCTCTCGTGAAATTCACTTTTTAATTAAAAGGAAATATTAAGGGGCCAGCACTGTGGCAGAGCAGGTTGGGCTGCCAGCAACCACCTGCAATGCTGGCATCCTGAGTCACAGAGCCAGTTCTGACCCTGGAAGCTCTGCATCCGGTCCATTTCCTTGCTTCTGTGCCTGGGAAAGCAGTGGCAGCCATCTAGGAGGGAGACCATGATGGAATTCCTGACTCTTGGCTTTGATTTGGCCTAGACCTAGCTGTTGTAGCCTCTGTGGGTTTGAACCAGTGGATGGAATAAATCTCTGTTACTCCATTCCCCAACCCCTCTGTTGCTCTTTCAAAGATAAATAAATAAATCTAAAAAGTAAATATTTAGTATTTTTACTTTATTTAAATTTTAAGCACAATGCAACAACATTCTTGGAGCTAAAGCAGTTTTAAGTCTTGAAATACAGGCAGAATCTTTCCCAAGCGACCTGACTTTATGGGATATTTACTTTTGGAGGCTGGAGCAGAAGACTATGGTGATATTCTTTCTTTTTTATTGTTTTTTTAATTTCTTAATTTGTAAAAAGGGAACAAATTTCCTGTACTTCATATATACAGTTTTAAGAACACAATACCACTCTCTCTCCCTTGCTCCCACCCACCTTATCTCCTCCTTGCTTTCTTATTTTTAAGTTTTACAATGATATATTTGCAACTTAAAATCACAAGCTGAATCCTCCTCTCAATAAAGAAGTCAACAAGTAGAAAGGCCACTGTTCCTAAGGAATATAGAGAAGGGCCATAAAGAGTAATCAAATCTCAAGATATCGATTTCTTTCATATATATTACATTTTTATACTCTATATAAATTTATATTATGTAATGATTGTTCATCAACACCAATAGTTAAGTGAGTTTTACTTCTCATGTTTCCCTCCATCCCACTATTCTTTTCTGTTTATGTTGAAAGGCACCTGCTGGTGTTTGCCTGGTCTACCACCAAGAGTTTAACACTGAAAATCTCAGGTCCAGGAAGTTAGTTCCTTAGTTCAAGTAAACCAGTAGGATTGGTCATCATTTTATATAACCTGATTTGAGTTACTTGATAATCAACTTATTGGTCTGTAATTCCCTTAGTTAATTGTTTTTAAAGCAGTAATTTAGGGTGATCACAACAACTACATACACCCAGCATGGCATTTTGGCACAGCAGGTTAAGCCACCACTTGTGATGCTGGCATCCCATCAGAATCCTGGCTACTCTGCTTCCAATCCAGCTCCCTGATAATGTGCGTAGGAATGAAGCTGTGGATGGCCCAAATACCCGGACTCCTGCCCCCCATGTGGGAGATCTGAATGGAATTCCAGGCTCCTGGCTTCAGCCAAGCCTAGCCTTGGCCATTGAGGTCATTTGGGGAGTGAATCAGCAGATGGAATATCTATCTCTGACTCTCCCTCTATCTAACTCTGCCTTTCAAATAAATAAATCTTTCATACAATAAAAACTGTATTTGTAAAGCCTTTTACTGAGTGTCTGTAATAGTCTAGGATCTATTGGGAATGTACAATATATAATAACTTCTAAAATTCTCCACAAAAATTATCTTCATTTTATCTAGGACTTAAGGTACAGAGATGTTAAGTAATTTAACAATGTTCTCTAATCTGAAGTAAAAAGTGATCATTGCTTTAGGTAGTCTGATATCATTACTTATTTTATTTGTGATTTGCTGTCTTGTCTGTTATCATAAACATGTTTGCTTTTTAAATTTCAAATCATTCTTTAAGAAAAGATCAGTCATATAGGTACATACATACCTATATCTATCTGTAGGTATACATATATATTTATCAGTGTAGATGAATACTAGAGGAGGAATGACAGTGGAGCAGGGGCAGGTGGGATCCATTACAAGCTTTAAACAGTTCTATTTCATTCCCTGTAGCGGCATGGCAATGCTTTTGTAATTGAAAGGACAGAAATCTGAAGAAAAAGAATAATAATTTCCTTTCCTGAATGTAAAGTATGGTACCCTTTTTATTATGCTAAATAAAGTTTCTAACACTGGAAAAATATGAAATCAAACATTTTCAAAAGCACTGAGTTAAAAATTCTCATTTCCAGGACAATTTAGGAAGTAAAATAGAGCTTTTAAATTACTTATAAGCCAATTTGCCAGGCTGTCAAAGTTATTTTTCAATCCTTAACTTTCTTCCATATGTATGTTTCTGTGGCCTGTTGAGGGAGATAGGTAGAAATTTAACATTGTAGAGTTCAGTAAATCTAAATTAACATATTTATTGTATTTCTAATTGAACGGCAGTGATGAAAGTGTTAAATTGTTGTCCATTCTGAAAGTGGCAAAGCCTGACATAAAGAACAGTTGCAGAAAATTCACTTTCAGTTAGCTTGGTTCTATAAAACCGTGGTCCTATGATCTTGAAATGATATATAAATTCAAGCTTTGTCCTTGAGAGTCAGTCTGTTTGTTCAATCTGTTCTCATTTTGTAGTCTTTGCCTATGATTTACATTTTAGAATTCACCTCTAGGAAACTCTTCTATTCTACTCCAATGCTGTCTCTAGTTGTGGACTCAGGGTGAGAGACACTCAAAAGGAATATAAATCCTCTCATTATTGCTAAATTCTTTTGTTCTCATTAGTCTTCTAGCCGATCACCTTTGTTTTCATTGGGATCTTTTGAAAGAACTCCACATGGGCCTGTTTCTCTTTATTCTTTTTCTTTAAGATGAAGCATGATTTCAGGCTTCTGGATTCTGAGATGACTCACGACCCATCTGAGATGAATGGAAATGGAGAACACCCTCTTCTCCTTCTAGGGCAAGGGTTGGGTTTCTCTAGGGGAAATATAGAGCATGGTATGCGCAATGAGGAGAGCAAGAGTAGCCATGGTTATTCGAGCCTGCTTCTACAACATGCCAGCTAAAATCAGTCACTGCACTTCTCTGAGATTCTGTAAACTCATCTATGACATGGACAAAGAGCAGTGCCCCTGGGAGACAGTGGTGGCTGCAGATGAGTGGAGTATTTACAACAAATGCTTCATAGTAGTAATGTGCTGGATAAATGCGTCCTTTTGTCAGATCCACTTGAGCCTCAAGACGTGCAAAGGTTTTATAACTTACCAAAAGCAAGTTCTATGCCAGGGCCTGGAATCTTGGACTTGCTTCATGTCTCTAGGGAAGGCCTGGTGAATGGAAGACTACTTTTTATCAACTTTTGAGAGAAAAGGGAGAAATGATAACACTATTTTGGAATTGTTCCAAATTATACATTGTATTTAGCAAATTTTGAGTGGTGTATGAATATTCTGGTAAAAGGTTTTTAAAGGGATTGAAAATCATGACTATACAGTAATCCTATTATGCAGAAGAAGGCTTCTGTAACAGATCGGCCATGGAGAAGAGTGTTGTAATGGATTCCTTTGTAGTAGCCTTATATGAAAGAAAAGAATAAGGGCCTCTATGTGTTTTAGATAACCCCACCATTCTTTCATGTCTGGGCTGGTTATTTCTCAATATGTGTAGCCATGGTTAGCTGCTAAGCTTGAATTTTACTTTGCCCTACTGAAACCTGTTGGGACGCTGCCAGGCCTTGAGCTATTCAGAAATACGCTCTTGTATATTCTCCTTACTGGCTTGACATTACCCTGTGTGAGGCAGAAGTCATCCATCCAACTCTATTTCTGCTCTCAGGCCCCAGGCTTGTGCTCAGTTCTTTTGATTTAATGCATGATCCTTTTCTTCACTCCTCTACTCCTTGGTCATTCATAAATACTTAAGTATTCAGAATGACCCCTGGCATTTGACATTATTCCTTGTAGTCTGTCACCCAGGGTAATTAGTTATCAGGAAGAGCTAAAAAGACCTTATGGAGGAAGGTGGGGAGAGGGAAGGAAGAAAAAGAGATTTTTGAATTCTACATTTAAAGTTAAACTTTAAATTGAAATGCCACTTTTGGTATATATCTCACCAGGGCTATGCCTCCAAGCATCAGTTCCTTATTTTCCTGTGTCTGATAATATTCTGATGTCTTTTAGGGAATATTTCCTAAAGGTTCAACAGGCTAATCAGACGAATAAAATTGACATTTAAAAGTTAACAACATAACCAAATCGAAACCCTAGGTATATGCCCTGATTAATCAATGGAATCAATCAGAATCCTGATGGAGTTAGGTGAGAGCATTGTTATTGTTTATGTTAACCAAGTGGTTCTTAGATACAGTCAAAGTTATGGATCATGGTAATCCTGTTAGGTAGGAACTATTCATTCCAGTTGACATTTACTTTGTAGTTTACTGTGTTGTTAAATTAAGATATTTGGAAGTTTAAGTGCATTTCATAACCAAAATATTTTCAACTTAAAATGATTTCACACAATGCAGTGTATGTTGAGGAGCATTTGTATTGGGTCATAGTAAAAATAACATTTAATGAAAGCTGTTAATGCGTGAAAAGTAAATCTTGTATGAACTGTAAGAAGAGGACAGAGGAAAAGCTTTTTGCTGTTTTGGAATGCCAAAGACACTGGCGCTATTTTTAAGCTGATACAGTGATATAAATATTGTCATGTGTATAAAAACTAAGGGATGAAAATTACTTCATCCTATCTTGCCTGAGCTACTTTAATGATATGCCTAAATTAAGTCTACCACACAGACTGGCTGAAGATTATTTATTTATTCATTCACTAAATATTGAAAATCTATTACATGCTCAGTACAATGCCCTCTAGGTAGGCTGTGTTTAATACTTAGGCAAGTGGCTTAATCTATAGGTCTAAAGACTAATAAGAAGAAAGAGGAAAAGCACAGATCACTAATCCTAGCCACATTTTTCTGATAGTTCTTTTGGACAAATATTTTTGAGCTTTTTTATATAAATGGATCCTGAGTGATGTAGAATGATGTAAGTTGCAAATTTCTCTGTGAAGCTAGAAATTCTTGCCACCATATTTCCTAATGCATGAGTATCTTTTCTATCTAAGATTTTTGGTTTTCTGAGCCTTTAAATTTGATTTTCAGTTTATACCATTTTCTTTATTTGCTAATGAATATGGCTATTGTCATTCAGTGAGCTAGAGACATAGTTATAATGATAGTTGCTTTCTGAAAGGTCAAATGAATTCCAACTGGATAAGTGGGGGCATTGGAACTTTTTGGTGCTAGGTCTGAAATCTAACTTAGAAAGTCACAGTTCTCTGTGGGTATCTGCTTCATCAATGGATATGAAAATTTACCTGCTCACTGTTGTCGGGGGCAATGCCCTTCAGTAATATAATACATATAAAGCATCTATGTGGCTTGCATATTAAATATTTAAGAAATTGCACCTATTCTAATGATTTCTGAAATATAATTCATGTTAACTCATGAAAACACAATGTCTTTTATTCTTTGAATGTGTTGTTATTTTCATTAATAACCCAGCATCAGATTTATTTTCTACCACTAAAATCGGCATGCCAGTTACATCAGTATCATGTAAAAGGGATAAACACCATCCCCATCAGACATCTTATACATCACTTAGAAGGGAACTCTGACCCGACAGAAAGTGCCAGCACATTGTGGCTTACTCTGTTTGCTGACCTTTAACTCTGTAAATTTAACTGTGGAAATCTGACCTAAATTATTCATACTCATTTCTTTTAATAATTTATAGTAATAACATAACTTCCTTTCAGAGACATTAGAACTATAAAATAATTTAGTAACAGTAGTCACAGTAACTTTTTCTGGAACAGTGCTATATTGTAAGAAAAGATAGTAGACATACATTCAGTTTTCCCTCCCTTGGCTTCTTTTTGTGGATACATCAATTGTAGAAATTATCTCTGATGTACTTTTTGGGCAACTTATAGTATCTATTTCAATATTCACCTTAATTTAAAAAAAAAAAAACCTACTTGAATAACTGTCCCTAAACATTCTCTTTCTAATTTCCTGGAGGGTTATTGAAATATAAGATGGTTTTAAATATATAAAAAAGAAAAAGATTTTTTGCTAGAGACATATTATGTAAAAATTATTATTAGAATACCTCAAGTTGCAATAAAAAAGATAGTTCTAGGTGACCAAAGTCAAAGTGAGGAAAAAACATCCATTATCAAGG
Organism: Sylvilagus floridanus; assembly: GCA_949820135.1. NCBI lineage: Eukaryota > Metazoa > Chordata > Mammalia > Lagomorpha > Leporidae > Sylvilagus > Sylvilagus floridanus. The sequence continues at coordinate 115,580,775 of OX463230.1, forward strand.
AAAATTTCCATGAAGAACAGCAATGCCTGAATATGTAAATGGCTAGTTCTACCTTTTTGCTTGAAGTTCTAAATTTTCTTGTTCTTGTAGAATTTTTATTCTGACCATTTTTCAAGCGTTGCCTATTTATATAAATGAATTGAGTCATAGCAGAGGCTACTAAACAGCTTAGCCTCGTATTAGGAAAAGCCTACTCCTGGAGTTACAACTTGATCAAGTGAGGAACTTGTATAGAATGCTGGTTTTGTTGCCATTAAAATTAAAATGAAGTTCCTTGCATTTCAAAATCCTGAAAATTTGACTGATAAGGCTGAAGAAGTGAGAATTTTTTGGATTAGTATACATATGAAATGCATAGTATTTTCCATTATTGATGATGTGGGAAGAATAGATTTGTTCTTATGATGTCACCACACTTGCCAGTTTCTTTAAGAAATAAGAAAGTCCTGTGTCTCTCACTGAAAATATCTAGCTGGTATCAAATTTTGCAAGAAATGTCATTATGTATATATTACTTTTGCTCTCAGCTGTGAGATATTTTTATACTGAAGAAAAAAAAAAAAGATGTATCAATGGCCTGGGCTGAGCCAGGCCAGAGCCAGAGGTTGGGATTACAGTTGGCATATCTCAAGGGGGTGGCAGGAACTCAGTAACTTGAGCCACCACCTGTTGCCTCCTGGGATCTGGAATTGCAGGAAGCTAGAGTCAGGAACCGGAGGCAGGGATGGACCCTAAGCATTCTAACATGGGACACAGGTACCTTGACCAGCGTCTTCACTGCCAGGCCTAATGCCCTCCCTGCAGCTCATCTTTATGAGATTTAAAGTCAATGTTATCCTTCGCCTTGACTTAAAAAATAACCCAAATGGAATATGCATTCTCTTCCCTTATGAAAGTAGCCCCTAAGGGGCCGGCTCTGGGCGCTGTGGCGTAGCAGGTAAAGCTGCCAACTGCCGTGCCGCCATCCCATATGGGCGCCAGTTCAAAACCCGGCTACTCCACTTCCGATCCAGTTCTCTGCTGTGGCCTGGGAAAGCAGTAGATGATGCCCCTTCACCCACGTGGGAGACCTGAAAGAAACTCCTGGCTCCTGGCTTTGGATCAGCATAGCTCCAGTCATTGCAGCCAAATGGGGAGTGAACCAGCGGATGGAAGACCTCTCTCTCTCTCTCTCTCTCTCTGTGTGTGTGTGTGTGTGTGTGTGTGTGTGTGTGTGTGTCTGCCTCGCCTTCTCTGTGTAACTCTGACTTTCAAATGAATACATAAATCTTTAAAGAAGAAAAGAAGGCCAGCGCTGTAGCTCAATAGGCTAATCCTCCACCTGCGGCGCCGGCACACTGGGCTCTAGTCCCGGTCGGGGCGCGCCAGATTCTGTCCCAGTTGCTCCTCTTCCAGGCCAGCTCTCTGCTATAGCCCAGGAGTGCAGTGGAGGATGGCCCGAGTGCTTGGGCCCTGCACCTGCATGGGAGACCAGGAGAAAGCACCTGGCTCCTGGCTTGTGATCAGCGCCGTGCGCCAGCTGCAGCATGCCACTGGAGTGGCCGTTGGAGGGTGAACCAATGGAAAAGGAAGACCTTTCTCTCTGTCTCTCTCACTGTCCACTCTGCCTGTCAAAAAATTTTTTAAAAAAGAAGAAAAGAAAGTAGCTACTAATCCCTTTAATTTCTCCTCTTTTAACTATTACTGAAGTAGGAAATGCTCAAAAGTATTTGAGCATTGAGAGATTTGATGATGATATTGAATGATTTCTTATCTGCTACATGGTGAGTTAACTGGATACAGGTCCAGGTCCTTGCCTTGGGAATCTGTGAATGGGGCTTTCTTGGGAAAACAGGTTTTGGAAATGTAATTGAGTTCATAATTTCCAGATGTGATCATCTGGGCTTGGGGTTGTCCAGGAGGACCTAAATCTAGTGGCAAGTGTCTGTGACATGAGAAGAGAAGCTGCATATAAAGGACAAGTCTGTGTGAAGACAGACACAGAGCTTGGGATGCTTCTCCCTAAAGCCCCTGGAGACAGTACAGCCCTACCTTGAGCTTGGACTTCTGGCCTCCTTAACAATGAGATCATCATGTCCTGTTGTTTTAATCCAACTTTGTGACAGCCCTGGCAAAAACCAGTACAGATCTTAAAAATAAATTGCTTACTAGGATGCCACAGATGCATATAAGGGAGTTAACCCGAAGTCCAAATGGGAGTCTGCAAAGGTTTGCTTTTCTCTCTTATTTAAATGACTCTTTGATTTTGAGATCATGCTACTATTATTTTAAGATTATGAGTTTTTTTCTCATGTTGAGCTCTGCCATGTGGCATGGTTGGTAGACATTTCTGTCTATATGGTCAACATGGTAAAACAAGAAAACAGGATAAGAGAGACGAAAGTCACATAAATGTTTCTTGCACACACAGATGGCTATCTAAGTAACTTTCTGGAGTGCCACTATTACAGGGACTTATTTCACTTCATTGAAAGAAATCACAATGTACAACAATTCACAAAACTGGATGGTAACAATGGAATTCAGGGAAAAGCTAACAGTGTGTTCCTTAGGATGTAATCTGAATACTTCTTCTCTGTTAAAAATTCTCCAATTGTTGAGAAACAGGAAATCTGAGTTAAAAATCCTTGATTTTGTAAATAATAGTAAGTTCTTTTAGTTCAATAAATATATTAATGTGGAAAACCAAGAAAACGATTTCAGAAAGTTGTGAGCCAAATGTCTGTCAATGCACTTGAGACCTATGAATGCAAGGCATAGTGAAGACACGAATTCAAAAATCAGATAAAATAGCTATTAGAATGATTCCAAGTGTGACCATGCAACGGAGATAGAGGATGTATTCTCTGGGAACCAATGACAATAAGCTGCATGTCCACATAGCTTCTCGAAGGAGTGGGCAGAGAACCTGAGGCTTGTGGGATGGGCAGGAGTTGACTAAGTGAAGATGATGAAAGAACATTACCTAAGATTCAAGAAGGGAGACCACACAAGGGGGCATTGAAATTCCAGTTTAATATTTTTAAAAAGATTTATTTATTTATTTGAAAGGCAGAGTTACAGAGAGGTAGAGGCACAAGCAGAGAGATCTTCCATCCACTGGTTGCTCCCCAAATGGCCATAATGGGCAGAGCTGGGCCAATCATAAGCCAGGAGCCAAGAGCTTCTTCTGGATCTCCCACATGGGTGCGTGGGCCAAAGACCTTGGACCACCTTCTGCTGCTTTCCTAGGTTCATTAGCAGGGAGCTGGATCAGAAGTGAAGAAGCCAGGACATGAACTTGTACCCATACAGGATGCTGGCACTGCAGGTGGCAGCTTTTCCCACTACACCACAGTGTCAGTTCCTCCAGTTTAACATTTTTGAGGAAGAGCTATATTCCAATATATACAAAGTAAAGCAAAATTGAGGGCTCCAAGCGAAGGGGAAAAAAAAAAAAAAAGCACGTATTGATTAGTTTATTTAGGGACACAGATGTTGATCCACAATTAGTAAGAAATGCCTACCTACTCAAAGGTATTTAGTAACTTATTTGCCAGCTAGGCTGTTTTTAATTTCGAAGAGGAAGGGTTGTGGTTACCTGATTTGTTGTTATGGGCTTCAGTAGTTTGAACACTCTCTTAGAGTTCACACAATGAGACTAAATTGGAAATGAAACCAACAGGTGATCCATTAAGGACTTGAGTGCAGTTAAGGCTTCCTTTGGGATGTATACTTTTACAGCCAATAAGCCTGGCCTTACTAGCTCCTACTCAGTTTGGTTGCCAATAATACCGCCTGTTATGTGACAGTGACACTCGGTAGAGTCACTCCTCTTAGGTTTCCACAGTCAATATTGACTCCAGAAAAGCCTCTTAAAAAGGCCTGAGAGTCACTATTCCAATGCATGCCCTTAACAGAATCGGAAAGAAGGGACTTAGCACAACTTTAGACACAGAGTCTTGGAGATAACGTTCATCTTTGATGATTTTTTCAATCATTACCTGAAATGAGTTACTGAAAGCTTTAAAATTTGTGTTTAAAAATATCAGCTGACAAAATGATGTATTTAAATGGCCAGAAGATATATCTATGATTTAAGTCCTAACGAACTGATGGACAATAGAAAGTATGTCTGAAAGTGAGAAGGACATTTGCCAGCAAGATATAATGTTCCATAGTAGAAGGCGGCAGCAAAAATGAAAGAGCATCATAAGAATCAGTATGAAAAGTGATTGAACATTAATATTGTAAATATATTGTGATTTTAGGGAAACATCCCCAAATGTGATAAATGCTTCAAAGAATTGCATCTCAGCAATACTTTTATGTTCTCTGCTTCACGAGTAGCAGAGTAGCTCACTGTAGATTACCATTCGAAGGACTAAATGCACTTACAAGACGGAAATGTTTATTATCCATCTGCAACAATTTTTAACACTTAGAGAATCAATTTTTAGGAGACTTTAGTATTCTGGGAGAATAATTCTGGAAGTGTCTTAGAAATCATTGTCTTTGCTCTCTGATTTTAAAGAGCAAAGCCACCTGCGCGGGCTCCTTCTCTGTGGTCCTGCTCTCTTTCCATTTACTTTCACACGGCTGGCAATGCAAAGAATCTGTTTAAGGCCATCTGCCGAGAGACTTTTAATGGTTTGTCATCACCTGCAGCAGCATTTGCTAAAGTATGTTCCATGAACAAGCTTAGTTACCCTGTTGTAATTTGCATTATCTTAAATGAGACCCCACAATCAAATGTCTGTTAGACTGGCTTGACGGTTATCTTCTCTATTCAAACCTTTTAATAGATGACATTACCAAACTTGTTTTGGCATGGAAACCTTTCTATTTTTCTTAAAGCATCTCCTGGGACTTGTGGTTCAAGGAATGACCACTCATCTTTGACAAACTCTGGCCTGATTAATAAAGTCTGCAATTTTGAGCATGAAATAGCATTCCTTCAAAATTTGACCCCTACCTTTCGGTTTAACTCCAAATATCAATGGTCCATATTTAGATGGTAGATTGCAGTCCTAACAAACTAATGTAAACTTTTTTGAAAGGGTGTGTTGCTGTGTTCTGTCTCCGGTGTGCTTCTGCTTGCTTAATTCTATGTGGTTTTCACTCACCCAGTGCACGTGTCACCACCAGAAAGTTTCTGTCCATTACTTCTGCTCTGTTCTCTGACTCTCATAATGGCCTATGGCACCATATACTCACTTCCCATCACACCTACCATCAACCTGGGCTATCATCCTGTAAAATTGTAGGTCTCACCTATAAAAATCCCAGTGTACTTCTTTTTTTTTTTTTTTAAAGATATTTATTTGAGAAATCTGTGCAGTGGAGGTTGTGGAGGGGAGAGAGCTTCATCCACTTGTTTACTCTCCAAGTGCCCTTAAAATCCAGGGTGAGGCCAAAGCCAGGAGCTGGGAACTCAACCCAAGTTACCCATGCAGTTGGCAGGAACCCAATTACTTGAGCCATCATCTGCTGCCTCCCAAGGTGTACATTTTGCTGGAATCAGGATATGAGCTCGGATCTGAACCCAGGACTCCAATATGGAATTGTGGATGTCCCAGTCAGCAGCTTAACTGCAAGAGCTAATTGAGTCCCTCATATCCTTTTGGTCAGGGATACGCTTGGCCTGCTTTGCCAGCACAGTGCCTAGTAGAGTGGTGATGCTCAGGAAATGGCCATGGGCATGAGGCAGAGAGGACAGAGAAGTGGCAAGCTCAGATGACATGGATGCACGGATGCTTCAGGCCAGCGTGGGGTCTCTGCACTGACCCATGAACATTTCATTCATAGCTCATCATAACAAAACCCAGCAAAGTGAGACTATGATTAGTTTAATTAATTAGTGTAATGGGTTCTAGGATTAATTTAATAGTGCCCTCAAGGAACTTCTAAAAATATGTTTTGAAGGGAAGAGAAGGAACAAAACTACAAAAGGAAAGTGTTAGAGGCTATATTTTGCATTTGGAAGATAAAATTGGCACAGGGTATTTTAAAGTAGCTGAAGGTACGTAGGCCCATTTTCGCAGCCGCATGTGAGCTTAACTGAAAGTGTAAATACATTCCACCTGGTATTTGTACATAACGATTGAGTCTGTCGTGTCTGCAACAGCTGTTGCAGGAGGCTGAGAGACATCAGAACTGATTTCACCATGGATATGGGTTATCTGGCCTCTCTGTTGAAGCTGCTGCTCAGCTAAGCAAGCATGGCAGTTCACTGAGAGACAAGTATGTTTTTTTGATGATATGGAAAAAAAAGAGTAAAATAAGGGGAGTAAAAATTGGATTTTTCCTCTAAAAATGTATAAGGCTCCCTGTATTATCTACCACTTTTTATATGGCACATTTACATTGGAAATAAAAATTGAATTGGACCTCTCTCAAATAGAGTGTTCTCTGGGTCTAATATATAAAAATCAAATATATACATATATATTTATAATCTCAGATTTGTAATTTGTTGATAGACTGGTAAAATGAAATATCAGATACTATATATTATATATATGTAATTTTAAAAAAATTTTAATAAAAATGCATTAATAGTTTTGACAAAAATGCATCATATAGGTTCATGATTAATGGTCCTGTTAGAATGTTGATCCTGAAATATCTTCAAGGACATAACTTCCTTAGAGGTCTTTATTTTCTTATAATTTTTAAATTGATGTATAATAATTATACATATTTATGGAGTACAGTATGATCATTTGATGCATGCATGTAAATAAGTGTCATAATCCATCAGGGTAACTAGTATTTCCACCTTCTTAATCAGTTGTCATTTCTTTGCGTTGTGTGTGGCCATTCTCATAGACTATCTAATACATTGATGTGAACTCCATGCTGCCTACTGGGCTGTACAGGACTGATTTTACTCTTCCTGTCTGCATTTCCATACCCATTATCCAACCTTCCTCCTTGTAAGGCCACCACAAAATACACCAAACATCAGAATTAAGGGAAAGGGTTGGCCAGCGCCGCAGCTCACTAGGCTAATCCTCTGCCTGCGGCACCAGCACATCGGGTTCTAGTCCTGGTCGGGGCACCAGTTTCTGTCCTGGTTGCTCCTCTTCCAGGCCAGCTCTCTGCTGTGGCCTGGGAGTGCAGTGGAGGATGGCACAAGTCCTTGGGCCCTTCACCCCCATGGGAGACCAGGAGGAAGCACCTGGCTCCTGCCTTCGGATCAGCGGATCAGTGCAGTGCACTGGACACAGCAGCTATTGGGGGGTGAACCAACAGTAAAGGAAGACCTTTCTCTCTGTCTGTCTCTCTCTCACTGCCCACTCTGCCTGTCAAAAAAAACAATAAAAGGGAAAGGGTTTATTGACAGGAGACATCTGATAGGCTGGAGGGAAGCAGCAAAGAATAGAAAAGGGTGGGGGTTGAGAGAGAGAGAGGTCCAGAGAGAGCATGTGTATGAAGCAAGTCCTGTTATACCTTTGCTGGGGGGCCAGGGAAGTAGGACCAGAGAATCCCATTATGGTGGAGTTGGAGCTGAAACCTGTGGTTGGGCCACCTGGTCACCTGGCTTGTAGCAACGACAGTAGGGGCAAGAGCCTAGGAGGGTGTCCAGGGCATAGACTGTACCACAGACAAGACTGTGCCATTTTACTAACACTCCTTGTCCATTCCACTCTACCCATCACTTCTAGTGACCACTCTTCTCTTCCATCAGATGTCTCTCTGTCTTCTTGAGTTCTGCTCCCCGAAGCAAGTATTTGCAAAAAAGAGAAATTCTTTCTACTATTAATTTAATTTTAAAATGATAACATGTCTATAAGATATTAAAGTATGCTTGAAAATTTAATCTGAAAACAGTTTACAGAAAATAAATGTCAAGAGGTTGAGCATAGACTGAAGAGTTAGATGGGAAATTGCTGATCCCCTGAGAAAGAAGGAGGCGGAGTTATTTCCAGCATGGGGGTGTCATTTTACCCAGGGGGGATCTGAGTCTATTTCCCTGTAGGGGGTGGTAAAGAGGTAGAGGGGGGAGGATGCAAGGAGAGCCAGAGAGTTTGAATTCTCGGTAATTTCTCCACTCTATTGTGCTCACTTGTTTATTTCACAAAACCACATTGGCCTTGGCCTTTTAATTTTTCAACTTGAAATTACAGAGTGGAAGGTACATGAAAGGGTTTAAAGAGGATAGATTCTTGTTCTTCCCAGAATAGTTAATGTTGCCTTGTTCCTGGCCCAGGGAATAACTTAATGATTCACTTAAAGTATCTTAGATCTCACATCCTTCCCACTTTTATTATTCTACTCCAAAGTTAATTTGCATTAAATACATTAATCACTTTGTATTAGAAAATTCAAGCATGGCGGTTACAATCCTCAAAGAAGACACATTCCCCATATTATCTATAAAAAGAATGTGAAAAAATGTAAACAAACATTTGGGTGTTTTTTTCAAGTGACATATACTTTTCACTTTTACTTTTTATGAGAAAACTTCGATTTCTCTATCACATGGGAACACTTTGATTACATCGTGAACCTGGCAGTTTTAGAATACAGTCATCCCTTGATATTCATGAGGAATCGGTTCTATGACCCCAAACCCTAGTATACCCAAGTCCACAGATTCTCAATCCCTCATATAAAATGGTCCCATATTTGCATATACCTTATGCATTCCTCCCATATTCTTTAAATCATCTCTAGGTTTCTTCTAATATATAGAACAATATGAATGCTACATAAATAGTTTTACAGTGTTAAGGAACATTGAAAAGAAAAAGAAATCTGTACATATTCAGTACATTTATAGTTTTTAAGAAAAACTTCTCCATATGCTGTTGATTGAATCTGTAAATTTAAACCCATGGTGATGGAAGCCAACCATACACTGAATCCAGAACTGTGTAACATGTGAGTATTATGTCTGTTTGCTTTTTTAATTCTTTCATTTTCCTCCTGTGAGTGTAGCAGAGGTAGGAGGATGAGATGTGCTGATAAACTGACTTGCAGAGGGGGGCATTTGGAGCTGGAATCTAGCAATATGGAGCAACAGTGCAGGAAGACGGCTGCATTGGTGATGACCAACTGAATAATGAGAAGTGAAAGCAATGAATCATTGTGGTCGCCTAGCAGTCAGTGAGGATTTAAGAGTATCAGACTAAATGTAGAATGATGATTTCACTATAATTAGCAAGCACCAGTTTCAGAGGTAAAGATTGCATTACAGCAATGTCATGTGATTTCTATAATATCATTTCTGTATTTTATTATATCTTCCCTAAGATGGGCTGGTTCCCATCCCTTTGAGATGAGCCCAATTTTATGTTGTATTTGGATTTAGTTTTTGCTAAGTGTATTAAACATCATTGTTTCTGATGAAATGAAATAAATGTATCTCTTCTTGTCTGGTGCTTATTAGTACAAACCATGCTAGTTTAAAACATGAAGTGGTTTATGGGACACTAAATTGAAACCATCTTGGCTAAAATACATTTGAAAGACACAACACGGGAATGTATCATTTTATTTCCTTTTCTGAATGTCAGCAGAAATTGGAGGCAACACTCTTCCTTTCTGTTTGATTATTCTATTATCAAGAGAATGAGGAGTGTCTGAGACACACATGCTGATTTAGTGTGGAGCTGATGACACCATTCAGGTTGCGTGATCTCTCATTTTTCACCACAGCCTTATCAAGGTGTTTCAGCTGTGCCCAAACCAGCCCTGGTAATTGCTTTAGTTGCTTGTAGCAAAGTTACATCAATGTCAGTCCCTAAATGACTTTTGACTGCTTCATGTCAGATGTTCCCTCCAAATAAAGAGAGGGTAGGGGATTTTGGGTACCTGGATGTGGGCATTAATCCAAAGTCTAAATAGACAGGTGTTTTTTTCCCCTGCCAATCAGGACTTGAATGCAAATACTGGCACTTTGGGTTTTAAATGAAAGAAATAGTTACCTTCATGCTTCACTTCAAGTGCTATCTACTCTTGCATGGGCTCAAGCTAAATGTGAATCAAGTACAGCTTTGGACACATGCAGTGTAAGAGTAGCTATGATGTAGGAATGCTTCCTTGTATGATATCTGCTTGATATACCTTTCTAAGGTTTGTGCAATTCTATTGCTTTTTGCAAATTAATTAAATTTCTCAATTTAGAGTTCTTTTTAAAACTATGATAATGTTTGGATATGATGGGAAATACATAGTGAAAGGTTAATACATAGTTTTACCTATACAAAATTAGTACCTACAACTTCCATGGTTGGTTTACATGTTAAATCAGAGGCACAAGCTTGTGTATATACATGTTACACATACATGTGGACTCTATGCTGTTCTGCAGGCCAGTATTTATAATATAGTGTGGTTCTCTATATCACTATATTCTGGTATATAGTTGACCATTGTATTGATGTCTCATCATTTAACTCAGCTCCTCAAATTGGGTGTTTATTTTGTTTCTGATCTGTGCTATTAAGGTGAATAATGTAGGAGTAGACATTAAGACTAGAAGTTTAGATGCAGGTTAGGAAGCCCACATCTGATATCAGAGTATCTGGGTTCTATATATACGTGGCCCCAGGTACTGACTCTGGCTTCCTGCTAAAGCAGAGCCTGGGAGGTAATGATAACTCAAGTTATCGCAACCCTGTGCACACGGGAGGCCTGCATTGAATAGTTCCCGACTCCCAGTTTTGGTCTGGCCCACTCCCAACCATTGCAAGGCATTTGGAGAGAGAACCATTGGATAAGAGTTTCTCTCTCTCTCTCTCTCTCTCTCTCTCTCTCTCTCTCTCTCTCTTTCTCTCTCTCTCTCTTTCTCTCTTTCTCTTTCTCTTTCTTTCTGAACATAAAAATAGAGTGTTGCAGTCACCATTTTAAATACACCTTAGCTCACTTGTTGAACAGTTACCTCAAAACATATATCAGGCCTATATTTATCATATCCAAGATAGCAATTTGTGTTATTACATACAGCATGAGAGTGTTGATTTCTCCATCATAACTGAAACTAGCTGTTAGCATGCTTTCAAAACTCTTACCAATTCAATGAGATTTCCATGAATATAAGTGGGTCTAAATAATTTTCTTAAATTCTATAGCTGTTTTTATTACCATAAAACCTCAAAAGATGAAAATAATTGGTGAAGATTTGAACCATGCCTTAAAGAACTAATTAGAACTGTTCAGAACTAGAGAGGCATGTGCGACACAACTGGGGTAGCTTCACAACTCTAGCAGGAGATGAATGAACCTCAAATATTGGAGGCTCAGTGTGGTCAGATTCCCAAATATTAGAGAAAAGCTTAAAATTGGATCTTTATATTAAACCTCCTCCTAGGGAGCATGCTCTGCATGTTTTATCAGAATCTGTCTGCTGACTGAAATTGGCCCATGAGCTACCTCTGTTAAGCCATTGCTTGGAGAGGTTTATGTGGTTTTTCAGATCAAGGAACAAAATGAACAAAAGCTGGGGTGGAGGGCCTAAGAGGAATTTGAATTAGAATGGAACACTCTGGAAATCTAAACTGGAGAATTGTTGGAGAGAAAGGGAGGGCTTATAGGGAAGTCAGGATGGAATGAATTAGTAAGAGTTTTTATGTGCCAACAGAAACTTTCCACTGAACCTAATACGAAATAAGGATGATTCCTTTAAGTGTGTTGCATTGAGTTTGTGAGGAATGACATCAGTGCTGAGATACAGGAAAAGAAGCCTTATCTATCTCAGAAGCTGTTCTAATATTCTTGCCAAGAGGTGATAACATGCTAAAATGAGGTGACCGTGTTCATAAGTTAGAAATAGGAAATGAGACAAAGATGTAAAGAAGAATTCAATATTATGTACTAAGGCATTCTGTAAAATATGATCTTCCAACCTTGTTGATAATATTTTTATACCTATGTAATTTAAATTGTTTCTTTCTTAGTATATACATAGGTGGCTCTATAGGGGACCATCTCTTTAGGTGAAGGAAGACATAGTTGAAGACATATATTCTTTGCCATTTATACTTGGATTACAAGGGCAAAACAGTAGTTACATATGAACACTAAAGATTAAAGGGTGTCATAATTTTTTACTAAGCCTTTATAAAGTTAATAAGACATAAAAATTACTGAAGCATTCTTCAAGTAATTGAAGATATTGGTAATTTGGGCACCACATAACATTAGCTTGCCAATGGAAAAATCAGTTGTGACTAAATGATGCTGAGACTATATAAACAAATCATTAGCAGTGGATAAGTAGGACCAGAACAGTCACATCAATTAATTTTATTCTTTCAAATTAAATATCTGTAATTAAATATAGGTTGCATAACTGGATATAAGAGTTAAAACAAAGTGGGAAAGGTAAAATACCATCCAAGGTTTTAAAACTTTCATGCCTAAGATAATTCATTGGGATAAAATAATGACTATAGAACATATAGATATGTTAAGCAGCACCTGAATTGTAATAGACTCATGAGATAAAATACATAATATTAATAAACTCGAATGCATTGATGTTACTATTTTAATTAAACAAATTTTATTTTTTAAACATCTGAATTGAAAATTAAAAGGAAATACTAAAGGATATAAAGAGAAAAGCCTTACTAAATTGCCCATGCTGACTCTTCCATTGTCTCATAAAAGGTATCTATTTCATTTATGTATCCTTTGAGTTTCTTGGTTTTTAGAGATTTATTTATTTGAAAGGCAAAGTGATAGAGGTAGGTAGGGAGAAAGAGATCGACCATCCAATGGTTCACTCTTAAATGGCCACAACATCCAGGGCTAGACCAGATGGAAACCAGGAGTCAGAATATTCATCTGGATCTGCCATGTGTGTGCAGGGCCCCAACTACTTGGACCTTCTTCTGTTTTCTCGTGTGCTTTAGCAGGGAACCGGATTGGCAGCAGGGCAGATAGATTGGAACTTGTGTTTTGATGTAAGATGTCAGCATTGCGGGGCTGGCTCTGTGGTGCATCGGGAAAAGCCACTGCCTGAAGTGCCAGCATCCCATATGGGGTGCTCCACTTCTGATCCAACTCTCTGCTATGGCCTGGGAAAGCAGTAGAAGATGGTTCAAGTCCTTGGGCCCCTGCACCCATGTGGGAAACCTGGAAGAGGCTCTTGGCTCCTGGCTTCAGATGGTCACAGCTCTAACTGTTGCAGCCAATTGGGGACTGAACCAGCGATGGAAGTGTGTGTGTGTGTGTGTGTGTGTGTGTCTGTCTGTGTGTCTGTCTGTCTCTGTCTCTCTCTCTCTGCGTTTCCTTCTCATTCTGTGTAACTCTGACTTTCAAATAAATAAATCTTTTAAAAAATGCCAGCATTGCTAGCAGCAGCTTAACTCACAACTCCAGCCCCATCCTCCCAATTTCTTTGCGCATAGACACATATGAAAGCATAACAAGTCTTCAAAAAAGTTAATAGAAAACACATCTTATGAAATTAACTATGCATGACTTTTAAAATTTATCTTTTAATTCCACTTTTCCATGAATTTTTTGTAGTATACTCATAGATTTATATTCTTAGTTTCTCTTTTTCTGGTTTGGCAAAAAAAAATTATAATATACATACTCTTTGCCTTTTTTTGCAGAAAGTAGTATCTTTACAGGACTTTCCACAACAATACATGGAAAGCATTTTTGTGGTTCTTTATGTGTTTGTGGTATTCTATTCCATAGATGCTCCATAGTCTCTCTTCCTGTTTCAGTGTTGCTGCAAACAGTTATTTCTAGTGTTTTATAGTGTTGTACATATGTGACTACAGTTGTGGGATAAATTCTATTTTTTAAGTCATTCTAACGCTTGCTGTGTTTGTAAAATGATCTTTATCTGTCTGACTGCATCTAAGTTAGGATAGCTTTAAACGAAAATCTAGTTTTGGGGAATCCTTAGTGCTAGTGTACCTGGTGACACACCCACACCCAGACAATTACACAATAAGAAGCAGGGTGTGTTCCCTTGCAATCAGAGCTTAGCAGGTCTTCCCTCTTGCAGAATTTCTGAAGATCTAACTCTGCCATTTGCTAAATCCTTCCCGCACACCTACAACCCTGCAAGAAGTTCTGCCCTATAGCTGTGAACATGCTTAGTTGACAGGTCTTCTTCAGTTCTGTTAAATGTCCTACAAACCAAATTTATGGTGAAATAACTCATGGGGCAGCTTCCTGTGTGTTTTTGGAGTGCTCAACATGTGAGACTCATTAGAGAATAGGTAATTTGGATCCAACCTGAATTCCTTCTCTCCCCTTTGTCTCTAAGAGGGACTTGACTGGAACAATTTCACTCTGAACCCCTGTACCCTGTTAGGACTCTTGCTTCTTGCCAACACTGACAAAGTTGTTCCATATTCTCCTGAGGAGGTCTATTCTGATTTCCTTGCTTGACTAAAAGGAAATAAATAGTGTAGCTTCTGTGGAGACATTGAGTAAAAGATCCCCAATGTTTCATTTCATTCAAATGGAGTTCTTAGTATCTGCATGGATAGATATTGGTAATAATTTGTAGACGTTATGTAAGATTCCCTTTCATTAAATGGAAGCAGAAGCAAATATATCTTTACTTGTAGATAAATATTTAGTTCAACTTAGTAATCTGTAGGCCAACTATAGGAAATTCAAAATTTTAAATATGTCAAGAGAAATGGTGATCAGTTGACCATGGAATGATAGCCACTGTGAAGCTGATCTACAGGCAACTGACTGCTAATAAATATGTACGGTTCTGAAAGTGGAAATTTTGCTACTGGTTCCATATCGAGACATGCCAAAAATAGTGTTTATTTTAGAATTATGTAACTTCTATTTATTCATGTTGATTTCCACCTGGGTATCTCTAAAGGTCATCTTGTTATCCAGACCCGTTGGTATCTAAACTGGAACGCATAAAAAATTTTCATGGTAATTATATGTAGCCATGATGATTGAATCACTAAAATATGTCCAGTCAGAGACCCCAGTGTCTAGGACCATTCCAAATATTTGACATTCCCTGTACCTCAGCAGATGGTTATGAGTCTAGGGCCATTGCTAACATGAATGGTGATTTATTAATTCTACAAATATTCCTGAGACCCATTGTGCATAATTATTGTGTTAGGTGTTATGTATTAAAAAAAAACTGAATGAGGCAGTCACTGCCCTCAAGGAGACATACACACAGATAACCATGGTAAAAGTTAAAATGTGATTCGTGCTCACAGTACAGACATTTCAAGGAAGAGAATGTGCTTTCCAGGTGTACAGCAGAAAAAATTTCATGGAAAATTATGCCTACAATTGGCCTTAGAAAGGTGAGAAAAATGTGGATATGGAGAAATGAGGGGGGGCTCTGAGTTGAATTATGTCTTCTTGAGATTCATATGTTTAAGTTATAATCAGCAGTAACTCAAATATGTGACATTACCTGCAAATAAGGCATTTACAGAGTAATCTAGTTGAAACAAGGTGGTTAAAGGGGTGAGGGAGGACTGATTCAAGATGACTGGTATTTTTATGAAAAGAGGAAATGTGGACATGGAGAGAGTCCCCAGAATAGTGGGGCAACACATATCTACTGTATAAGCTACATGGTTTGTGGAACTTGGATGTAGCAGCCCAGGTAAATAATACAGGGCCCTTCTGAGAAGAGGAAGCAAGAGTCAAGGAAATCTCATACAGAATTAGACAACATTGCTGGACTTCAAAGACATGAAAAGGATGCTAGGTGGGCTTGAAGTAGGAGTTGCATGAGATTGGGTGAAATACAGAGTAAAGTCTCAATGACAGTGGCAATGCTTACCTGGTCTACTTATTTGACAACGAGTGACTTAGATCTTTTTGAGTGCCTTTAGGTACCTAGATCTTATCCTATAGCAATAAGAACTGAGGAAATTTGTATCTCCAAGCATCTGTTATTCATTGATGGCTACCCATTTGTATGGTTCACTATAGGCAACAGGGAGCCATTGAAGAGTTTTGTGTATGAATGTGTGTGTGTATGTGTGTGTGTCTATTTTTCTTTGAGAGAAAGAAAGATCACTCCCATGTACTAGTTCACACCCCAGATGCCCACAAAGCCAGGCTAGGGCTAGGAAAGAGCCAGGAGCCCTAAACTAATTCCAAGTATCCCATCTGAGTGGCAGGGACTCAATGAATCTATCACTAGCTGCTTGCCATACATCTCCCTCAGCCAGAAACTGGAATTAGGAACTGGGACTCAAACCCAGGTACTTACATATGGGAATGTAGGCTTTTTTGTTGTTGTTATTATTTGGTTATTTGTATTTTAAAAGGCAGAGAGAGAGTTTTGGGGGAGGGGCACATAGGGATAGACCTTCCATCAGCTGGTTCACTCCCCAAATGCTGGTGTACTTCACAAAATCCTGCAACAGCAGTAACAGATGCTAGGATTTTGGAATGTAATCCAGGTTTCTCACATGGGTGACAGAGACAAAAATACTTTTGCCATCATTTCTTGCCTCCCATGGTGCATATTATCACAGAGCTGGATTGGAAGCAGAGTAGCTAGAACTTGAAACAGGCACTCTGATATGCAAGGCAATCATTTAAAATAGCAATTTTATTGCTGCTTCATGTGCCCTCACTTGAATGAAGGCTTCAACAATTATTTCTTGGATGTGGGACCTGCATCTTAAACACCAGGCCAAGTACCCACCCTCATTAAAAATTACTGATCTGTGGTGAAAACTGCTCTTGAGGGTGATTGACTTGAAGGAACAGTAAGGAGGCCATTGTGGGTGAGTGTGAAGAAGTTGCAATAATCCAGGTTTTGCATGGGGTATAAGCAGTGGTATGACAGTAGAGGTATGGCTGTGTCTTAACTACACATTATTTTCTTTATTTTATTCGTTAATCTTTGGTCGCTTTGCTTTCAAGACTATTGAGAAGTTTCTTTTTCTAATATTTTTTTCCGATTTGTATGGAAGAGAATTCAGAATAAGATAGTTGAGAAGGAACCTAGCTCTTCTTTTTATAGTATTGTATATTGTAATTCTAGAAGCTAAAGTGTGTACAGAACTAAACCTAATTTTGTTTGATACCCCAGTGGATGTTTGACAACTTAGATAATTTATGTGAATAGATACAGAGTCTTTGATAACTTGATACTTCTGTGTTTTTACAGCTGGTATGTGATTAATTGCATAACACGGGGGTTATGTGCACAAGTGTGTGAAACTTGCAAACTGATTAAGGGAGATATGAGGAGAGCTATCAATAAAACTAGAGGCAATAATATAACAAAATCAATTGGATGTCTTGAGGTATTATATAAGACTCCATTACATCATGTGACTGGATGAAGCAACTTCATAGATCTTTTTGTGTTATCTAAAGTGTTAAAACATGTGGGTTAAATTGGTTACAAATTGATATTTGGTTATTTATCATGGCACTTCCAATGTTTTTTCAGGGAGTTTTAAAGAAAGCAATCCATTTTAAATATATTTCATAAGAGAAGAAATGTTAGAAATATGAGCTGACTTATTGGAAATTACAGAGAATTTTTCTAAATTTTCTTGAACTTTAACTTACTATCACCCAAAGATATGATGCCTTGCACAGCTAACTGGATTATTTTATTGCCTTTTTCCATTGATGGATCCCTAGGTTCATTGATTTTTAGCTGTGTTATCTTTGCAAGATGCATTATTTTCAATTTTCTTTGACTGTAACTTTTAGTATCCTTTTTTGACAGCCACTTAATTGTATTGATTTTTTTCTAGGTCAGTTATAATTTAGCGAATAACATTTTAGTATATTTTGTTTACAAAATATTGACCTTATTGACTTATAACTAGCCATATTCTGAGATGTCTAGCTACAAATCCTGCTAATTCACCAAATAGATGACAAGGGTCATGAGGGAGGTATGAGTAAAAGCATTATTCCAAGCTCATTATTTCTGGAGTTTCCTAAAGAAACAAATTCTAAAGATGAAAATGTGCTTGCAGTCAGTTAATGGGACAGTGTCCTCTGGGTCAATGTTTAGGGAAGTGAATTAGGAAGTAGAAGGAGTTGAATAGAGATACAGTCAAATGAGTGATCCCAGTTGATCCCAATGGGGATCAACTCTCAAGGTAGAATGGCCCTACCAGCATCAAGGGGTGCTCTCTGTTTGCACACCAACCAGTCATTGGACATGGCTACCCTTAAGAGGTACATAGGTTTGAGTATTAAGTTGAGAGCTTTCAGCTGCCAATGTTCCCATTGTTGGGAGGCACGAGCACTTCAGATCTTAAGGAAGACTCGGTGATTCTCTACAGCATCGTACATATTTGAAGTTAGATTTACCTTTGAAGTAGCTTCATTCAGGAATTGCATTCAATGTCTACTGTGAAAAATCCCTTAATATTTGAAATATTTTATATTTACACCTCTCTATTTGTTATCCAAATCTCATAGTTCCTTTTGGTAATAATGTATTTTTAGCCCTTTCCTATTTTCCTGCAAAATTGTGGTATTTTTATTTTTATTTGGTAAACTCTTTAGTGGAGTATTAAGACTGTGCCTGCAATGTAAATTAAAAATATATGATCTCAAAAATAATAAAATGTTAAGCTTAAAAAAAGAAAATGAGAGGAAAATGAATAGCTTAGATACTAATTCTTGATTTCTGTCTAATCTCATCAATCACATTTAGCTAAGAAGTCACCTACAGTAGGTAAGGATTAATATCAGTAGGATTCAGTTCTCTAACTAGCAGACAAAAGAAAGTTGTTATTCAGTATGATCCACTGCCACCCATAAACAGATTATGGGTTGTTAATCAAATATAGGATGTACTCAATATAATATTTCTATTCTTTCATTTCTATGTTTTGCATATAACTTTCATTTCAAGCTCAATATTATCAAAGTGGTTCCTCAATACTTCTCAAGATTTGAACTTATATTTTAGCTATGTGACTATCCATGTGGGTGCATTAATTTAACAGTGGCTTCACTTGTATTTAAGAATTATTTTTAATATGTAACAAATCTTCTATACCTTACTTGATGGATACTAAAGGTTTGATTAAATCACTAGATTAGCAATCTAAAATCTAAGTTCTGTCCAAGTATTTACTATGAATTACATTCATAATTCCTTGAACTATCAGTACTACTATTTGTATTTTGCCATGTAGTGCTATTTGTATGTTTACAACTATGTTTGATTCATCCAGTTAAGGTGTATATTGCTTTTGAATAAAATCCCATCTTTATAGGAAAATCAATACTTATTGTCATGGTTTGGTAA
Source organism: Sylvilagus floridanus (assembly GCA_949820135.1). NCBI lineage: Eukaryota > Metazoa > Chordata > Mammalia > Lagomorpha > Leporidae > Sylvilagus > Sylvilagus floridanus. The sequence goes on from OX463230.1 coordinate 115,599,976, forward strand.
AGATGACTTGGGTCTTGTCCTAGTCAGTTTGGACAGGTATAACAAAGCAGTACAGACTGAGTGTCTTACAAAAAACAGGCATTTATTTCTCATCATTCTGGAGGCTGGAAATCCAAACCCAGGGTGCTAGTATGGTCCAGTTCTCGTGAAGGACCTCTTCTCATTTTATCCTCAATTTTCAGAGAGCAAGGAGAAGGAACAAGCTCCCTTGAGATTTTATAAGGGCAGTAAACCCATTTAGGAGGGCTGCATCCTCATGATCTTATGCTAATTACCTCACAAAAACTGCATCTCCTAACAGCAACACACAGTGGGTAAAATCCCAGCATATGATTTTGTGGGGACACAAAATTTCAATCAATAACAGTTTTACTACTTTAAATATCTCTATTCTCAGTTTTCCCCCCCAAAATGTTTTTGAGTGCTACACCCAACTTCAAAGTATTTCTGTAAAGATTAAAATGGAAAACAGTTTCTGAAGACTCAGATGTCATGCTTATGATGGCTGGACAGAAGAGAAATAGAGTCCAATACTTGATGTCATGCATATACCCTTGGGACTTTGTTTCCTTCAGTTCTATAAGTCCAGCTCCTAGAACAACCTGGCAATTACTTGGCATTAAGCAATATATGTATTTCAAGTAAAATTGTAAATGAATTACCACAAGTTATTTTAAGTGTTAATTAAAGAAAAGAATAACCTTTAAACTTCTAACTGGGGCTGGCAGTGTGGCAGAGTGGTTAAGCCACGGCCTGCAACACCAGCATCCCTTATGAGCAGTGGTTTAAGTCCCAATAGCTCCACGTCTGACCCAGTTCCCTGCTAATGTGCCTGGGAAAGCAACAAAAGATGGCCCAAGTTCTCAGGCCCCTGCCACCCACATGGAACACCCAGGTGGAGTTCCTGGCTTCAGCTTGGCTCAACCCTGGCTTTTGAGGCTATCTGGGGTGTGAACCAGTGATTGAAGATGTCTCTGTCTCTATAACTCTGCCTTTAAAATAAACAAACTCTTAAAAAACTCAATCAGCTTTCAATGATAATTTGTCTCCCTGCAGGACAACACAAATTGCGATGTTTAAAAAATTGGAGTTTTTTTTTTTTTTTATGTGAATGACAGATACGCAGAGAGAAAGAGATGGAGACAGACAAAAACAGACCTTGGGTTTGCTGGTTGACTTCTCTAGTGCCCACAACAGCCAAGAATGGGCCAGACTAAAGCGTGGAAACCAATCGAAGTTTCTCACATGGGTTTTAGGGACCAAGCTACTGGATCCATCACCTGCTACCTCCCAGGTTGCAACAGTAGCACAAAGCTGGAATTGGTGGAGGCTGTGTGACTTAATCCCAGGCACTCTGATGAGGGATGTGAGGATCCCCAAGATCATCTTAAGCCCTGCTCAAAATAACTGTCCAAAATCATTAAATATCTTGTCATTTCTCCCATGCATAAGGACCTGAAAAATAGACTTTTCCAGAATGCAAAACTCACAAATTAATTGAAAATTTTTCATATTCCTATATTTGTTAGGACATAAATAGTGCTTAGATTTATTAAATGACTAAGGATTTTTAAGATGCTGTATCATGTATTTAAGGCACTATTGTCCTCCTGCAGTTACTTAAGAGAACTCTTTAAATTTCAAAATTCATTTTCTACATTTGAGAAGACCTGTGAGTTAGCATGTTCTATTTAACAAAATGTGTATGGGTCCATTTTGTGGTTCAGGGGATTAAGCTACAGCCTACAATTCTGGCATCCCACATGAGGGCCGGTTCAAACCCTGGCTGCTCCACTTTTGACCCAGCTCCCAGATAATGCTCCCAAGAAGGCAGGGGAAGATGGCAAACAAAGTCCTTTAGCCCCTTCGCCCATGGGGGCGAACTCAATGAAGTTCCAGGCTACTGGCTTGGCCCAGGCCAAGCCATTGTGGCTATTTGGGGAGTGAACCAGCAGACAGATGGAAGATTCTCCCCCGACCTTATTTCTCTTCCTCTCTCCCCTGCCCTGTAACTCTGCCTTCCAAATACAAAAGTCTTTAAACATTTTTATGAACAGGTAATGCATTTGCATTTTATGAATATTTCAAAGTGTATACAGAATAAGCTGATCAAATCAGAAATTAGCATTCCTTTTTTGTGTGTGTAGGGAATAAAAAGATAATGTAAATTCTTTTTTTAATTTTTTTATTTAGTAAATATAAATTTCCAAAGTACAGTTATGGATTACAATGGTTTTCCCCCACCGGCGCGGCGGCTCAATAGGCTAATCCTCCACCTTGCGGCGCCAGCATACCGGGCTCTAGTCCCGGTCGGGGCACCGGAATCTGTCCCAGTTGCCCCTCTTCCAGGCCAGCTCTCTGCTGTGGCCCAAGAGTGCAGTGGAGGATGGCCCAAGTGCTTGGGCCCTGCACCCCATGGGAGATCAGGCGGCCATTGGAGGGTGAACCAACAGCAAAAGGAAGACCTTTCTCTCTGTCTCTCTCTCTCACTGTCCACTCTGCCTGTCAAAAAAGAAAAAAACAATGGCTTTCCCCCCCCATAATTTCCCTCCCACTCAACTCGCACCCCTCCCATCTCCTGCTCCCTCTCCCATTCCATTCACATCAAGATTCATTTTCAATTCTCTTTATATACAGAAGATTGATTTAGTATATATTAAGACGAGATTTCATCAGTTTGCATCCACACAGAAACACAAAGTGTAAAATACTATTTCAGTACTAGTTATGGCATTACTTCACATTGGACAACACACTAAGGACAGATCCCACATGTTGTTGACTTAACAATTTGACACTCTTGTTTATGGCGTCAGTAATCTCCCTAGGCTCTAGTCATGAGTTGCCGAGGCTATGGAAGCCTTTAGGGTTCGCCGACTTCGATCTTATTCCGACAGGGTCATAGTCAAAGTGGAGGTTCTCTCCTCCCTTCAGAGAAAGGTACCTCCTTCTTTGATGGCCCCGTTCTTTCCACTGGGATCTCACTCACAGAGATCTTTTCAATTTCCTTATTTTGTGCGTGTGTGTTTGGAGTCTACTGATTCTTTCAGTTTGAAAGCTTTTTTAGGCTAATTCAACTGTTTTTTTTTATTTGAAAGGCAGCTGAACAAAGCAAGGTCTTCGACCTACTTGTTCACTCTCAACATGTGTGCAAACGCTGGAGCTGAGTCAGGAGATTTGATTCAATCTGGGTCTCACCATATGTGGTAGACACTCAAGTACTTGAGCTATTGCCTACTGCTGCCTATGATGCATATTAAAGAAATCAGGAGCCAACCCCAAACCTAGGCACTTGGATAAGGGATGCAGGCCTACCACACTACTCTGAACCACTGCACCAAATGACCACTTTACCTCTTCTTCATACAATACGTAATATGATCATGAACTGCCATCATCCCACACTGCTGCAGAACCCCACAATGCATTACTTCCTTCTGACTCTGTTTTGGTACTCATTTTCCAATCTCCCTCTATCCCCACCCTTTGCAACCTCTAGTAATCATTGTTCTACATTCATATCAACTGTTTTTTAACTTCTACCTATGACAGATAATATTCAATATTTGTCTTTCTGTGTTTTAGTTTTTCACATGGTCTGTGGTCATTTGGTGGCTCCAGTAAGAGTTTTTGGCTGCTCTGAAGGGACAGACAGGTGACAAAAGCACCTGCAAGAGCTGATGTGAAGCCTCTTGATTTGTGAGACACACTTCTTGCAGCCTGGCTGTCAACCACCTTAGCTATGGGATGGTGCACAGCACAGTTCCAAATGATTAAGGTGCAGCCATTTCGATTTTACTCTTCCCACTTTCCATACGCACTTAGTTTTCTGTATTGTGGAGGTTTTTTTTTTTTCAATTTCATATTGGCACTATAGAGCATGAAGTGCCAGAATATGCCTAAGTGTAACACCTGCCATTTAAAATTAATTACAGAACACCTCATTTAGCAGTATAAACACTTTACTCTCTTTCACATGCTTGAAATTTTATTTTGAAATGTGGGTGGTCCTCCACCACTTAACTTAATTGACTCTGGTGCTGATGAGCCTGGAGTTGCTAGTTAATTTTGTATAAGTTTGCTTTAGCTTCCTGTAGATTTTTAAAAAAATTTTCCCCTTTACTTTGACATCTAGCAGGTAGATGGCATAGAGCATTTTATGAAAAAGCTGTTCCAGGCAATCCTCCCTGAGATTCAGAACAGGAAGAAAGTTTACGAAGTATTTTCACTTATATCCTCCTTTTGTAGATGAAGAAATTGATGTCTAATAGGATCCATTTACTTGACTCAGTGAGAAATTTGCTAGGGTAGGTTTTCTGGCTCTCACTCCCATCTACCTCCATTACACTACAGAGCTACTCAAAAAATGCAGGGTGTTATCAATGTTTCTTACTCTGCTTTTCATAAACACTGTTTTGATATCAATATTGTGCCTATGCATGTACTATTCTTTGTATCACCTGTGATTTTATTTACATCACATGCCTCAAAATGTATTTAACCAAGTTTATTCCTGGCACTTGTCTTTGAGACATATTCAGGGTTAAGAATTAAGCTTCTAATGAACAGTGGTTACATTGGTTTATGTAATAAACCCCAGCCCCTCCTTATTCTGTCCTCCTTTCTTCTGAACTACTCAGCACATTTCTTCATCCTTAGATCGTCTGCTGTACGGTAGATATTCAAGATACACTTATGAGAGTACAAATGTATGAGAGTACCACATAGGAATGAGCCCAAGCACATAAGATATGTAAGTCTGGAAAGGAAACTGTAGCCCAACTACCTGGCTGCTATTTGGTGTGCTGTGTGAACATATGGGTACCAATAGTCTCTGTAGCAGAGTGGCTTGTCTCTAAATGTTGTGCTATTTCTTAGGGTCTCATGACCTTGCTAATGTACTTGTCATTTTCTCCTCTATAACCAAGCTAATTATATAGCATGCTGAATATGCACCCAAGAAGTGCTGTTGTTCCTACAGCTAGCTTTATCAAGTGCAGCAAGAAGAGCTGAGGATGCTGTGTCTCAGAAAGAGGCTGCACTCCGAAGGGTGCATTGAGTCAGCTCTTAAGGACACACCTAGATCTTTTATGCCTTCCTCAGGTTGCAGTATCTGAACATTTCTTTTTTGATGTGACTTTATTTATTAAAAAGGAAATGAATTTCATGTATTTCATATATACAGTTTTAAATGCATAGTTATACTTCCCATTCTACCGTCCCTCAATTATTTACTCCTACCTTCCCTCCTTCTTTATCTATTTTTCTTTTAATTTTTACAATGATATACTTTCAATGTTCTTTATAATCACAAGCTTAACACTCCACTAAATAAAAAATCAATAAGTAGTAAATAGAAAAACCACCATTCTTCAAGAATATAGACAAGGACTATAAACAATCAAATCTCAAAATATCAATTTTGTTCATGTACATTACTTTTTCACTCTGTATAATTAGTCATCAAAAATCAGGGAAAACATATGGTATTTGTCTTTTTGGATGGGCTTATTTCAATAAGCATACTGGTCTTTAGTTGCATCCATTTTCTTTGAAAAAACAATATTTCATTTTTTATGGCTGAGTAGTATTCCATCATGTATAGATACCATAATTTCTTTATGTGGTCATCAGTTGAAGTACATCTGGGTTTATCTCATATCTTAGCTACTATGAATTGTGCTGCAAGAAACATGAGGGTACATATTACTCTTTTTTTTTTTTTTGACAGGCAGAGTGGACAGAGAGAGAGACAGAGAGAAAGGTCTTCCTTTTGCCGTTGGTTCACCCTCCAATGGCCGCCGCGGTTGGCGCGCTGCGCTCGTCCGATGGCAGGAGCCAGGAGCCAGGTGCTTTTCCTGGTCTCCCATGGGGTGCAGGGCCCAAGCACTTGGGCCATCCTCCACTGCACTCCTGGGCCACAGCAGAGGGCTGGCCTGGAAGAGTGGCAACCGGGACAGAATCCGGTGCCCCGACCGGGACTAGAACCCGATGTGCCGGCGCTGCAAGGTGGAGGATTAGCCTGTTGAGCCACGGCGCCGGCCCATATTACTCTTTTATATACTGATTTCATTTCTGTTTGATAAATTTCCAGGAGTAGCATTGCTGAATCATATGGTAGATGTATTTTTACATTTCTGGTGAATCTCTACACTGTCTTCCATAATGGTGATACAAGTTTACATATCCACCAACAGTGGATTAGGGTACCTTTTCCTCACATCTTTGCCGGCATTTACTATTTTTTCGATTTTTAGATGATAGCAGTCTAACTTGGAACAGGTGAAACCTTTTTTTTTTTGTTTATTTGTGTTTCCCTATTGGCCAGTGATACTGAGCATTTTTTCATGTGTCAGTTTGCCATTTGTATTTCATCCTTTAAAAAATGCATTTTCACGTGCCGGCGCCGTGGCTCAACAGGCTAATCCTCCGCCTTGCGGCACCGGCACACCGGGTTCTAGTCCCGGTCGGGGCGCCGGATTCTGTCCCGGTTGCCCCTCTTCCAGGCCAGCCCTCTGCTGTGGCCCAGGAGTGCAGTGGAGGATGGCCCAAGTGCTTGGGCCCTGCACCCCATGGGAGACCAGGAAAAGCACCTGGCACCTGGCTCCTGCCATCGGATCAGCGCGGTGCGCCGGCCGCAGCGCACCATCTGCGGCAGCCATTGGAGGGCGAACCAACGGCAAAAGGAAGACCTTTCTCTCTGCCTCTCTCTCTCACTGTCCACTCTGCCTGCCAAAAAAAAAAATGCCTTTTCACATCCTTAGTCCATTTATTACCTGGATTGCTTGTTTTGTTGTTATTGAGTTTCTTGAGCTCCCTATAGATCCCAGATATTAAATTCTTTATCAGTTGCCCTAGCTTACAAATATTTTCTCCCATTCTGTCAATTGCTTCTTTACTTTTTTGAGTGTTTCCTTTGCTGTGCAGAAGCTCCTTAGCTTGATAATATCCCATTTGTCTATGTTTGCCTTTATTGCCCGTGCTTCTGGGGTCTTATCCAAGAAGCCTTTGTCTATACCAATGTCTTGCAGAGTTTCTCTCTGTTTTCCTCTAGTAATGTGAGGGTTTCATGTCTTATATTTAGATCCCTGATCTATTGAGAGTTGATTTTTGTATACAGTGTAAGGTAGGGGTCTTGTTGCATTCTCCTGCATGCAGAGATAAAATTTTCCTAACACTATTGTTGAAGAGACTTGTCATTTCTCCAGGAACTGTATTTAGCTCCTTTGTCAAAAATTTGTAGTTGTAGATGTGTGGATTAGTTTTTGGGGTTTCTAGTCTGTTCCATTGGTCAACATGCCTATTCTTATGCCAATACCAAGCTGTTTTGACTATAATTGCCCTGTTATATGTATTGAAATCAGGTATTATGATGCCTCCAGCTTTATTTTTATTGTTTAGGATTGCTTTAACTCTTGGGGGTCTCTTGTGACTCCATATTTTTAAATTAAAATAATGCAAGTTTCATGTATTTTATATAGTTTCTGAACATTTCAAAACCTTGTGATTTGGGAGTTTTGTTTTTTGCTTTAAGATTACCTCATCTTCAAAAGAAAGTCCTTTATGATATAGATAGTCTTGGATGCACTATAAATTCATTACTGATAAGCCATTTACTGTCAGTCTATCAGGCAATTGGAATTATGAGACAATACTGTTCTGATGAGAGCATGGGATAGAATATGAGGAGATAAAATATGAGAGCTGGAAAAACTGAATCCAGCAACTAAATCAAGAAGAGAGAACAGAAATGATTACAAATTGAGACAAAGATGGGTGAAATTTCTTAGTGCTTAGAAAGTTCTATCTTATTTAACCATTGTAAAAAAAAACAATGAATTAATGCTTCTTCAAAAATTAAAGATCACATCACTGTATGTTCCAGAAATTATTCTCTTTAGTATATATCTAAAAGAGTTAAAAGCAAAATCTCAAACATATATTTACACACCAATGTTCATAGCATTATTGTTCACAAGAGACATAAAATAGAAATAGGTTACCCAATTTCCCATCAAAAGGTGAACACATAAACTAAATTTCATATATTCACAAAAAGAAATGGAATTCTGAAAACATGCTGAAAATGTGAAGGAACTTGGAAAATACTATACTAAGTGAAATAAGAGATACATGAAAGGAAACTATTGTGCACATATGATCACATTTTATGAAGTTCCTAGAATGGGCAAGTTTATAAAGACATTATGTAGAACAAAGGTTATTGGGTGCTTCAGAAAGGCAGAATGGGGAGTTACATAGGAGAATCAAAGTTCCAGTTTGAGAAGATGAGTAAGTTCTGGAAATAGATGGTGGTGATGATTAAAAAATATTAAGGCTACCATATTGTACAATTAAAAGTGGCTAATATGATGACTTTGTTATATGAATTACCACAATATTTTATTTATTTATTTATTTGAGAGATGAAATTACAGAGAGGCAGAAGGTTGAGGAGTATAGGAGGAGTAGGTCTTCATCCACTGGTTCATTCCACAGATGACTGCAATGACCAGAGCCACACTGATCTGGAGCCAGGAGCTTCTTCTAGGTCTCCCACATTAGTGCAGGGGCCCAAGGACTTGGGACATTTTCTACTGATTTCTCAGGCCATAGCAGAGAGCTGAATTGGAAGTGGAGCAGCTTGAGCTGGTGCTCATAGGAGATGCCAGCACTGCAGGTGGTAGTTTTATCTGCTACATCACAGCGCTGGTCCCAATATTTTAAAAATGAACTTTGCTTGTTCTCCATTGCATCCAGTGTTTTGGAGTTGCCCAGAAAACCTAGTTTGTCTCTTTTGAGTATATTTTATGCTACCATTTCCAAACTCAGATTTATTTCACCATATCTTTTTCTTAAACCAGCTTTACTCAGTGGAATGCCACCAAATTCTAGATTGGTTTCTACTTAATAGCTCTTATGGCAATTGCTGATGAGAAGAAATTAAAATGATATATTGTTTTAAAATAAGTAGCTTGCTGAAGGAGTCCATTACAATAATTCACGAAACGTTTTTACTAAGTGACTGTGATATACTGGTTGTATGATAGGGATTTTCTTCTCAAGGAACATATCACCTCTATCATCTCTATCACTATCATCTCTATCTGTCTCTCTCTATCACTATCTCTATCGTGTCTCATCTCATTTCTATCTCTCAGCCTCTCTATCTCTCTGTCTCTCCTTCTCTTTGTTTATAACCCTAACTTTCAAACAAATAAATAAATCTTTTTAAAAAAATACCCAAAGTCATATGAGCAAATCCTATTGGAGTGCAAAATAGGTTTATCCATCCTATTAAGATGGACTGCAGGCTTTCAATAGGAGAAAGGATGCACAAAGATATGAGGAATGTGTGACTTTCCCATCGCAAAACCTTACTGGAAGGACATTCCAGTTCAACAAACAAGCACAGTCTAAGACCACAGTCAAAAAACATGTATTGTGTTTTTAAATGGTCTATAGTCCTATTTCCTATTTTTTTCTTCAAATCTAGGTCAGAGCTAAAAGATTAAGTCATAATGATTATTCCCTCCTTGTTTAATATATGTGCTTCCTGCTCTACCAAAATATGTCCCCTGTTTCTAATCCTCAACTGTCTTACACACATGCCTTTCAGTTAAAATTCCCTATAACCATTTTTGGAAGCTTAAAAGGATATTGATCATATAAGTGAATTTAAATACAATTTCAGTTTGTCTTAAATCGCATAGTAAGTAGTAAAAATGGTATTTGTGAAACTACTTGAACATTTCTATTAAGATGACACCTACTGATCTTTTGGTTCATTTAACATGGTCATCTCATTTTTTTAGAAATCATAATTCTGATTTGGACGCTAAGTCTTAACTACAAATCCTTCATAAATTAATGTTTTACAGTCAATAAGAAAGAGATAATTAGATTATAAGGAACTATTGTATATCTACTTTTACTTGACTGCATATACTTTGCTAAGATTCTTTGAAACTAATTTGGATTTTAAGCATTGTGACAGTTTTCTTCCTGGTCAGATAACTTCTACCCAGTGGGTTTTGGAGAAACTTGACTGAACAGTGAATATGCCGATTATTCCTTCCAGTAATTCTACTGTCCAGTCCATTAAGCTTAAAAAATCTGAATCCTCTCTAGAGTAATTCATTGCACTTCCTATAATAGTTTGTATGTCTTCTGATTGATAAAAAAAAAAAATAAAACTAAAAATCCACTGCATATATAAGTAACACAATGTCACATTTTCTTCTCTTGAGACTGTGAAACTACAGGGCTTGGTGTTTGGTTTCTTCTTTCATTGGTAGCTTTCCTTCAGATTTGTTTTATAACATTGTTTTTTAAGATTTATTTTAGGAGCCAGCGCTGTGGCTCAGCTGGTTAAATCTGTGGCCTGCAGAGCCAGCATCCATATAGGCACCAGTTCTAGACCCAGCTGCTCCACTTCTGATACAGCTCATTACTAATGCCCCTGAGAAAGCAGCAGAGGATGGCCCAAGTGCTTGGTTCCATTGGTTTACTCCCCAAATGGCTGCAATGCCCAGGGCTGGGTCAGGCTGAAGCCAAGAGCCAGGAGCTTCATCTGCATCTCTCACATGACTGCAGGGGCCCAAGGACTTGAGCTGTCCTCCCCTGCTTTCCCAGGCACATTAGCAGGGAGCTGGATAGGAAGTGGAGCAGCCAGGACTCAAACTGCTGTCCATGTAGGATACCGGTGTTACAGGCAGATCCTTACTCCATTACGCACAATTCTGGCCCTGAGCTCATCAGTTTTTCAAAAAAATTTATTTATTTGAAATTCATGGTGAAAGAAAGAGGGAGAGATCAGTCTACCATCTGCTGGTTCACTCCCCAGATGGCCACATGACCAGAGCTGAGCCAAGCCAAAACCAGGAGCTGGGAACTTCATCCAGGACTCCCACTTTAGTGGAAGGGGCCAAGCACTTAAGCCATCTTCCAACGCTTTACCCCATCATTAGCAGGAGCTGGATCAGAAGCGGAGCAGCTGGGACAAGTATGTGCCCATATGGGATGCCAAGACAGTGGCTTTACCTGCTATGCATCAACGTAGGCCCCTACAGCTCATTATTTAAAGTTTAAGATCATCTAAGCTTTATCTTGTGTTTTAGCAACATTCAATGTGAACAAACAAAAATGCATTGTTGATTATGTTTTCCCAGTTTTATGTGTTTCTGAGATTTTGCATCTTTGCTCATATTTTCTATGGGATAGGAACTTTGTGTCTCTCTAATTTTGTCCGTGAGGAAGCTGAGTCTTAGAAACTTCAAATAACAATCTCATATCTAATACATGCTAAATACTTCAGGCTGCAGCTCCAGTTATTCATTATTTATGTTACTTTATGACTCCTTGTCTGAGCCAATAAACTTCTAAAAACTATTGTTTTTAGAATTTTCTTTTTTTAAAGACTCATGCAGGGTCTTCTTTTTTGATTTTTATTTATTTGACAGGTAGAGTTATGGACAGAAAGGTCTTCCTTCCATTGGTTCACTCTCCAAATGGCTGCCATGGCCAGTGCTGTGCCGATCTGAAGCCAGGATCCAGGTGCTTTTTCCTGGTCTCCCATGCGGGTGCAGGAGCCCAAGCACTCGGGCCATCCTGCACTGCCTTTCGGGGCCACAGCAGAGAGCTGGACTGGAAGAGGAGCAACTGGGACTAGAAGCTGGTGCCCATATGGGATGCTGGTGCCACAGGTGGAGGATTTGCCAAGTGAGCCATGGTGCTGGCCCCTATAGAATTTTCTTTAGAGTACCTATAGGAGTTCAGGACTGGAAAAAAACATAAAAGGACATTAGTGATTTGGTAAGAAATATCCCTTTTGGTTTACTATACAGATTTAATTGATGACTGGAAATCTCTTTAATCTACTGATAAGGTTGAGGTTTTCTATGATTTCAAGTAACTTAGAAAATATAAACTCATGTGAAGATTTGGGATACATTTTTGCCTGAAGTAAGGAGCAGGTACAGGGCGAGACTAGAGACGGTGTTAATGTGAATGGAAAGATGATTGACTGAGGTAATAACTGAAGTGATATGAAGTTTGTGGGTTTTTTTTTTAATAAATTGCTTCTGTGGGTGATAGTTCAAGTTAAGGAGATGAGTTCAAAGGCAGAAGAGGACCCCCCCCACACACACACACACTAAATTACTTCTTGAAAGCCTAGGACCATGGACAGCGCCTCAGCAGACAAACTGACCCTTACAAGGGCAATGTGCACAAAATGGAAATGTGTATCTTGAAATCTACTCATTTATTTATTTTTTTTTTTGCTTCTGGCTAAGAATTCTTTTATTTAAAACTGATTTTTTTTTTCTTTTTAATGTTAAGAATCAGGAAACTACTCATTACCCCAAGAACACTCACTCTTTTGAAAAGCTACCCCGTGTTCTAGCTTGGCTCTCATAGGACACCTATCCTCAGTATCCCACTGAGAAGAATAGGTAAAATATCATTATTTGTGTTAAATATAGTTCTGCCACAACTCTCCTGCCACCTCCTCCTCTTTTTTAAAATTAATTAAATTTTAATCCTAGAGCCAGAGCCAGAGTTTGAGTCTAGGATTGTAGCTACTCTTTTCTCTGAGACATTAAAATCCTCAAGTTTTGGAGATAGAGTCATTTCATTTTTACTATACCTTTCCCTGTTTGGAAATATTTTTTTTTCCTTTTTTTTATGATGATCATCCCTAGTATTTTTTTTTAAATATCATGGGACTCCTTCTTTATCATTTTGTTAGTCCATAGCCAATCCCTCTCTACTGGAATGCCTGAAACTGTTCTTCTGTGAAATATTAGTTTATCTCTTCTCTCCAACCTCTTTTTAATTCATCTGCTTCCGCTTCATAGTCCGGAGCCATTTTCTGTAAGGTATCCCATTTTCAGTTTTCTTCCTTTACTGAACTAAGCAGACATAAGACGATTTTAGATCTCATATCTCTCAGTCAGAGGAGCACAGTATTTACCACTTCTTGTGAAAGGTAACAAGACCAAGCACCTTATTTTTCTGTTGCCTCCTGCCTCTAACTCAAAGTCAAAAGCTGCTTTAAACCATCAGCCAATTCCTTTCAGATGTGATATGAAAAAGTTATCTCAATAAAATTGTTTTTGCAGAAAACTCTGAGAAATTTGAAAACTACTGGTTGCTCATGGCCACTATCACCAGCGATTTTTTGCATTGCTTATACACATTCAAAATGTATTTCTCTCTAAGTAAATGTGGAAGAAAAAAATGGTTCATTCTGTAGAATTAGAGGTTTGCATGCTTTTTCTCTGACCAAATTCAAGATAAACCTGTTTGGTGCTACTTTGATCAAAGACTTTTTAGAAGTAGTGATTTCTTTTCTTACATGAATCTTTTTTAGATTCAAATCGCTATTACAAATGAGAATTTCTCACTATTCTCACATTTAAAATTATAATAATTTTATGAGTGAATGTACATTATATTACTCTTAATCTATTTCATATAAGACCAAATGCTTCACTATTTTCCATCTGCAAATTGTCATTGACTGTGTTGTTATAACTTATGATTCTTTAAAGGAGTTTAAAAGGCTTGTTATATACAGTGATATACCATGGAATTTAAATTGCTCATTAACCTCAGTAAAAGAAAAATTCTTCACTTTATTTTAGTGAGCAAGACATACCCATTTTGAGTTTCAGATAACTTATGTTTAGAAAGAGAAGAATTAATATTTTTAGTAACTACCAAAAATGCCTTTGACTATTTGACTTATTTACAACAATTGATGACACCCCTGAAAATTAAGCATTCTTGTCTAATTACTCTTAATTACTATTATCATTTATGTAAAATGCTGAAATTATACTTTTGGGTTTCAGTCAAAAATGGAATATATGAGGTTGTCAGTAAGTATAATTGCTAGAAAGAAAACACAGGTCAGTCTGATACTTAAATCTTATATTCTCTTAATTCCACTATAATGCCTATGCCTTTGGAAAAGGAAGTACCCTTAAGATTGTTTTTCAAATTAACTGATTGTACCATGCTTCTGAAATTACATTCTTAGATTTATTTACCATGCTTAAGTAGAGTAAGGTTGAGTTAAATACATACTACAGTACCTGAACTATTTTAATGTCATCATTTACATAAGGGATGTTTAAATTACAAACAAAATGTGTGGAAAACAAGCAGGCTTTAGTTTTTATTAAATCATGTTGTATCTTGTTTAACTATAGTTAAATTGACAATGAAATGAGAAAATTTGGACAACTGTTTGCTAGTCCTTCTGCTAACAATTACTACATTTGCTTTAAAGTTCAATGATACAAGATATAAAACTTCATATCATCTTACATTTTAGTACTTGTTTACTTATTTTTTTTCAAATATATCCTCTAATGAGGAAATCTTAATTGTTCAGTAGAATTTATGGAGCTAAGGTAGAGCAGATATTTGAAAATTTGAATCCAACTTGGCTATGTTGGTGTGCTGTCCAAAACATTACTTTTCTCCTTATCTATAACACATAAAGCTTCCCCTTTTATACCTCTTTTAATTTTAATTCTTTCAGGAATTCAGTGAATAAAATTATATTGCAATTAACTTTTACTCAAAAGCAACCTTGTACTCCATTTTAAATGTAAACTTGTATGGATCAAATGCTTACTCTATGAGTTGGTTTCCAGCTATTCCACTGAATAGTGATGAGGCTTTTATTGCTCAAGTGTAGATTTGAAAAAAAAAAATATTAAGGACCACACTAGAGAGGGCCGTGGTGGTACAGTTAGAAGGGGAATTTTCTGACCTCTCTTTTCTGATAGATGTTCAGCATTTTCAAGGCTGGGCACACATTTCTTGAATAATCCATAGCGGCAAGTATGATACATATGTAAGTCAAAGCTCCCAAATCATTTACAATTGTTCTTTCTACCACTAGCTTACATTTTTACAATTCTTAGTGCTTTCACACTAATAATGATTAAGGTAATGAACACATTTAGGACAGGGATAGTACTTTCAAAAAATCATTCTGTTCTCTTTTTACCAGATCATTCACCTGTGTGAGAAGCTGGTTATAAATATTCATACAATTTAAAAAGCCAATTGGTAGTTTATTCTTAACATAATTCCATGAAAAAAAAAACTCTATTTTGATTGCTTAATTGGTTAGGAAGCAATGCTTAGCAGAAGATGGCCCAAGTGCTTGGGCCCCTGCACTCACATTGGAGACCTGAAAAGAAGCTCCTGCCTCCTGCCTTTGGACCAGCCCTGTTCTAGCTATTAGCCATTTGGAGAGTGAATCAGTGGATGGAAATCTCTCTCTCTCTCACTCTCTCACTCTCTCTCTCCCCCTCTCTCCCTCTCTGTAACTCTGCCTTTCAAATAAATATTATTTTAAAAAGCAATGCTTAAATAGTAGAGATAATTCACTTTATTTTAAAATTCTTATTTATTTTATTCATTTGAGAGTCAGAGAGACAGAGAAAGAGAGATCAAGAGAGAAAGACAGTAAGCTCCTATCAACTGGTTCATTCCTGAAATGCCCACAATGCTTTGAGTAGGGGAGGTTAGGGGAGCGGTAAAAGCGAGGAGATGAGAACTCAATCCAGTTCTTCCACATGGGTAGCAGAAATCCACTTTTTTGAATGCTCGCCTGCTTCCTCCCAGAGTATACATTAGCATGAAGCAAGAATCCAAAGCAGACCCAGGATTCAGACATAGGCACTGCAACATGGGACAAGGGGTTCCCAGCCACCATCTTAAATCTTTGATCTATTACCCACCTAGGATGTCCATTTTAATACAAATAAGCTTGAACTTCTACTATCTACCTTTTTTAGATTCCTAGTAAATTTACTATTTATGCAAAAAGTGCATTAAGCAATTGAATAAGCTTCTAGTCTATTAAAACTCTGAAGAATTCTCATTCTCATTTGCATAGATGCTTCATCATGCCTGATATAACTGTACATCACTTATGAATGAGAAATAGCAACATGTGACTTTCTCCTATTATATCTCAGCCTCTCTCTTTCACTCTTTGCTAATCCCTTTGAGTTAACAAATGATATACTCTTTGCCAAGGACCCTGCAAATTGCACCTGGATAAAATGTTTCTCTTGATTTTCATGAGCAGTACCGCAAAAAATAATGCAAGGTGGTAAATAGAGTCCATGGGGCTCTCATTCAAATATTTGCTTGATAAGGCATCTATCTTTGTGATAAATTGGTTTCTGAAAATAAGGCTTTCTTTGTAGCTCATAGCCTATCTCAAAATACATTTTCCTATATAGCTTATTGTATGTTATTCAAATATTTCATATCTCTTTCCACAAAAAGTGCTTCAAAACTGTACTTCACTATGATTACAAACTGAAGAGTGCCAACTGAAGTTGATACTTGCACACTGCACCAGTGGTACTGCTCAAAAAGTGTGTTACTCTTGCAAGACAGCAAAAGTCAAGGCTTCCCAGTGTGATCTTTCTAAGTTGCATAATATGGAAATATAAATATTAGATACTATTTATGTTAATACACTTTTTCAGTTATATCTAGCAATAAAGATAAGAACTTAAATATTTCTGAAATTTTTATTTTTTATTTTAACTTTTCCCAAAGAAACCTCTTTTTTAAGGAATACAAACTTCATTCATTTCATAAATACAAACAGTAATATAGTGATTTTCCTTCCATACTGCCCCCCCACTCCCACTCCTCCCCTTCCTCCCTATCCCATTCCCAGTTCCATTCTCCACTAAGATCTATTTTCAATTATCTTTACACACAGAAGACCAACTCTATACTAAGTAAAGAGTTCAACAATTTGCATAGAAAAAAAAAAATAATGCTCCTCAACCGTCAAGACAAGGGCTGTTCAAAGTCATTACATCTTGAAGTTAATTTCACTTCTCTCTTTTTTTTTTTTTAGAAATTTAATTAACTTTAAAGAAGCACCCAAGAATGATACGCTTTTGCAATCACTTAGACATAACTATAAGTTATGAGGCATAAGAATACCATCCAGTTAATACATTAAAAGAAAGTACATACTTGAAAATGAGTTTTATCATTAATTAAGGAAGCGCCTAAGAAAACAAGCAATGGAGTTGGACAAAGGTTAAAGGAACTTTACAAAAGTAAATATAATCAAATATTAGAGGTACTAGATATGATAATTCAACAACAAGAACTTCTAGGCATCATAACATTACTTGATACACAAAAGAAGAATGCTTTTGAAAATAGTTTTATAAGTAGTGACTTTTATTTAAGACACCAAAAATGTCTTTTGAATCAATTGTCAAAAAGTGTAGTAGTATGCAATATTTTTAGATTACTTAAAATATCTTAAAATATTTCTAGTGAGAACTGCAAAATATTTCAGAATGAAGTAAAGAATGAAATGGATGTTTGAAATATGCTTTCATTCATTTCCCTTCAGTAACTAACTCACACTTTATTCAAGCATCATCAAAAATGACAAGCTGTAAGACATTATGGGCTGATTGTGACATTGCTGATATTAATTGGTGTATTGTCATTTTTATTCTGCAGATTTGAACTCGTTTTTCTCAGGTAATTGTTCTTATAGTTAAAATGTCAGCCAAGAATAAACAAAGATGATGATGAAAACTCTCCTAGTTATGCATATCATTCAGATTTCCTATTTAAAAGTCCTAGAAATGTCTTGAAATTCAGTTGACTGCAGAGTGTTTGCAAATATAAGAGATGTTAATACCATATAGACATGATTTTGATATCTTTCCTTTGAAAATGGATTGAGATACATGGAAACATGTTTTTAGCTTTGAGATAAAAGTCTTAACATGCAATATGGAGATTATAATCTAAGAAAATGGTGCATTTCAGTGGTTATGATCTCTAATATGGCTTTTCAATGGGCAAATTGTGACAAATGTGCTTGATAAGGTAGAAATCATAATTTTAACTAACAAAGTTTCCCTTCCCAATGTCATAAAATTTGAATAGAATTTTGGTATCACTTTGAGCAAAGATAAAAATTTAACAAAAGGATATGATACTCCACATAGCAAGTAAAGTAATAAAATATATTCCATTAATTATCCTGATTTGAACATTCCACAATATGCTTATCTGTCAAAGCATCACATTGTACTCCACACATATATACAACTCTAATTTGCCAATTGAAATGACACAAAATGAAGAAATTTAGCAAAATTTTTTCTCAGTCTTTGTCTAACTACTATTTTTATCTTCTTACTACCTATTTATCTTTTTTTCCTGTATATTTAGTAGAATCTATGAAGGATAAGCCATGGACTCATTTGTGTTAACTACTTCCCTCTCTCCTCCTTCTTTCAATTAAAAAAAAGGAGTATCCTCATTTATTATATTGGTTGCCTTCACTTCTTTAAATGAGGTATTTGAAGCTGTATTTCTTGACCACCAACAGTGTCTCTTGCCTCCCTGCTGTATGACATAAGGAATCCATTCTTGTGCCTCTTTGCCTTCTTTTAGCCTCCAATTTCCAAAGTACTCCTCTATGAAATCACCTCTACATTTTTCAGGAAGTCTGAGCTCCTTATGAGCTATAAGCCCAAGGCATAACCTCAGACCCCACTGTTTGTTTTGTATGACAGTTTCTACTGCTCTGCGCCTGTTTCTTTTCCACAGCCTCAGGCTTCTTGGTGAAACACCAGCACAGGATGCAACCACTGGTGCAGTCACTGTCTTCAGTGCCCTTCAATGCCTGATGGATGCTACCCCTCTCATTCTTCAGGATTCTTCTCAATGCTTCTCTTTAAACCTCTTTATAAAATAGCTATACACCATGATTACTTTTTGTTACTCTATTCTGTATTTTATACCATAATTTTTATCTTTTATTTAATACTCTATGTAGTGAGGTGGCATTGTGGTACAGCAGGTTAAGCCACTGTCTAGGACACTGACATCCCACATGAGTGCAAGTAGTTTTTAGAATGTTGTGAATGTCCTACTTTGCAAAATCCTTGAGTATGACTTGGGCTAAAGAAAAGGACATGAATCTAAAGCTAAGTCTATCCAGTTGGAATGAAAATGTTCCAGACATTAAGGTCAAATGTCCCTTTTCTTCTAATCCCTCAATTGTTTGAATCAATAATGTGGCTTATTCTTTATATTTGTTTTGTGATTATCTTGTACAGATTTTCTTTCCCATGGAATTCCCAACTGCATTTCATTTATCTTGACAAATCAAGTGGTCATGGTCTTCAACCATATCTCTATAATGATCTGTTTGCTACGTATTTTGGTTGCCAAATGTCCTAGAGTAGAGAAACTTCTCTTTCTTAAACAGGAATCTTTTAAAGAATATTGTATTACCAATAAATGTGCATATTTGTGGGCTATGGTGTGACACTTCAATACATGTGTATAATGTGTGTTGTCCAAATCAGAATAATCAGCATTTCCCCTTTCTTGACATTATTACTGGCACCTTGGAGCTCCTTTGTTCTCTCTGCTAATAAAATATATAAAGTTTATTGTGAACTTCACTCAACCCCACTGTGCTGTGTAACACTAGGAAATTACTCCTTCTTTGTAACTTTGCTTTGGCACCCATTATCCAAACTCCATCTAACCCCCACTCAGATTCTAGTAAGCCCTACTCTGTGTTCAGATTGAGATTTCTTTAGCTTCTCTAAATGAGAGAAAGCGTGTGATATTTGCCTTTATGTGTCTGCCTTATTTTACTTAACAGAGTGCTCTCCAGCTCCATCATTTTGCTACACATGACAGGATTTCATTTTTTTTAAAGATTCATTTATTTGAAAGGGAGAATGACAGGGGAGGAGACAAATAGAGAGTGCAAAGTCTTTCATCCACTGGTTCACTCCCCAGTTGTCCACAACAACCAGGACTGACCAGACCAATGCCAGGAGTTATGAACTCCACCCAGGTCTCCTGCATTTATGTTAGGAACCCAAGTACTTGAGCCATTATCTGATGCCTCCAAGGCACATAAGCAGGAAACTGGATTGAAAGTATGATATGGTTGGGACCAGCGCTGTGGTGTAGCAGGTAAAGCCATTGCCTGCAGTGCCGCCATCCCATATGGGCACCAGTGCCAGACCCAGCTGCTCCACTTCCTATCCAGTTCTCTGCTATGGCCTGGAAAAGCAGTAGAAGACAGCCTAAGTCCTTGGTCCCCTGCACCTGTGTGGGAGACCTGGAAGAAGCTCCTGGCTTCTGTCTTTGGATTGGCTCAGCTCTGGCCGTTGCGGCCATTTGGGTAGTTTCTTCTTGGTCTCCTTATTTCCTGCATTGGTTCATCTACTGATGAATACCTTGGTTGATTCCATTTCTTAGCTATTGTGAGTAGGACTGCAATGAACGTGGTGAAGCAAGTATCTCTGATGCAATGATTTTGTGTCTTCTGGATATAGACACAGTTGGAGGATTGCTGGATCGTGCAGTAGTTCCATTCCTAAAGCAGAAACTCCAAGGCATTCTCTGAGATTATCACCACTGGTTTCTTTCTACTGATCAGAAATGAATTCCTCTTCTTTTTAGATCAATAATTTTTGTTGACATCTTTTTGTTATTGTTGCTGCATTCAAATCTATTTATTCACTTATTTAAAGCAGCAAGACAGACAGACACAGAGATCTTCCATCCTCTGTTTCAATCTCCAAATGGTTATCACATCTAGGTCTGGGCCAGGCCAAAACCAGGATGTAGGACCTCCCTCCTGGTCCACATGGGTGGCAGAGGCCCAAGTACTTTGGATTATCATCTGCTTTTTTTTTTTAATAAGGAAACTGTAAATTGTGTTTTTGTAAAAATTTTTTTTAAAAAAGAAAGAAGGACAGGGATTGAAGAAGGGATGTATAGTCATTTACTTAGAACTGTACCTACGATAACATGAAATTCATTCTCTTTATTAAAAGAAATTTAAAAATTAAAGCAGCGAAGCTAGGACTCAAACTTGCAATTAGTATGACATGGTGGGATGTTGGCATGGAAGGCGCCATGTTGGTGCCTTAATCCAGTACTCCACAACACCTGGACCTGGTTTTTTGTTTGTTTATTCAGCCAGGATCTTGATGAGGATTGCTTTAAACAAAGCATCTAATAATGCATTTTTGCCCTATATATCTGGTGGATGATTTGCTTCAGTGTAGATTACGACTGGCATTCCTTTTTCTCCTGAGGTGTCTCTTTCGTCATTAAGCACCCCTTGCAAATGAGAAGTACAATGCAAATCAGACACTTGACTCTGTGCATGATTATTTTTCAACCTGCACTGTACAACTTCTTTTATCTTGGAAACTTCACGGGCATGAGTCCAAGTGTAGTTTTTGATTTTGCTAGTTTTATCTATTCCATCATGATGCAGGTCTATTTTTTTTTTTTTTGCTTCAGGCCAGTGTATTCAATTTTTTTTCCTTTTCTCATTTAATTATTTCCTGTTCTACCTTTGTTTTCTCACTGACTGTACAGGGTTATATTGGATATTTCTGGATTGGTTTTCTTTCTTTCTTAGTAATCCCTTCAGTTTTCAAAATCACTGTGTCCTATATTCTGGGAGGAGTGCTCTTATTGGTTTACTTGTTCACTTACTTATGGTTCTTGTAAATTTTTTGACAGGCAGAGTGGACAGTGAGAGAGAGAGACAGAGAGAAAGGTCTTCCTTTGCCTTTGGTTCACCCTCCAATGGCCGCCACGGCCGGCGCACCATGCTGATCTGAAGCCAGGAGCCAGGTGCTTCTCCTGGTCTCCCATGGGATGCAGGGCCCAAGCACTTGGGCCATCCTCCACTGCACTCCTTGGCCACAGCAGAGAGCTGGCCTGGAAGAGGAGCAACCGGGACAGAATCCGGTGCCCCGACCAGGACTAGAACCTGGACTAGAACAATCTGTCTCCTCCTTTCCTTCTCCTATTCCCTTTCTTCCTCCTCCTCCTGCTCTCAACACAGTCTTGGAATTGGTGGTTTTTTATTGTGACTTGTAATCGGTGCAGAATTATTCTCACATTGGAATAGTTCATGCATTGACTTAAATAGAGTAATTCTGTGCTTCAAATTAAGGACAACTGAAAAGCTAACATCTCAGCACAACTTTTAATTGCGGCCAAGTAGAATATCCAGCAGTCCATGAGAATTGACTATTCAGCCAGGAGCTTAAAAAAGTGAAGGGTTCATTAGAACTCGGGAAAGATCGGAGCAAGAGAAGAAACCCAGAGGACACCCTGCACTCTCCTATGCGTGAGAAAACACTGACCCAGAAATTTCCAACCCAGCTTTGTGCAGTCAAGATTAAGAAGTTTATGTTGGCACATTTACCCATGGTTAATAAATTTAAATCAAAGGGAAATAAAAATACACAAAGAGGGAATTAGAATATAAAAAGTAGCTCTGAGGCTGGATAGAGTCATAGGTTATTTGTAAAAACATGTAACCATGTCCATTGGCTTTCAATTCAAAAAATGTAAAAGGAAAAGTGGCATGGGAGTGTGGTGTGTGCACGTACATGGGCAGGCTGGCTAGAAAAGAACAGACAGGCTTCTTAATCTACATGATAATAGTGTACAGAGATGTTTCTCTGCAGATACAAAATTACACTATTATTTCTTTAGACCCATGGTTCTCATTATTTGTTTCCTCATCATAGTATTATAAAAATATATAAGGAATATGTTTTTGGGTTTTAAATTAACATTTTTTGTTACCATAATTGTTTTCTTTCATGTATTTTTGTAGATATTTAAATAAGCTCAATGGGCTTTCTCTATTAATTATGGCATATAAAACCAGTTAGGCAGGTATATGAGGTAACCCACACTATTGTAGGTATATAAAATCTGTCCTTAAGTCGAAAGCAAGTATTTCATAATGAGTCCACTATAGTTTTCTTCTCAAATCTTTCTCAAAGATAGTATTTTTTTCTTATCCACCTTTCTCTTTCATAACATAAGCTAAACAAAGTTATTCTTCTATCCAGTATCAGATAAATCTGTGAAATGAGAAGGGAATTTAAAAAACAATTCTGGGGCTGTTGCTGTGGCTTAGCAGATTAAGCCTCTGCCTGCAGTGCCGGCATCCCACATGGGTGCCAGTTCAAGTCCCAGCTGCTCCACTTCCAATTGAGCTGCCTACTAACAGCCTGGGAATGCAGCAGAGGGAGACCCACATACTCAGGCCCCTGTACCCACATGTGAGACCAGAATGAATCTCCTGGCATCTGTATGGCCCAGCCATGGCTGTTGCACCCATTTGGGGAGTGAACCAGTTGATGGAAGACATTTCTCTCTCTACTTCTGCCTCTCCCTCTCTGTAACTCTGATTTTCAACTAAAGAAATATTTTAATAAATTGTTATTTATTTCAGAGACAAGTGAGAGACACAGATGCCAGGAGTAGCCAGGGTTAGATGAGGGCTAAAGCCAAGAACCAGGAATATAATCTAAGTCTGCCACATGAGTAGCAAGAATGTAACTACTTGAGCCTTCACTGCATTCTCCTAGGTCCTGCATCTTGTAGTCAGGAGCTTGAATCAGGAATTGAACACAGGCACCTCATGAGGAATGCAGGCATCTTAACTACTAGGATAACACCAACGCCCAGAAAAAAAAAAAATTTATAAGAATGTCATAGCAAAGACCTTAATCTGTTCACAGCATCCATTCTACTAAAACAAATGGCAACAAAAAATATGTAACATTTACATGTATAAAGATTTCAATGATCTTAACACCATAGGTACTCCAGCACCACACACACACACACACAGCCACATACTAACACACATATATAAATACACACACTTATGAAAACAAGGCCGTCCAACAGACATGCTGCTTCTCTGTAGTAGGAAGTCACTTGAGTTCCTGCATTTTATCCTGAGGATTTATCCTAGTACATGGACCAGTACATTATTTTATGATGGCTTGTGATTACTCTAGCTCTCAGATCCAAAGAAAATGCCAAGCTTTCTGAGAGAGAGCAAATTGTTTCCAGTCCAGGCAAGAGGACTTCAAAGCAGAGTACGCGAGAATAGGAATGTAAGTGTGTTCAACAACAGCCACATCTCTCCTGCTCAACCTGGCTCTTTGCTCTCCCGTGTGGAAACACTAATGCTGAGCACTATGACATGAAGACAGACAGAAACCTCCCCAGCTGCCTACAGGGGGGCCTAAGTGATTCTTGCTGCTCCTGCCTGACTTTTTTAAATGAGAAAAAGATTGATTGGGAGTTCTTTTTGAAGTATAGAATTAATACACTGCTTGGTGGTGATACTTTTTTTTTTTAAGTAAGATTCTGAGCTCATGGGTTTGACCTTACATTGGCTTTGTGGTCTGGGCGTTTTTCTATGTGCATTGCCAGTTTATCACTATGTTATGAAACCCAGAGTTCAATGAATAATTCAAAACCTTTGATATGAAGTACTTGAGACTTAAACCAACATTTCCTCAAACTCAGGGTATCATCAAGAGACTTAAGGTGCTTGTGGTTTCTTCTATGACTAACCAGTTCATTTGTTTGGAAGGGAGAAGGCAATGCCAGGACTACACAGAACAAAATACTGTTGATCACATTCACCTTTGAAATAATGGTATTAGTTTTTTTCAACCTTTTAAGATTTAAGTGTATGCACAGATCAAATATAAAACAATTTGCACTTCCACTGATTAGAGAAACAAATGCAAATGTTATAAATTACATACCAAAAAGGGAATACCAGTTCCATAAATAAGCAATGATTAAGGACCTTGAGAATTTGACTTATAAGGAGAACTTATAAAACACGCACATACCTGGGATGTTCTTGCATACAAATAAAACATTTTAATGAATAAATAACAAAAGTCAAAGAAGCTAGTTGACTACTATATTGTACCCCACATACTAGCATTTCAACATGCATTTTGAAAATGAGAATCGATAGATTTTAGAGTGCTTTGTGTCCTATTTTAGTGGCTAATGAAGAAGTTAGTTAAGATAACCAAACTAAATTGGGAAATATTATAGCACCCCTAGAGCTACCTACTGGATGACTTCAAGTTTGGGGTAGGGGTGGTATTTGGGAGACTATCCCCAGGTCTATGATTTTGGTGGAACAGATGAAAAGAAAATCTCCAGTTTTAGCAGCCAACTGCTTAATGTTAGACAGATGTTATAACCATGATTATAGGATTTCATTTAATTCAGAACCAAAGTATTTGGGTCTTATCTTGGCATAAGAGCTGGCTTTGTAATGATGATAGAGCATAATTTAAACATTACACTAAACAACCCCTGGATGGTCAACCAAACAGAGTGCTAAATTAGCTGATAGTTTAGGAAATTTCTGCTTTTGGCATAGTTTTTAAAGTGAGAGGTTATCCATTGCTTGTTTGAGCCCAATACTTCCCATTTTTGTCATTTTTCATGTTACAAACCTGCCCTGGTGCCCTCCTGTTTAAGCTAAAATCAGTTCATTCTTTTTCTCACTTTAAAGGACACACATATGGAAGTATCTAGATAGTTTCAGAATTCTGGTATAGCTTTTTACATACGTTTGGACTAGCTATGAAAAATAAAACCCCTAAAATTACAATGAGAAAGGATTCCATTATAATCAAATAGGATGCCAATCTTCTCTCAATGATTTTCCCTTAAAAATATTGTAGGAGTGAGAGTGTAGTAGTTTAGATGCCACTTGGAACCCCAACATCCAACATCCAACATCCTGTATCAGACTGTATATATCTAGTCCTGGTTCCTCTGTTTCCAATCCAGCTTCCTGCTAACGCTCACATAGGAGGCAGCAGATGGCCCAAGTACCTGAGTCCATGCTGCCCACATGGTAGATTCGGATTTAGTTCCACGCAGCAGATTTCAGCCTGGCCAACCCAAGGTTGTAGGCATTGGGGGAGTGAACTAGCAGATGGAGGATTACTCTTTGTCTGCTTTTCTATCAGTGCCCTCTCTGCCTTTCAAATAAAACCAAAATAAATATTTCTTAAATGCAATATATTTCTATATTAACATTATTAGTTTTCATAACTGGGTTTTTTAAAAAATATGATTCATATAGCATAAAACTACATAGTCTCAGAATCCTATTTTTTTAGATCTTGGAATTCTAACCTAAATGAAAGAGATTTATTAATTTAAGGAAAATATTCTGCATTTTAATTGTCTTCTAATCATGTTGGCATTGGAAATGTGATTCCACTAATACAAACTTAGATAATCAGTGGGCTTGTTCTAGATTGGGGTTAACAAAGGGGAGCTGCAAACAAATGCTATTTTGTAAACTGTTCCTCATCCAAACAGAAATGGAGAGCAAATTTTCAGCAACTCAGAGCAGTTTTGCGTCTTCTAAATTCATAATTAAAAATGCCGTCATATTTGTACCTTTGTAGTTTTAGGTTATTTTATAAGTCTAACCACTGGTTTGTGAAAGATTTGAGGAAAAATTGTTCTTTCAGCACAGGAATCTTGAGAAGCACTAGGCTGGATTCAAGTCACCTAGTGTGAGAGGAGAGGAAAGCTATGGATGTTTTGCAAGATAGATGAGCCTGGATTGCATTAAACAGTGATTGGGATAGTTAATGAAGATTGAAGATAAGAGCATGAGAACCCTAACATAGTCTTTCCTAAAATGTAAATGAAGTTGGCTCTGTGGATTCCCTCACCAAATTTCACTCTCCAGTGCCTGCAACACCCTGAAAACCTGCCAACAGGGAGCTACGTATCTGAACACTCCTGCATCCCAACAGTTCCTTGCATGCTCATAAAGAATGAGTTGCTTTTATTTCCAAAAGCTCATGTGAAACTTGTAATTTCCTGGTAATTGTGTAGTTTAATTAAATGTTATGAACCAGTGAGATATGAATACATAAAGAAAGTTAGTTGTTGGTTCCTTGATAACCAAGATAAAAATAAATAAAAACTACCCAGAAAAGTAGTTTGATGCTGCTAGTTAGCTGTTCACATTTGTCAGTAGTTGGTAAAAGGTATCTACAAGATTTTTCATATGGATTTCTGTTCAATTATTTTTCTATTCTTATTCCACCTTAAAGAATTTAAATTGGAAATTTTAGGCAATGTGGAATTAGTGCATATAATATAAAAATATTTCAAAAATATATATCCATATTTATTTTAAAAGTAATTTCAACAGAGTAAAAAATATTAATATATATGCCATATAGAGAGTGTGTGTGTGTATATATACATATATACATATACACACACATATATATAGAGCTCCTATCTGCTTGTTCACTCCCGAAATGCCCACAACAGTTGAGGCTGGCTGGGGCCAAAGCCAGGAGCCAGGGCCTTAAAGTCTCCACCCTGGTGGCAGGAATCCAATTACTTGTGCTGTCACCGCTGCGTTTCAGAGTTGGCATTATCAAGAAATTGAATTCAGAAGCCAGAGCTGAGGATAAAACCTAGGTAGTTTGATGCAGGCATCCTACCTGACATCTTAACTACTAGGCCAATATCTACCCCTTATACATTTTTTTCAAGACTTATTTATGTGAAAGGCAGAGTTAGAGAGAGAGGTACTCCGTCAGCTGGTTCACGCCCCAAATGGTCTCAATGGCCCAAATTGGGCTGATCCAAAGCCAGGAGCCAGGATCTACCTCCTGTTCTCCCACATTGGTACAGGGGCCCAAGCACTTGGGCCATCTGCTGCTGCTTTCCCAGGGCATTAGCAGAGAGCAGAAGTGGAGTATCAGGACTTGAACCAGCATCCACATGGGAAGCCAGCACTGCAGGCGGCAGCTTTACCAGCCATGCCACAACACCAGCCCCTGCCAGGTACATTTTTAAAAATCTTTTAGCTTTTTAACAAGTTCACATCCAATCATATTAGATGAAAGAGATTCTACTATAATGACGTATAGGTGTTTGGATAACTTTCATACTTGGCTTCATCCACATATTTGATATTATTTGCATGTGATAGTTTTAATAAAGTGCATATTTTTGAATTTGTTACAAAATAGAATTAGGAAGAAATCATCACAAATTGTTGCTTGGTTCAAGTAATCACTACTCGCAAAACACGGTTTGTACAGATGGGGCCCATGGCTTTAACGAACTATTTGGAATTTTATAGACTTACTGAAAAGCAATTTGACTTAAACTGCTATATTTAACAAGGGCAGGAGATAATATTCATTCATTTATTCAATAGTTAAACAATTGAGAACATTTTTTCCAGTCTACTTGATGAGATTCTAGGAACTTAAAGAAAAAAATCTGCAACAAAAGCAGCAGTATGTAGATAGTGTTCCTTGACAGCACACGTGAGGGTGAGGGAATTGTGCTCATCCCTGGGCCTCCTCTGCTCCAGGAGATGAAGCGGGCATGCGTAGTAGTGAACATGTGACCGGGATTGTGCTCATCCCTGGGCCTCCTCTGCTCCAGGAGATGAAGCGGGCATGCGCAGGAGTGAACATGTGACCGGGATTGCGCTCATCCCTGGGCCTCCTCTGCTCCAGGAGATGAAGCGGGCATGCGCAGGAGTGAACATGTGACCGGGATTGCGCTCATCCCTGGGCCTCCTCTGCTCCAGGAGATGAAGCGGGCATGCGCAGGAGTGAACATGTGACCGGGATTGCGCTCATCCCTGGGCCTCCTCTGTTCCAGGAGATGAAGCAGGCATGCGTAGTAGTGACCATGTGACCGGGATTGCGCTCATCCCTGGGCCTTCTCTGTTCCAGGAGATGAAGCGGGCATGCGTAGTAGTGACCATGTGACCGGGATTGCGCTCATCCCTGGGCCTTCTCTGTTCCAGGAGATGAAGCGGGCATGCGCAGTAGTGAACATGTGACCGGGATTGCGCTCATCCCTGGGCCTTCTCTGTTCCAGGAGATGAAGCGGGCATGCGCAGTAGTGAACATGTGACCGGGATTGCGCTCATCCCTGGGCCTCCTCTGCTCCAGGAGATGAAGTGGGCATGCGTAGTAGTGACCGGGGGCTGTACAACGCATCTTTGCTTCTGCTTTTGTTGCTTCCTTTCTCCCAACACTGTTTGCTGGGTGGGAGGTTTGCAAATAGTTTTC
Organism: Sylvilagus floridanus; assembly: GCA_949820135.1. Taxonomy (NCBI): domain Eukaryota; kingdom Metazoa; phylum Chordata; class Mammalia; order Lagomorpha; family Leporidae; genus Sylvilagus; species Sylvilagus floridanus. Next base: position 115,628,991 of record OX463230.1, read on the forward strand.
TTCTTCATGCCTACCTGTATTTTCAAGGAAACATCTGTTGTCTCTTGAGTTAGAATTCGCTGATAATATTTCTTTTAAGATATATGTTGATGGGATGGATTTTGCAGCCGATCACATATGGTGGGGATTGTTTTCACGTAAGATGAGCTGATTGATTTATGGACGTCTCTAGTGCTGACGAATCTTAAAGAGCGCTTTCACCTTCGAGAACTGAAGTAGACTAGCCAGGCAATCTCTGGAATGTCCATCCAGTTCTTCAGCTATGAGAGGGTCGCTCTGCATAACCAGTGTTAGCATGAAGATTACAGATCTACACTAATGAAAGAAGGAAATCTAGCATCTTTGGCTGAATGCCTTTCTATTCTTTCTTGTTGCTATATTTTAGGTTCACTGTTCTTTATAAAAGTACTGTAATGTATTTATGGGTTCATTTTATTAAATTTCATTCTTTTCATTCAAAATGATCTGGTATAGAGAGGTTTATGTTATAGTCGGGTTCTTCCAACAAGTTTTGGCAGGCTACTTTCGCAGCCCTAGGCAGAACTCTTAAGACAATTAGAGGTTTGTATCCAGTAACTACATCATCAAAGGAAATGATCTAAGACATACAAAGATGGAAGCAGGTTTTTTGGAAGCGCTATGTGATATGGCTGAAGTCCAATTCCTGTTAATTTTGATGTTAGCTAGTGCATCTTAGTATTAGCAATATTATCAAAACATCATGCAGGAGAATAAACATCAGGCAACACTTTTATCGCTCATTTAGAAGAAAGCATGATCATTATTTTGAATGTGTGGGTGAAACACACATCTTTAATTATTTACAAGATTCCTCTGAAGCAGCTAACATATCTGTGGGTGTGTCTATCTGTGTACATAAAGTATCTTAATTTAAACATATTATACTTAACAGACAAAAGCATGTACTGTTGGTGTTTTTGCTTTAGTTTTCTTGTAAAATTTCAATATCCATGCATATCTTTTTTTATCCCTTGGCTGTTTTAAAGCCTGTTTCTGGCAATTATCTATGGGATGAGAATCACATTTGCTTTACTTCAGCCCCTAAGGAAAGACAGCAAATGCTCCAAATGCTTCAAATGACATTGTGCTCAGTTTATTAAATTTTCTTGTGTTACCCTTTAGGGATTTCTAGCAGCAACGGCTTTGGACTTTTTATCAGCACTCCAGGTTTTCTGTTATCCTCTGATATTCACTTATGGAAGATGGTGTTGCTATTGTTAAGTGGCATTAAATCATTCCTCTTTATGAGCACCCATTTCACTGTGTGCATATGAATGTCTTCAGTTCGGTTTGCCGTAAGCATTTTTGGCCATGGTGCGCAGTTTTATTAATGTCTTTATAGCAATGACAAATATTTGACATATGTGCAGTGTGTGTTTGCAGTGTCCCAGGGCCCTGAACCTAACTCTCTTCAATAAAAGATGTTGCTGCCCTATGAAATCCTCTCCAAATGGGGAAACCAACTTATTAACCAATGGCAGAAACTCATGTCTGCCAGGCATTGTGCTGGGCTCACAGATGACATTTGTACTTGAGAATCTTCTAAACACATCTGTGAAAGTCAGGTCACATGGCCGTAAGGGCAGAGTTCACACCTTGCTGACTCAATTAGGTGTCATTTTATACAATATGCTGTGAGATACCATAGCTGTTTGTTTTCTATGTAAATCCAAGTTAGATACACAAGTTAAATGGCAATGTTCTTTTATAATAAGAGAACCATTTCCATTTTTATCCTACTAAGCTTTATATTCTAAAGCAAGTGTTTCATAAAATAAGAAAGGTAGGTTATAAGACAGAATTAGAAACAATCAAACTGCCTTGGCTCTTTCCAACCTAAGGAGCCTTGGATGGATGAAATTTAATTAATCTTTAAAATACTGTTCACATCCTCATGTGTTAACCTTCCCAAGACTTAATCACCTTCTGTGTGTGGCTGCTCTGCCTTCTCTGAAACTTACAGACATTTCTTCCACGTGGAGATTGAGAACATCTGGTTAACCCCTCTTGGTAATAACCTTTCCTATTTCCTTGCTTTTAGAGTAGAATTAGGCACCATTATTCTTTAAAAAATGGCATTTTTATATTGAAGTTCCTTTAGCTCCTTGCTTGTTGAATATATACTTTTTCTATGGCTGTTAGACATTCTTCTCTCAGGAGGTTCCCATAATTCTGAAAATATTCCTTCTTTCTACTGAAATCCTGTTGTCAATTACTCTGTTTGTACAGCTGAGTGTAATTTGTCCTAAAATGAAAACAGGAAATTCAGAGCCAAATTCAGGTTCTTAGGTGTTTCATCTTTATTGGAACAAACCCATGGTGGATTTCCAAACTCTGATTTAGGGTTCACTCCACAGTTAAGTGCTAACGGCAAATAGTGTCACTGAGCTATCTTGCAGTATTTTGGATATGGCTGTTGTACTTAATTAACAGAGAAAGGATTCAAGTAGCATATTCTTGGCTGGTTATAAACCAGATTTCATTGGGAAGTACTAGCATGTTTTTCAAATTATCAACAGGAAAAATTAAAACTAACTGTTCAAGGTTATGAACAAACATAGTTGAAAACCCATTCAGAAAGGCTATATAACTGAGATCCACTAGTTTTACAGGGTTTACACATCTCATGCTTCCCCTTGCTATCAACCTTTTCAATTTTGTTTTGAGTGGAAAACTGACATTCCTGGATGGCATATCCTAGGAATATAAAATGGGATGGTTTTTCTTGAGGGGCTTTTCATACTGTTTATCTTAAACTGTGTGAGGAATCTTTAAGAAGTTCATGGGAAATGTGCATTTGCATGGAGTTCCAAACATTTTTATACCAATATAAATGCATCTTTTAATCCTATTTAATCATGAGCTCTTTGAGTCTTTGTATTTATAATTTTGAAGGATAATACCCAGGGAGAAATGTAAATGACACAAGAGTAACAGGGACAGAACCCAAAGGGCTGGGAAGTTTAGTTCCTGTATTTTAAGTGCTTATCCTGCTGAATCTGTAAGTCATCAAGCTCTTCAAGATAAGACATCTTTGCTAGTGAATTAGGCAAAAATGACCCTTATGGTACAGACAAAAACCAATTCTGGGGTATGTCCAAGGTGAAAACAAATGCAGAGCCCTCATCTCAGGATCCTAATCTGTTCACTGGTTCCTCTACATTTTTATCATAAAGATTTCATTTAACTTTTTATTGAATATTTATTGTTTAGATTTTTTTACCTTGTTTAAATAATTTCACATTAGGTTTTCTTTCCCCAAATCTTTCGTCATCATGAAGAAATGTCTTATAAAACTTGTAGTATAGAACTTTCTAGAGTATGAATAACTATCATTTTATTAAACACAATCTCTAAAGTTGAAATATAAAATAACTTTTTTTATTTGACAGGTAGAGTTAGTGAGAGAGAGAGACAGAGAGAAAGGTCTTCCTTCCATTGGTTCACCCCCAAATGGCCACTATGGCTGGCGTGCTTCGCCGATCCGAAGCCAGGAGCCAGATGCTTCCTCCTGGTCTCCCATGCAGATGCAGGGGCCTAAGCACTTGGGCCTTCCTCCACTGCCTTCCCAGGCCACAGCAGAGAGCTGGACTGGAAGAGAAGCAACCGGGACTAGAACCCGGTGCCCATATGGGATGCGAGAGCTGCAGGTGGAGGATTAACCAAGTGAGCCATGATGCCGGCCACAAAATAACTTATTTTTTAAAAAACATTTTTCCTAGACCTTTCTATCTCTCTCTCTGTGTCCACTCTGCCTGTCAAAAATAAAAAAAAAAATTAAAAACCATTTTTCCTTTAGAAAAACTTTTAAATTAATGCATAGTTTTTTATAATACATATTTCCCATGAATATTTCTAAGACCTCTAATAAAGATAAACAATATAAACAGACCCTTCAATATCAAAGGTAAATAATTTATTAGAAGACCACAATCATTTCTGTTCATAAACTCTTTCCTCATTTTACTTTTTCTCTCTTTACCTGAGATTATGGAAATTACTTATTGGTGTACTTGAATCTATTTTTTTTTTTTTATATATAAAGCTTTTATTTAAAGAATATAAATTTCCAAAGAACAGCTCATGGACCACAATGGCTCCCCCCCCACACAACTTCCCTCCCTCCCCCCACCCTCCCCTTTCCCGCTCCCTCTCCCCTTCTGTTCACATCAAGATTCATTTTCAATTCTCTTTATACACAGAAGATCAATTTAGTACATATTACGTAAAGATTTCAACGGTTTGGTGTACTTGAATCTATTACAGTGAATACAACGGGAGACAGAAAGGCTGAGGGAGAGGGATAAGCTGGAGAGAAGGAGGAAAGCCTTCCCAGTGCAGATGACAAAATGATACCCTTAAACTTGTGGTGGAGAACATCCAGCCCGTGGGTTGTATTAGGCTGGCAAATTCATTTGGTCTGGTCCTGCCATGGCAACCAAAGATAGTACTCAAAATTCAATACATTATAGCAAGCAAATTTTTTAGAAGATTTATTATTTTATTTATTTGCAAAACAGAATAACAGAGATAGAGCAGGAGAGAAAGAGAGCAATCCTCATGCCACTCTCCAAATGGCTGGCAACAGCTGGGGTTGGGCCATGCAAAGCCAGGAGCCAGGAATTTAATTTCTTTGGATCTCCCATGTGGATACAGGGGCCCCAGAACTCGGGCATCTTCCAGGTGCACTAGCAGGGAGCTGGAGTGCAGGTGGAACAGCCAGGACTCCAATTGGCACCCATGTAGGATGCTGGCAGCAGCTTCACCCGCATGTTACACAGGATTCCGTATAGAGTTATGCTAAGATGAAGCCTGAGCTGCTCACTGCGTGGGCTTGCTAAAGAACATGTCATACTGATTTTCTCACCTTCTGACTCTTGCTTCCTCCCTCATTCTTGCTACCTGCCATTACTTCCTGAACTAAAATCCTTGCGTGCCAGGCTGAATTCCATATTCTACTTTCTAGAGGTATGGGGTACAAGAAATCACATCCCTCTATACATCACTGGAATGGCCCATTTTTTTAACCTCTACCATACTCATACAGCAGCACTTTATCATACATAAATTCCCTTATTTCATATAATTTCTTTTTAACGACACTGGGGCACAAATATTTTACAACTTAGAGGACTGTTCTTTTATGATAGATTTCAATCTTTAAGGGCACACCTCTTCATTCTTTGTCAAAATTGTCATGGCATTTTTGTAAATATTTTCATAGAATTTCTAAGTGAACTTGCCAGGTACCATGAGAAATCTGAGGGATTTTTACTGGTATTGCATTTAACTTATAAATTAATAGAAATGGTGTTTAGCAACCCTGTGTTCTCCCAGTCAGTAACATGGCATTTTTCAGATTGTTCTTTTTTACGTCAACTTCATTTTGCTAATTCAGGGATTGTACATTAGTGGATATCTTATGGGGGTTTCTTTAAGATTTTTTTATGAAAACATTGTATAATTGGTTGGTGTTGGTATATGGAAAGCTGTTGTTTTTGGAATATTTCCATAGCATATACAACACTTAAAACTTTTGAATGTTGTAAAAGTCAGATATCAAGTTATTAATATTGATCCATCTTTCTTATTCTTGGAACAACTCCACTTGATTATGCTACTCTTTTCTTAATATCACTTTGACTGTTCCTGTATATCAGTATTTTGTTCAGGCTTTCGATTGAATGACAATTACCTGACCTAATGATGGCTTTTCCTAAAGGTTTGTCTTTTCCGGTTTGAACACAGTGAATCAAGTAGAAAAATGTGTTTCTAGAAAGTATGATGAAATTTGCCTATAAATTTTATTTATTTGAAGTCCTACTTCCAGGATAGAATTTTATCCAATGTTTCTAACATATTTGTTCTGACTGATATTTCTCTTCTAATTATGATTATCCAATCTGAATTTTATTGAGTAAAAAGCAGAAATTTGATGTCTATTTCCTACAATATTAGGAAAGCACTGCCCATGATACAATTTCAAGTCATGATAGGCTATTCATAAAAATTGATTGTATATTAAGCCACAAATGATTTTTTTTAAACTTCCTTTAGCCAGAAAACATGCAGAATGATTTTTATTATAACAAAATGAAATTTCATATTCACTTTAAAAGAATAGTAAATAAGTATTTCACCCACTAGTTCTATCTTTAACAAAACTCTTAGCAATTTAAGACGTGTGTCTAGATAGCTTTTTGTTAAAGAGCAACTCAAATTAGAAGTTTTAACACTTAAACCATGGAGATGAAAGTTTGCAATCTACCCAAAATATAGGATTCAGTATTCAGATAAAAATATTTACAATTAATATTCAACATTCAGATAAAAATTTTTGCAATAAATGTGATTAATAGAAAACACTGAGCACTAAAAGTAGGCAACTCTTAAAGTTAGGAAAAAAAAAACGTAAACCAGAAGAAGGAAATGAAGATAAAAGCAAAACTAAATGAGTAGAAAACAGCAAAAGTGGGCTTGATAATAAAACCAGATCTGGTTCTTTTTAAATGTCAGTAAAATAGACAAGTTACTAGCAAAGCTAATTGGAAATAAAGACCAGAAACATAAATAACAATTCCAACAACAAAAAGGGAGAGATTAACCAGAAAAATACATTGAAATAGGAGTTATATCAATGTGCCTTTGTTTCTTACTTTAATATGTGTTAGTATGAAAATAGAGTTTAAAACTTTGCACATGTGTTTCATGAAGAATTTTTAGTGTACTTTTCTCTATCCAATTTATACTCTGATTTTATATGCCCACTAGGAAAGTCAAGGTGTTCTGCTATTGATTTAAGAAAAACTTCCAGTTTTATATTAAGTAATATTAATCTCCAAGTTTTTCAATAAAACAAGCTTTTTTTTTAACCAAAAATAAATTGATTTTCATCATTTGAAAGGCAGAGCCAAAGAAAAAGAGAGGTTTGTCATCTGCTGGTTCACTTCCCAATGCCTGCCACAGCCAGGGTAGTACCAGGCCAAAGCAAGGAGCCAGGAATTTCATCTGAATCTCCCATGTGGGTGGCAGGAGCCCAAATACTTGAACCATCACCTGCTGCCTCCCATGGTGCACGTTAGCAGGAAGCTGCATGGGAAGTGGAGGCGAAACTGAAGTCCAGACATGTCTCTATGCGGCAGGGACCTCCCAAGTGGCACCACAACACCCACTTCAAAATGAGCTGTTTAAAACAGCCTACTATAAACTTACAGATCTACAGGCATCTGTGATTGGTTTATATCAGCGAACCTCTGCCGCTGGCTTCTGAAGGTAATATCACAAGCCAACAGTACCACCAGCACCTGCAGGACTATTTGGAATACCAAGTCTTAGGCTCTGCCAAGTTCTATGGAACCATATTCTGTGATATTTTTCGAGTGTTATCTGTACACTCATTGACGTTTGAGGTCTGTTCTAGATAGACTGTACAGGAGGGGACTTCAGAAAGTTCATGGAAAATTGAATGAAAAGATAAATTTACTGTGCAAAAAACTTCAAATCCATATATAGTTTTTTCATAATACACATTTTGCTCTGAAGACCCTTGTATTTTCAAATGTTTTGTACCAAAATAAACTTACTTTTTATTTTCATTTCTGTGAACTTTGCAAAGCTCCTTCTATATATAAAAATATACATATGCATATGCATACCTATAACCTTAAAGGTAAATGTTAAAGCCCGGGAAAGCAATGCTTTTCTAGGGTGGACTGTTGAACCTGTAGCATAGTTAACAGCAATGGAACGTCTGGTTTACTTTCACACTAAAGCATATTTACTTGCTTTATAGAAAAATATTCTTTTAAAAAATTTTATTTCTCATTTAGGTGTACATAATTTGGAAAATAAATAAAAGCGTAAGTGTAGAGATAAAGTACCTTTGAAAGCCCTTGAATGTAATTACAATATTATGGAAATGACTTCACAGTGGGTAACCCTTACCATTGAGTCTCTAAAGAAAGGGGATATGGGAGGGAAGAATTATGTGGAATGAATATCTGTGGATAAAAATCTCATCATCTGCTAAACATATGCTGAATAATTCCACGAATCATTTTATAACATGATGCTGCTTTAGTGCGGTTTATGGAAAACTGCTATTATTATTAAGAGCAATAACTTTACTTATACAAGGGCTGATTAAAGTAAAATGAGAAGGAGTGAATTAGTTGAATGTGTTGTTTGTTCAAACTTGCCTCTTCTTTATCCATAAAGAGGGCAAAATACACACAAGAATTTGCAGATGAGATTAATGAAATATAGGAAGTCTCTAGTACTAATTAAAATTTAAAAGGATGAACAGATGGTCATAACACAGCTGGAAGTATTCAGATGAAATTCTGCCCATGTGTTTAGTAAGACAGCTCTGTTGCAAGAAAGCACACCTGTTTACTTTTCTAAGGGCAAAATATTATTAAATGTGGTTTTTATTTACTGTTATTTTGACTGTTAGTCTTTCAGTCTGTTATTTCTATGGTTAATCAGCTTTGGGTAACTTACATGGTACATAAGTGTGTGTGTGTCTTTCCTTGTGTCTAATAATATTGATTATGGCATGCAAATGATAAGGGAAACTTCTGCTACCTAATTTCTTTCATCATCTTTCTACATGTAGTTTCCCATTGTATATATTTCAATACAATATTATATTTCACCCCCCACTAATTGTTAGGTAAATAATAATTATTAAAGCGTTACTATGAAAACGATCATCGGACCTAATCAAGACTGATATAACTCTAAATTTATGTTTCTTAAGTATTCATTTTTTTCATGTAAAAGGCACAAACTGATACATATTAATAGTCCTAAATTTTCTTGGTGCTTATATTTTTGTTATATTTTTTAAAGATTTATTTATTTACTTGAGATTCGGAGTTACAGAGAGGCGAGACAGGAGGCTAGAACTGTGCATTCAAGTTGAACAGGTGGCAGTGATTGTCCAGCACAGCTTCATAAGTCGCCAGCTGGGATGCCTGCATCCCATATCAGAGTTCTTGGTTCAAGTCCTGGCTATTCCACTTCCTCTCAAGCTTCCCACAAATGTGCATTCTGGGAGGCAGCAGCTGTGTACTCAGGGACTTGAGGCCCTGCCACGCAGGTAGGAGAGCCAGACTGAGTCCTGTTCTCCCCCTGGCTTTGGCCTGGTTCAGCCCTGACCGTGGTGGGCGTTTGGGGAGTGATCCAGCAGATGGATCACAGATCACACAGTGACTGTCTCTTTTTGTCTCTGCCTCATAAGTAAAACGAAACAAACAAAAAAAAAACAATAAGTTGGCAGGGCCACACTCTATCTGGGTCTCATGTCTTCCTCTAATTCTGAGGTTGCCTGCACACCTTGGTGCTCCCTGGCTTACAGGCACCTTGGCTGGCTTCCTTTAAGACTCCCCTGTGAGGACAGTAGTCAGTTTGGTCAGTTACTCCCTCCCCTGCCCCTCCCCAGTGAACTGATCTCAGCCTGATTGCATCTGTAAAGACCACATTTTCAAATACTGTTGTATCCACAGGTACTAGGCGTTGGTATTTCAACATACATTTCTGGAAGACACAATTCAACCCGTAACGTACATTCGTATTTGGCAACATTATCTGAATGGCAATAATCATGGTAATTATTTGTTTAAAATAAGGGCACTTTTAAAAAAGAAAGAAATCCCTTGCATCTTAGACCTAGTCTTCTGTGTCAGTAGAGCTAATGAGTATTGGTGCCTATTTTACTAATGGAAGAACAGGAACACATTTAAGAAAGCTGTGCTTCTGAGCACTAAAAACCCATTTATGTGTGTTTTGGTGTCAATCTTTCCAGTAGCAGACAGTTTCTGATGTGGCCCTCAATTATTCCTGCTTTCTGGCATTCTCACTCTTGTGTAATGGCCTCACATTAAGCGTGGTCTGGCACAGTAGCTCACTGCCAATGAAGGGGATGAAGCGAAAGTAACAATGTGTGATTTCCGATTAGATTACAAACACTGTGACTTTGTAAACATCTTGCTCCTATTCTCTCCATCACTTGCTGCCCTCTCGTGCCCTCTTACTGGCTTGGAGGAAAGCCAGCTGCCATGCTGTGAGATGTTCCATGGAGGGCATATGACAAAGAACAGAGGGAGGCCTCCCACTAACAGCTTGTAAGGCACTGAAGCATTAGTCAAACAAACTACAAGACACCGCATCCAGCCCACAGTTATGTGAGGGAGTTGAGAAAGCACATCATTGAGCTTTCACATCACTGCAGCCTGTATTCAGCTAAGCCATACTAGGATTTCTGACCTGCAGAAATTGTGAAGTGATGGTGGTTCTAAGCCAACATGTTTTGGTATCATTTGTTAAGTAGCAACAGTGCATTTTTTTGCTAAGCAGATTTCACTTTTTTTCCCTAGTTTTGGTGAAGAGGATGGTGTTATACCCTTGGAAGCGAGGGTCTGTGAATAAGAAAAGAAAACACAGCAGGGAAAATCTGTATTTAGCTCCAAAGTCCCTAGCACTATAGTCTTATGTGTTGATAATAAAAATCTCTCCATCTTGCTTGGCCACTCTGCTTAAGTTCTGTAGGTGAAAAATAAATATTTTGGGGCTGGTACTGTGGCTTTATGGGTTAAGCTGCCACTTGTGATTCCAGAATCTCCTATGGGAGTGCCAGTTCAAGTCCCACCTGCTCCACTTCAGATCCAGCTGGCTCGGAAGGCTGAGGATGATTGTCCGACTGTGTAAAACCCTGCCACTCAGGTGGAAGACCTGAATGGAGTTGCTGGCTTTTGCCTGGCCCAGCTGAGGCTGTTGTGGCCATTTGGAGAGTGAACTAACAGATCTTTCCCACTCACTGTCTGTCTCTTTCTCTCTATTACTCCACCTTTCAAATAAATAAATCTTCCAAAATTATGATTGTCTTTGGGTGGCTTACGTTCATGTTTATATCTTTTGTGTTGGGGCCAGTGTTATGGTGTAGTGGTAAAGCCACCACCTGCACAGCCAACATATGGGTGAAGGTTCCTGTCCTGGCTTCTCTACTTCCATCCAGCAGTGGAAGATGGTCCATGGGTTTGAGCTCCTGCCACCTACAGGGGCGACGTAGTTGAAGCTTCTGGCTTCAGACAGGCCCAGCCCTGGCTGTTGGATTTATCTGGGGAGTGAGCCAGGGGATGGAAGTTCTCTTTTGCTCTGTCTCTTCCCCTCTCTCTCTTTGTAACTCTGCCTTTCAAATAAATAAATTAATCTTTAAAAAAAAAAAATCCTATGGGCGAAACTCATGTAATTTTTTGGATTCAAGGAATTATGAACAATTTTAAAAATCACAGAATGATTTTTCATGGTATATAGACAAGCCTGGCTTGCTCACTGGGTGTTTTCCCAATAAAAGTGAATACAAATTTATTTTCATAATTTTTAACAATGGTACTGACCATGCTGTCTGCAGATTCCTCTACTGAAATTTCTCGAGTTGCAATAGCATTTGCTTATAGCTGATTTTCATTTGTGACAGAGGTATCCACTTTCAAATGCACTTGAAAAATATATGGCTCTTAGGGAGAGAATGTTACTGATATTCTTTTTGATTCATCATCTTAAAGTATATAATTTATTCTGAATGAGCTCTTATTCTCAGGAAGAACTACGTGTTAGTGTTTTCTGTTGATTTCATCAACAAATTGTGGCTAGGCTCTTTAGTCATACTTCTTGTAAGACGCTAAGGAAGAGTTCTTCATCTTGTAGTTTTTGTTTTAAAAAGGAACTTCTAAATAAAACTCCCAGTGCAATACGGAAACTGTGTTACTGCCATGATCTCAAAGTCATCAATTTCTGTTATCACCTGACTTCAATTTAGGGTGTAGTTTTCCAGTGATTAATGACCAGATTTAAAGATAATCTCAGAAATAAAGATTGAACCCATCTTTTGTCTACTGCTCTGCAACATCTCTTTTCCCTGGTACATTCTGTTATACTTCTGGATCACTTACTAGGATTTATTTACACAAAATTGGGTGTCCTTGGTGTATCATTTTAAAGGTGCAATCATTCATTGATGTGCAATTCATCTTGATTTCATAGCGGGATGATGAAAATCCACCCCGTAGAGATATTACATCTGTGTAAATGAGAGTGGTTTTATCCCCTTCACTAAAATGTTTACTCTTGTTGCACTCGTGGATTTAAGGTACAATAGAGAATAAAATAATTGCATTGTCATGAACCTTAACAATAAAAAAGAGACTTTTGTACACTCAAAGGCAAACTCTGGTCAGTCATGATGTAATCTATAGAGTTCAATGTCGACTCTTAAATCCTGTGCTGTTTAGTATTTTTTCTAAAGAAACTTGGGTTACTAATTTTAATTGCCTATAAGTATGAAATTACCTCGAAGAGCAGATTTGAAATGTTTGAAAAACTTGTCAGAAATTGTATTTTAAAAATTTTCAGTGAGTTCATATGTAACCAGTATTTTTGGGTACAGGGCCATAGAGTTGTCTTTTGTTTTTAACTGTCATGAAGACAATAGGTAATCCGTATCTGTTGCTCTGAGTGAATTTCAAGTCCACTTTTCTAACAGTGTAAAAATATTTTTCAAAGCCCAGGAAAATATGCCAACTATTTATTAGGAGATGCTCTTTCTCCTAAATGCAGAATTAGAGATGGGAAAACATCAGAGACTTGAAAGTGCTTCTCAGACCCTGTCTCACCTGCTAAATCTACTTGTAGAATTTAAAATGAGAGGAATGAAAACATGTCATCCCCCAGAAATGAAACTACATGGATTCCCCCATGCTCAGTAAGGATTCAGTCACTTTATCTTGATACAGTTCAGTTCATGCAATCCATGTTTATGCATTTCCAAGATTACCAGAGGCATATAGTCATCGTACTTCATATTTCCTCATTTTTCTTACCAGTTTGCTAACAAAGAACCTATTGTGTGTTTAATCAATGATTTTTATTTAAAATCCAGTGCTCCAAAATAGGTTTTAAAGTTTTAAATCTGGTATTTTCTAGGGTTTCACTATTAAATAACTAGATTATTGGGAAGAATTGCATTCCCTACATCTGTTTAGATAATAAAACCAATCTGCAATTTTTTTTTTTACCAGGAGCAAATATCAGAATTTAAAAATTGGGCATTTTAATTAGAATGTAATTAGCATGTTGTCATTTTGTCCCACTGAAAATGTAATGACCTGACTAAAGACTGTCCTGTATATGTTTAGATATTGAGAGCTACCATCATTTCATGGAGGACCACAGATGCACTCAGAAGCAAAATTGAGACCCTTCCTTGATTTATTTACATTTTAACAAACAAATGTCCATTTATGGAAGCTCTTTATTTTTCTTCTTGGTGGCACTGTTTGAGCTCTCTGATTTCTGTGTGGAACACGGTGACATATTTACATCTGTGCACTCCCGTCGGGCCTTTTTGAGGTCCTTCGCTTTCCTACCAGACTGTTTGAAATAGCTCTTTGTCAGTTTCAGCTCACACCCATAAAATTGGCTTCCAGTTTCCACCTTGTTTGAAACTCCCTGGCCAATAACCTCCTAACCCAAACCAGATGGGGAAAAGTTCACCCAAACAATTTTGAAATGTGTTGACCTTGTCCGCATATTACAGGGTAGGGGTTTATAAAACCTAAAGTCCTATTTTCCCTTCCTCAGAGCATGTCACAGAAATTCCCATAACCCTTCTAAGGTCACTTATATAGATGCACAAACCCGACATCCCCCTTCTACCCCTCTTTTTTCCAATCCTATTTTAGCTCCTTGGGAATCATCCAGTGTCCTCCCTCCTCCCACCTTTATGAGGATGGACAGTTGGAATGTCCGCTCCCTGCCTGTGTTCTGTTTGTGATAAGCTATTTCTTTCCTCCAGTTACCATCACGATGGTCTCCATCTTCCAATTCTTCAGGAGTCACTCTCTTCTAATTCAAGGACAGCTGCCCCTGTAGGACTAGAATCCAATGTCCACCTTCGGGAGGCTGTGACCTAACTGCGTTCTCATTAGCATGCTCAGCGCCAGGGATCCCCAAATGGACTTGTTCCCCGAAACTGTCTTTTCTCTCAGAATGTTGTTGATGAGGAAAAAAACCCTTGCTTGCAAAATTAACCTAGAGCTTTTATATGGATGTTTCTATTTCAATATTACTACCTTTATTTATTCCTTATACTGAATGTAGCATTGGAACAGCCTGAGGAAGAGATTTTAGGGAGGAAATATTTACTGACACAGTAATGCTAAAAAGGGAAGGTGAGTGTTTTACCTACTGGCATGAGGTTTCATTCCGTGGCACACCTGAGTCTATTACTATAATCAGAAAAGTGTGACTTTGAAAATAACAGTAATAATATCTTCCCCTGAAATATATTGCTCTTACCAAATACAGATGAAACCTTCCACATATTGACTGTAGTCAGGAATTGTAGAAGAGCATCCGCTAAGCACTGGCTATGGAATGTTGCCTCTCCACCCCACTTCCCTTTCTAGTCCTCCCCCTGCCTCCCCACTCGTTATATATAATTCTTTTCTGTGGATCTTATTACATACTCTTCCCTGAATGTACCCACATTGCATCAGCCCATTTGTGCTCATCTAGCCCATGTGCTCTCTTACCTGCATCTCTAAATAACCTCCTGAGGAGTCTAACTGCTCTCACTCATGCCCACTCCTCATAGTTTATGCCTCATAGAACAGCCAAAGTTATCATCTAAAAAGGCAGATAATAAATATTTTAGGCTTGTGGGTCAGATTGTCTGCCCCATCTACTCGGCTCTGCTGCTGTAACATGAAACCACGAAACCAGCCACAGACAGCAGGTGAAGGGATGTGCACAGCTGTGCTGCAATAAGATCTGATTTACACCCAATCATGGCCATCCGGTGGCCTAGTTTTCCAATCCTCCCTTTAGAATGAGGGACCAGATGAAGGACCACTCTCCTGCCTAAGGTCCTCTTTTATCTTCCTGTTTTACGCACGATAATATCTCCATTCCTCTCCATGGCTTCCAAAGCCTAACCCTGTGAATTCCCTGCTTAACCTAACACCTTCCTCCCAGCCCCCAGCCCCCAGCCCCCAGGCCCCTGGCTGTATCCGTTTCCCTCTTCTTGCCCTTTGTGTTTAACGACCCCCTCCCTTCACCTGAAACCCTCTTCTCCCCATCAATGCTTCGCCTGTGTACCTTGGGTCTTGTTTTTGATCATTTGGGTTTTAACTCAAATTTGTCCCTGTAGATATATCATTCGTTTATTCCCTGAACCCATCAATCTTTAATCTTTTTTTTTCTTCAGAGTTATTTGCTACTCTGAATTATCTTATTTGGTGTATGTATGTATGTTTGGGCATAGACTTTGCTTTTCTAGATCAGCAATATCCAGCCAAGTGCTTAGATGATAATTAGTCCTCATTTAGTGGTTACCAAATGAATGAATAAAAGAATATAATGCTTTTAGCACTAATACAGAGTCTAAGTATTAAGTATTCAGAGAGGAAAATAATTCCTTAAAGTTCTGACTGAAATAGAGTAAGGAAATTACGTGGACTACTTAAATCTCACTTGTTTGATTAATAGAAGTAAAGAATCTCACTGCCATTAAAAGCTCCCTATCCCCTTCTATTCCATGCAGCTTGGCCTGCCCCTAGAGTAAAGTTCAGTGGACTCTGCCCTGGAAGGACATTGAGATTCTAGACTAGCTCAGGAGAAAACTAGCAGAGTTGAAAAACAGCCTCAGACCACATTCTCAGAGGAGCATCAGACACAGTCTGTGTTTGTTCAGCCTAGGAGAGATGCATTGTATTGGAGGCTCCGTGATGGCACACTGCTTTACATACACAATAAGCACAAGTTGCCAAACTCTGCAAACGTATGTCAAGGTGTATAGGTGACCATTAATTGTCAGAGAAATGCCTGCGAAATCCTTGTGAACATACCCTTGCATATCCATCAGAATACCTAATGCAAACAGCATTATTTTTTCGAAGATATGTATCATCTTGGATAATACCAAGAGTTGGCAAGTTGAGGATCAATTGGAATTCTCAACAAACAGCTCAGTGTAATCTGATGCAACTCTTTTGGGAAATTGTTGTTCAGGATCTACTCAAGCTGAACACTGGCATAATTTACTAATCAACCATTCCATTTCAAAATATATACCCAAAAGAAATGTGTGCATGTGAGTCTTGGTGGGCGGGGGGGAAGTACACATAAAAATTAATTCATAACAGCAGTTTTCAAAAAGCCCAAGCTGGAACAACTCAAAGTAAATGGATTCCATTCATTCAATTGGATACCATATTGCAATTAGAATGAAAGCATAATTACTTCATGCAACAAAATGGATACATTTCATAAACATAATAGTGAGCCCAAGAAAACATACACTGAAATGTACATTCTATATGAGTGCATTTAAAATAAAGTTTTAAGCCAAATAAAAAACAGTTAGAAGTCAGAGACCTGATGACTGGGAGGGAACTTTTACGGTACCGGTAATGTTCTATGTCTTTCATTTGGTGCTGGTTGAACATGCAGGCAAATTCACTTACCCAAACACTGATGTGATCTTTCTTAGGTAAGGTATGTTTTAATAAAATATTTTGTTAAGCAACCACAGTTGATGATTTCCTTCAGTATCTTAAACACAAGAGCTCACATTGCTTCGTCTGATTTCCCACCCAAAACTTCTACATGGTCCTCTTCTATTCCAGGCACTCAAAAAATACAGAGAGCCGCACCCCAGGATCAACAAAACAGGTGGATTATATTAAAGAATGTTCCAGCTGCCTTACAAACAGACCAGACTGGAAAAATAACAATCTGACCTTCATAAATCACACTCAAACTCTCCCTTGCCTTTGCATTTTTAACATAAAATTTCAAAATTCTAAAAAGGTCCTTGATACTATTTCATGCAAATGCATTCCCAAGCGCATTTGGGATAATGCCCATGCTACTGCAGCAGACATGTCACCCAGCACTGTTGTCACCCAGAGCCTACCCCCTGCTCTGTTCCATTTATTGTAACTAATTGGCCTAGACTGCATGAGATCCCATTTAACAAAACATTTGACAGCTCCTCTGGTTGCTGTGTGCTTCAGAAGGCTCCCTGCGTGTCTAAGGTTTTCATTAGTGTTTGGCGCACACTGAGTTAATGATATTGTGCACAAGGTTTTCAGGTCGAATAGTCAACCAGAGAAGGGAGTCAACACAGAGATGCTGGAAAAATGAGTAAAACTGTTCCTCATCTTGGCAGCCTTCGAACATTACCCTTAGAACTTGAAAGTCTTTAACCACAGTCTTTCTCTAGGCTAGAGTTGATGACCTGGGTGTGACTTACTAGTTCCAGGTGGCCCTTCGAAGAAATAAAACAAGACCTCACCCCTTGCTGGAATGAGTAATTTGTGGTGAAACTTGAGGGGCTCATGACAGTATGTTGACAGCATTCCTCCTCTCAAAAGGTCAGGACAAAATGAAAACTGAGGTTAGGTTCTGCTGTTACTATGTGCTTCATAGTGCTTTGTTGTGGGGGTGTGTGGAATGAATACTGGAAAGGTTGGCTGAGGATATAGCAGTAGTGGTCACCCTCTGCACTGTAGCACCAGGGATAAAACGAGAGGGACATCTTCTGAAGTCAACGTTAGTGCTAAGGTCTGCAAAAGAGTAGGCTATCTCCATGGGCGGTTTCTGAATTCCCCTACACATAGGAATTTCACAACCATACTCCACCATGAACCTACACCATGATGGATGTGATAGGTTGCTGCTCACCTTGACACTAGTGAAAACAGGGAGAATCTTGAGGAACCCCACATTCAGCCTTGAACAGGGCTCCCAGCTTTGAGATATAAGGCTGGGGGTACAGAAATATTCCTTGACTGCTGGAAATTAGTTCAGTGGTTCTCTCTCCCTCAGCGGCCCAGCATGGCATTTAAGTCTTATTTATAGGACTCTACAAGCTATGTGTCTGTTCTCAGAAATATTAGTTATATTGACTTTGTTGCTTAGAACAAGTACAATATTTATTGAAATGCTACTTTTTTCAGCCAAGTGTATTGGGTATTTAGAGTATGTTTGGTATACATATATAATTACAGACAGCATCACTTATAGATACAAATATGGATTATGAATATGAATGTAGGCATGAATTATACATAAACGTGGAATAGTCACACAATGGAAACATAGACATGAAGTGAAGAAAGGCACTCTGATGTGGTTTTTTTAAATTCAGTTAAGTTGAATTTGCATTGACTTACATGGCAGAAAAAGAGAAATCTGTCTGCTGATTTACTCCCCAAATGTCTGCAATACTTTGGGTTGGGCCAGGCTGACATCAGGAGCTGGAAACTTCTCCAAATCCCCGACATGCGTAGCAGGAACCCAAGTAATTGGGCCAAAATCTGCTGCCTCCCAAGGTGACTGTTGGCAGGAAGTTTAAATCAGAGCAGAGCTGGGACCCAAATCCAGGCAGTGTGCTATGGGATACAGGTACCCTGTGTGGTATCTTAACTGCTGAGCCAAACACGCACCCCATTATGATATTTTTAAAGCAGATCTACTTCTGCTTATCAGTAGTTTGGAGATAAATCCTAAAATCTAAACATTTTAGGAAAATAGAGTCTACATATATGTAATAATGAAAGTGTCCCAGAGAGTGAAACCTTTGAAGGTAAAAATACTGTCTTCTTCATCTATGAATTCCCAACATCTTCACTTAATTGATGGTAAATGGTTGTTGAATAAACAAATGGCATATACCTTCATCCTTTCTAAATAGAGACAAACATGTCTGTCTCTAAGTGTTTTTCCATCAGAGATAGATGCTGCCTGCCTGGCTTCCTACTCCGAGGGAAAACAATTCCCAAACTGCTTCTCCTTTGTTCTGTAGTTTCGCAAAGTAAGGTCTGTGTATCCCTACAAGTGTCTGGGGAGGTGAGGGAAGCCAGCTTGCTCTCTCAGTCTTGTTCTGCTAGAACAAGACATTTTAGAGCAAGGATCTGCAGCTGACAGCCCAATCAACAACTGCAGCTATTAAGACCACCACAGCAATGGAAAACAAATAGTGGAGATGAATAGAAGACGGATGATTTTGTTTATCTCAAGTGAAAAAGACAAGCAATGAGACCCCTGGGAGTCCTGAAATGAGAAACTTCTGAGCTAATTGAGATATGATTAAAAAGATTGCTGTGTGTTATTGCCAGCAGTCATTGAGTTTTGTCATTAGGTTCCCCAGTGTTGGAGCAATCAAACCAGTTATTACAGATTTAGCAAGCAGCAGAGTGTCATTTAGTGTATATCTTTTCTGTAAAATGGTGACTTATTAAGAGCAAAATGGAGTTTCTGAAACAAATTCAATAAATAAATTTTGAGAAATTGTGCTCTTTGGCATCATTTATCATAGATTCACATGTGTCACGAATTCTGGCTCTTTAGATGGCAGAGATGTTCAATATAAATGTGAAGCAAGCCACATATATAATTTTACATTTTTAAAATACTATAAAAAGTAAAAACAAATCATTTCTAATAATATTTTGAATTAATCTAACATCTAAAGTAATAGTTCAATTTGTATGCATTCAAAATTATTGAGATATTCTGCTTTATTTTTTTCTGGACTATTTGAAATGTATAAGTCTTACAGAACATCTCAATTTTATCTACTCATTCCTATTCAATGGCTAAGGTCTATGCTATTGGGACAGACTACAGCTTTTCCTCTATAAATGACAACTCTGCAATTGGAATATTTCAGGACTTCACTTTTTTAATGATACATTTTTAAAAGATTTATTGATTTATTTGAAAGGCATAGAGGCAGAGAGAGAGATCGAGAGAGAGAGAGTGAGTGTCAGTCTTCCATCCACTGGATCACTCCCCAGATGGCTTCAAAAGCCAGAACTGGGCCATTCTGAAGCCAGGAACCAAAAACTTCTTCCAGGTCTCTCACGAGGATGCAGGGCCCCAAGATTTCTATTGCTTGCCCATGCTATAGCAGAGAGCTGGAATGGAAGTGGAGCAGACAGGACTCGAACCAGTGCCCCTTTGGGAGACCAGCTCTGCGGGTAGCAGCTTTACCTGCTACGCTACAGCGCCATCCCCACTATATTTGTTAATGAAGGAAAATTCTCTTTTTGCACTAACCTTTCTGTGAGTAAAAACTCCCAATATATGAAAGGATGATCTGATTATAAGGAATGTTTCGTGGTTTCTTAGGAAACTAATAATAAGTAATATTATATTATATTTGACTATGCACAAAATTATGATGGAACTAAATTTTCAGCTATATATGATTCAGCTTTTATGTATGGTTTCCAGCGTTATGTTATACACTGATAAATCCCCAGTGAAGAAAAATGGAACTACCATTCCTGAGATCTTTTTTTGAAAAATGTTACTGCTGTAACAGGAAGGTTTCTTCTATGTTGAAACTGCTCTGCACTAAAATGATTTGAATTTTCCCATTTATAATATATTCTCATAAGTTATACTATGCTACATACTACTTTTCTAAGCAATAACATTAAATGCCATGTGAAAATATGTAGCATGTGGAAAAACATAGAAATCTATTCTAACAGAAATAGAGTATAAAACTGACTTGAGGCTAAAAGGTTTTTAAGTTTGATTTTTTTGATTTTCAATTTCTATAAACTATCATTATTTTCACAATATATTCAAAGTAGTTGAGCTGTTTATAGCAATCAAAAATCAGACTTGTAGACTGGGAAGATCAAAGAGAAGGGAGGTTTCACCAATAACTTGCATGTAAAACCACTAGTATACTTTGGAGCTATAAATATGGCAACCAAAAAAAAAAATAAAAGTGTACTCCTAGCCTGGATTCCTAATCCTTCACTCTTCCTCTCGCTCACTCTACTTCTTCTGTCCTCCTATTTTTCATTTCCTGAAACTAACCTGCAGATGAGGCATAAAAGCTATGAGATGATTGATGCATAAGCTAATTATTAAATAATTTGTCCATGAAAGGTGATTTACATAAAATATTGAAATGATACAAAATAAGATTAAAAAACAAATTCTGCTAAGTTGTAAGATACAAAATCAACATATAACAATGGAAGTGTTATTTTTTACCAATGATCAATTACCTGAGAAAGAAATAATAATGCAACCCTGTTTCTATTAACTACTGATAATTAAAATACCTGGGAATAAATTTAACCAAATAGCCAAAAGATCTTTACAATAAAAACAATAAATCAATGATGAAGAAAATTGAAGAGGACACACACAGAAAAAAAATAAGAAACATATTCTTGGTTCACGGACTGGAAGAATCACATCGTTAAAAATGTGCATATTACCCAAAGTAATTTACAGATTCCATGTACTCCCTATCAAAATTCCAGTGACATTTTTTACAGAACAGGAAAAAAAAATACTGAAATTTGTATGGAACCACGAAAGACCCTAAACATACAAAGCAATCTTGAGCAAAAAGAGTGCAGGCAGAGGCATTGCAATACCTGGCTTTAAAATATGACACAACTGCAGTGATCAAAACAGCACTGGGGCTGCAGCTACAGCTGTCCTGGGACACTTCCCAGTGGAGTGCCCGCACCCCATATGGGCTCTGTTTCATGTTCAAGCTGCTCCACTTCCCTCCCAGCTCCCTTGTAATGCACCTGGGCTCCCTGGACCCACGTAGGAGACCTGGAAGAAGCTCCTGGCTCCTGGCTTCAGCTTGGCCTATCTGTGGCTGCTGTCGCCACTGGGGAGTGAAGAAGAGGATAGAAAATTGATCTCTCCCTCTCTTGTTCTTTCCCCCTCTCCCTTTCCCCTTCTCCCTCTCCCTCCCCCTCATTCCCGCCTTCTGTCTCTATCTCTGCCTTTCAAATAAATAAATAGCGCTTTCAGTAAATGGTGCTGAGAATATTTGATATCCACATACAGAAGGCTGAAACTAGACTCCCATTGTCTTACCATACAAAAATCAACTCAAAATGAACAAAGGTATGACTTGAGATTTTCAAACTGATGAAATCTTTACTTAGTATATGCTGAATCGATCTTCTGTATATAAAGATAATTAAAAAAGAAAAAAAAAACTTGGTGTTAAACTGGAAATTGCATAGAACATTTATCAATTTAAAAAATATATATCATGTAGGATCTCTGTCCTTAATGCGCTATACATTGTGAATTAATACTATAACTAGTACTCCAACAGTAATTTTCACTTTGTGTTGCTATGTGAGGGAAAACTGTTGATATCTTTACGTAATATATACTAAACTGGATCTTCTGTGTATAAAAAGAATTGAAAATGAATCTTGATGTGAATGGAAGGGGAGAGGGAGCAGGAAAGGGGAGGGTTGCTGGTGGGAGGGAAGTTATAGGGGGGGAAGCCATTGTAATCCATAAGCTGTATTTTGGAAATTTATATTCTTTAAATAAAAGCTTTATAAAAAAAAAAAAAAAAAAAAAAACATAAGAAAAATACTTTAGGATTTGAAATGCGCAAGGATTTTCTAGTTCAGACCCCAAAAGCATAGAAAATAAACATAAAAAATAAACAAATGGGATTTCATCAAACAAACATGCTTTTGCACAGTGAAGGAAAAAGTCAAATGTGAAGAGACAACTTAGAAAATGAGAAAAAATATTTGCGAGCTATGCATCTGAATTTGGGATTAATCACCAGAATATATAATATAAAATGAATTCAAACAACTCAATAGCAAAAAATAAAAATCTAAATGAAATATAGGCACTAGATCTAAAGAGACATTTCTCAGACATATAAAAGTTAAACAGGTATATGAAAAAACAGCACTCAGCTTCACTAATCAAAATCGCAATGAGATATTGCCTCCTTTCAGTAAGACTGGCTATTTTCAAAGATGCAAAAGATAAATGTTGATAAGGATGTGGAAAAGCAAACCTTTGTGCACTTTTGGTAGGAATGTAGATTTGTACAGTCATTGTGCAATATGGTTCCTCAAGAAACTAAACATAGAAGTACCATAGAACCCAGCAATTCCACTCCTGTGTATAGTATCCAAAGGAAAGGAAATCTGTTGAAGAGACATCTTTACTTACATGTTCAATGCAGCACTATTCACAATAGTAACAAAGTGGAAACCACCTAAGTGTCCATCACTGGTGAATGGATAAAGAAAATGTGTAGCCGGTGCCGTGGCTCAACAGGCTAATCCGCCGCCTTGCGGCGCCTGCACCCCTGGTTCTAGTCCCAGTCGCGGTGCCGGATTCTGTCCCAGTTGCCCCTCTTCCAGGCCAGCTCTCTGCTGTGGCCCGGGAGTGCAGTGGAGGATGGTCCAGGTGCTTGGGCCCTGCACCCCATGGGAGACCAGGAAAAGCACCTATCACCTGACTCCTGCCATCTGATGAGTGAGGTGCGCTGGCCACGGCGGCCATTGGAGGGTGAACCAACGGCAAAGGAAGACCTTTCTCTCTGTCTCTCTCTCTCACTGTCCACTCTGCCTGTCCAAAAAAAAAAAAAGAAAGAAAATGTGTATATACAGAGTGGAATACTCCTCAGCTATAAAAAAAAAAAAAAAGGATGAGATCTTGTCATTTCCAGAAACATCTATTGAACTGGAATTCATTATTTTAAGTGAAATAAGTCAAGCACAGACAGAAAATATCATATACTTACTGTCTCCTCTCTCCTCTCCTCTCCTCTCTCCTCTCTCCTCCATGTGTGTTGTCTACAAAAAAGGTGATCTCCTAGAAATTAAAAAAATATAATGGTGGTTATCAGAGGCTGAGGATGGAGGGTAGGGAAAGTTTGACAGGTGTTAGGTTACAGCTGTGTAGAAGATGTTCTGAGGTTCTGTTGCACAGTAGGGTGATAATAGATAATGTATTGCGTATTTCTCTAGTAAATAACCCCTAGGGACAGGCATCGTGGTGCATTGGGTTAAGACACCATTTACAACAGTGGCATCCCATATTGGATGCCAGTTTCATGTCCCAGTTACCCCATTTCTGATCCAGGCTTCGGCTAATAAATCCAGTAAAGCAGCAGAAGTTGGCCCAAGTACTCGCAACTACACCATGCAGACCCAGATGGAGTTTCTGGCTCCAACCAGAAACCTGTCTGTTGCAGCCATTTGGGGGAGTGAACCAAGAGGTGGAATGTCTCTTTGTCTCTCCTCTTTCTGCTGCTCTGCTTTTCAAATAAATAAATATTTTACAGTTTGTGGGAAAAAATTGAAAGATGTTTATTTTAATAACATAATTTTTTTAAAAAGTCCCTGAAAGATAGGATTTAAATGCTTTCATTAAGAAGAAACATTTAATGCTTGAACAGATAAATTGTTTATAATACAGTATATTCGTGTAATGAAATATCATATAGCATTCAATAAGTATGCACAATTTTTATATGTCTGTTAGAAACTTAGAAATTTTTTTACGAAGACTAAGATTACATCACGTGTGGAATTTATATGGAAGAAATTCCCAGAGTTCAAGTGTGTCATTGTCCTTGAATAGTTGGTTTGGAATAGTAATGGTTCAAAGGGTTGGATCCCGTCTCCCACTACCACTAAATTCAGTGGTTTTATTAATCAGGAGCGGGTCTGCCAACCACATGAAACACATTGGAACCCAGGAGGGCATAATGACAGCTTCACTCCCATGACGGTTGGCACTAAGTGAGGAGAAATGGAAACAGTCCGTTGTCATTAGGAACTGGTGAAATGATGGGAGACATTTTTTCTTGGCTCTACTTTTTTGTTTATTTTGACATTTAATATATATTTCAGAGCCCATCATTCATGATCTTCAGTATTAAGATGTGCACACCCAACTAGTCTAATTACTCCTGGCCAGCATAAAACTTTAACCAGCTTAAATATTTCTTGTTAAAACTGTAACTTCTTACCTCATAGCCTCTAAAGAAATAAAAGATGGGCATGCTTCAGTTATAGGTTGAAAAATGAAAATGTTTTAGTAAGAACAAAAGTTCCTGAAGGCTTGGAATTCAACAAATAAACCACAAACTGTATGAAACATGAATGAACCATAAAGAGCTCTTCAAAACTCAAATTTGGAGTCATTAAAATCGCTTTGAATTTGCACTACTTATGTAGATAATTAAAACATGTTCGCAGAATCTCACAAGTGGGAACACTTACAGAGTTATTGTTTCACATTGAAGTTAGCACATCACTTACACAAAGCCTACAGCAGCATTAGACATGGTAGAACCTGAGCAGTGTACACGACACATTGCTTTGTTTTCCATTTGTCTGCATGAAAGGATTTAACAATTATGCATATATCTGAAGGAATGGAATTTAACTCCCAGCTCTGGGAACACTGAAAATTCATGATAATTCAATATAGTGGTAAGATTTCATTGCTTTTTTTTTTAATCAAAGCAGAATATAGGTTTACATTTTTAATACCTTATTTGAATAATTTCAAGATAAACTATCTATTTAAAAATCAACATATCTTGCAGAATGATATTGTAAAGATAAAAATAACCCAATTAATATAGTTTAGGTACATGAAAATTTGCTCTGATAAAATTGACATTAAAAAGTAATGAAATAACCAGTCATTTTTAAAATGACAAATGATTCCTTTTATAATTCTTCTCCTATAGAAAACAAACAACAGCAACAAAATTGCCAAAGGGAACCACACAATGAAAAATTAGTTACACTTAACGATGAGTTTTTAAGTCATTTGAAATGCAGTAGATAATGGATAATAAAGCAATAAGCTGTATTAACCCAAAGTTCAAATTAGAGTGTTTTTCCCTAGGGCTGGTATTTGAAGCAGTGGTTAAGACACTGCTTTGGACATGCCACATCCCATGTTAGAGTGCCTGCATTTGAATTTGATCAGTTTCCTGCCTGCACACAGAGTGCACGCTGTGGGAGCAACAGATGATGGTTTAAGTAGTCAGATCTCTGCCACCCACAGGGGTGATGTGGATTGTATTCCAGGTTCTTCGGTTAGGCCAGACCCAGCCCTGGCTGTTGTGGGCTGTTGGGGAATGAACCAGTAGATGAAAACTCTATCTCTGTCTGTCTTTAAATAAACAAAACAAGCATTCTTTTAATTTCCCTAACATATTTAATGGATAGACTTGAGCTTTACCCTAAAATTTGTGATCTATTTAGTCTGTTATTGTTGGCAGGTTCTGTTTGGTCCCTATGTGTGGATATATGTTCTTTGACAAATTCCTGTGATAATAATGACTTTTGTTCTAATAAAAATAATTGCTTTGGGGGCTGGCGCCGTGGCTCACTTAGTTAATCCTCCACCTACAGTGCTGGCATCCCATATGGGAGCTGGATTCTAGTCCCAGTTGCTCCTCTTCCAGAAAAGCTTTCTGCTGTGGCTCGGGAGTGCAGTGGAGGATGGCCCAAGTGCTTGGGCCCTGCACCCGCATGGGAGACCAAGAGGGGCACCTGGCTCCTGGCTTCTGATCGGTGCAGTGCGCTGGCCGTGGTGGCCATTTGGGGAGTGAACCAATGAAAGGAAGACTTTTCACTCTGTCTCTCTCTCTCACTGTCTATAACACTACCTGTCAAAAAAAATTGCTTTGTATATTTTCTAACATAAAGTAAAAATAAAGCTCTGATCATAATGAATCCAAGGAAAACCATTGACATATTTTATGTATACATGATTTGTGTTCCCAGGATCTATCTAATGTGTAGTAGTCCAAGGCTGTACAGAGAATGATGGTGGAGAGATAATCTACTTGGATCAGCTTTTATCAGGTTGATCACGAAACTGATTCTCCTACAATTCTAAATATATTTCTTCATTGCCTTGCTTTCAAACTGAGTGCTTGTTAACTTCTTGAAATAATAATGATCAGTACCATCACTAGGCTGCTTTGGCACATCCTGATGTCTCCACTGGATCACGGCTATGTAAATGGCTGCAATTGGGCAATGAGCATCTTGTACAACTATCCTGGTAGATCTAATCCTTTTCTGTACTAGGTATTTGCATCTATGATTGGCTAATTCATTGTGAAGAGTAGGCAACATTTGACCAGAAGCTAACTGACACTGAGTAACCTTGAGCCTATTGAGATGGCAAAGCCTGTAACTTCTCTACAGCACCGACATCACCTCAAAATGGATTTCAAAATAAAAAGTCTACACATGAAATGTGTTTAAACAGAACAAGGATTCTGAGCTCTTGGACTTCTCAGTGCCAAGGCAGCATTTGGATTTGGAAGGGTTTACCATCTCTCTACATTTAAAAAAAAAAAAAAAGAAGACGACATAGTATCCATAGTATCAAATGTTCTCAGGGGCTCAGACAGCCGCATGGAAATGAAAATAACTAGACCCTTAGGAGCCTGAACGTTCCCTTGAAACTCGAGATAAATCTGAAGAATTTCAAAATAACTCTATATCAAACCTTTAAATCTGTGGGAAAATTCTGCAGCAATTTGTAATCTTCCAAATATGTGTGACAGCAACCCTGACACCCTTGAACTATGAGTAATAGGAATCTATTATGTCGGCTTGCATATACATACATCTATTTTTAATATGCTCCAATATAATTTTTAGTTCAAGATAATGCATGCCACTGCTTTTTAATGATAGTGATGAATAGAATATTGATTGGAAGACAGTAGCAGGTAATTGATAGGGGTGGAAGAAATGTGGAATTTTCCATCTTCATTTTGACATAATAACTACAGATTTCACAGCTGCAATCAAGAGAATAATATATAGATTATTCTTTAAAGTAAAATATCTGGGACATAAAGTAAAAATAGTTTTATGGTATAATTTTGTATTGCAAATGAATTTAATGCAATTGCTGGTTGGAAGAAAAAAGTATCATTTGCTTAGGAAGATGGGGTACACTGATGAGTGTTGATGAGTATTTCCAACTAGAAGTTTAAATATGCCTTTCAATTTGTTTCTTACGTGAAAAATACATGTGCTATTGAAATCATAATATTCACAAAAATACATCCTTCTGATGCTTGGTTTTGCATCTTAGATATATCAAAATCCCTCAGTATTATGGGCATTACCCACTTCTAAAATCCACTTCTCTAAACCCAGACAGAATTTACCATTAAGGTTTACATAGTTGTCTGAGAAAGCAAAGATGGACCCTCCTCCATTTTCCAAAAGCATCACAAACATTCTCAATGCATTTTATTTCTGCTTTGCCTGAAACTGCAAAACTGCAATTTTTTTTCTGTCTACCCTTTACTTTCTGCTTCAGTGTTATCTGCATGTATTCCACTGGCCATGGTGCTAGGGTTGATTTAAATGAGTTGAACAGGGAGCTATTTATGTAAACTCAAATTCTGATCAATGTAAACTTCTTCCAAGCCAAAGGACCCAAATCGGCCAAAAAATTTATTCAGTTGCCATTTAATATATTTACTTGAAGCAAATAGAGGAAGAGAAAGAGGGAGAGGGATAGAGAAAGAAAGAGATCCCTTTGTTCATTCACTTTTCAAATGCCAGCAACAGCAGGGACTGGGCCAGGCCAAAGCCAGGAGCCAGCAGCTCAATCCAGGTTTCCCATGTGTGTGGCAAGAGCCCAAGTATTTGAGCCATCACCTTCTCCCTCTCAAGGTACATGTTACCAGGAAACTTTGGAATCAGGACCATAAATGGGACTCCAACTCAGGCACTCTGATATGGAATGGGGATATCCCAAAGGACATCTTAACTACTGCACCTAATGTCCAACCTTCTCAGTGGACTTCTTGGTGGCTTCCAAAGACCTTTAAAATATGAAACCAGCTGGCTTCGCGGCTCACTAGGCTAATCTTCCACCTGTGGCACCGGCACTCTGGGTTCTAGTCCCTGTTGGGGCTCCAGTTCTGTCCCAGTTGCTCCTCTTCCAGTCCAGATCTCTGCTGTGGCCCATGAGTGCAGTGAAGGATGGCCCAAGTGCTTGGGCCCTGCACCCGCATGGGAGACCAGGAGGAAGCACCTGGCTCCTGGCTTAGGATCGGTGCAACACACCAGCTGCATCAGCCACTTGTGGGGTGAACCAACAGAAGGAAGACCTTTCACGCTGTCTCTCTCTGTCTCACTAACTCTACCTGTCAAAAAATAAATATATGAAACCAAGCTTTTTTCCTATATGCATGCTATCTTACACAATCTTCTAAAGTACATTAGTCTGTCATTTACACTGATATTAGAGTACACAAAATAGCACTACACTCCTTCAAGAAAAATACTGGAAGAAACTGATAAAAGTATTGAAAGGAAGACAGCTAAAGTTGAATGCTCATTTATTTCTCTTTAAAAGTTGGTAGAAACATTATTTTTGGGAAATTAAATGTATTAGTCATTGATATATTTCTGTGTTGTACAGGTCTTGGTAGGTAGGACTAAGTATCCTTGAAAACAGCTTTGCAAAGTATTATATTTCTCTTGGATGTCGTTTTAGAGTATTTTATGACTCTAAAGCCCTCATAACTTTTCTGAGGTTACTTTTTCCCTCATCTTAAACAGAATTACTTTTTTAAAAATACACAGAATCATACATTCTTCGAACTTGAGCAACACAGAAAATTCACCTGGTCTCCCCCTTCAGCCTCCTATATCTTCAAACAAAAGGTGTCTTCAACTTGTGCCACATTATTATACTGTTTTATTATTATTATCCTATTTGTTGCTCTAACAAATAAGTTGATACCTCCTATTGCATTAGTACATTTTCTGTTTTTACACTTTGTAAAATCAGCACAATACAATATAAATTAAGTAACACACTGGTGGCTTATGTATTACAGCTCAATGCCAGTCAAATGGAATTCATTGAACAAGTCTCCATGACTTAGGGACTGTTTGAGTGACTACATACTTTATTATAAATGGTATCATCAGAATTATTACATTTTTATATCTTAAGTTTTGCCATAAATGAGTTGAATATCTTTAGTTCATGGCCCATAAAATTCCTCAGAATGTGGTATCAGGTCTGGCTTTCAGTTTGGTTCCCCAGATTTTTCTGTAGACACAAAAACTAGAATAAAATATTTTGGGTCCTTTCATGACTTTTTTTTTCTCTCAATCATTGGATTCCGATAGCTTCTAAGTCTTTTAAGACTACTGCTTTTTGTATTACTTTTCTCTCTTTTTTTTTTTTTTTCACTGGCAGAGTGGACAGTGAGAGAGAGACACACAGAGAAAGGTCTTCCTTTTACTGTTGATTCAACCTCCAATGGACGCTGTGGCCCGGGTGCTGTGGCCGACGCACCGCGCTGATCCGAAGCCAGGAGCCAGGTGCTTCTCCTGGTCTCCCATGGGGTGCAGGGCCCAAGCACTTGGGCCATCCTCCACTGCCCTTCCGGGCCACAGCAGAGAGCTGGACTGGAAGAGGGGCAATCAGGACAGAATCCGGTGCCCCGACTGGGACTAGAACCAGGGGTGCCAGCGCTGCAGGTGGAGGATTAGCCTATTGAGCCATGGCGCCGGCCTGTATTACTTTTGAAACTAAATTAAAATCCATCATCCAACCAGTACACATGGTTAGAAATAAATGTAAAACAGAGCCAGAGAGGTTGTCATCACTTTTTGTCTTGTGTATAATTCTCACGGTAAGCATCACAGTCATCAGTACTCCCATCACAAAAAGCGTCCTAAAGGTGGCCTTGTAGGGACTTGCAGTAGGAGAGGCAAGGAGCAGATAAAGTGTCCCTTGTGATGGTGGTGGGAAGGGGATCAGCAAGATATCATATCAGAATTTAAGGTTAAGATCTTGGACAGTTTGATATCCAAGCAAATTCAGACCCTGGAGATTTGATGCTCCTTGTAGAAAGATAATACTCATTTATTTCCCATCTTGCCCCTTGAGCTTCACTTTTTTAGGAATTTGCTAGTCTATATAAAGCCTTAATTTGTTCCAGTCTGTCCTCCAGAAGAAGTCATAATGATAATTCAAGATCTCAATGACATGCTGGCCAGTGGCTCAATCTGCTTTTCAAAGATGAGATGGCACAAGAAAAATCTGCTGCTGGAAACCCCTTTACAGATAACTAGGTGTAGGCATGACAGGGTCCACAGTGCCCTACCCATTAGTTAAAATACATGGAAACATCGTGAAGGCCTCACCTTTTTCCACTTAGACAACAGATAAAAGAAGCAAATTAGTTACGCGATGAATTTTCTCCTTCTATCAGCATGACGTGACTTTCTGTAGGTCCCCTCGAGAGTTGCAGTAGAAATACATTTTTAAAAAAAGGTTGTTCTTCTATTAAAGCTCATAAGACTTTTTTAAACTTATTATGAATAAATAAGAACCTTTTTTTGTGAAGTTCTTGAAATATATAATGGGTGTCTGCAATTTGCCCAGAACTCTTCTTGTTTTAGGGACCCAGTAGGGAAATTGCTTTTTGCATGGAGAGATGTCACTGAATCAAATAAATAAGTAAGTGTGTAATTTGCTTGATAAGTACTATGAAGAAGTGGCTAGAAAATGTTGGGCAAGGGAACTTTTTGATACACCATAGTGAAGGAAGACTTCGCATATCTGAATTAAAGACCTAAAGGAGACATTAATTATGTTATCACCCTCTACTTGAGATTGTCACCATCCTCTTTAAGCCACAAATGACCTAAGTCATTGGAAAATGGTATTCAATAACTAGAAACACAGTTGTAAAACTTATAAATTTATAAAGTACTAGAGTCCAGTGGCAATTGGATGTCACTCTATGGTGCTATGGTATGATGTTAATAATATTTAGAAGTTACCGTTATTGTTGATGTGCATTTTGAATAAATATGCTAAGAAATCCTTAGGCAGAAAAATGATGCCAGCTTAGAGTCTGTCAAAGAGAAACCACCTAAAATAAACATGTGGCTAAAACTAAATGATTTACTTTGTAGGCATTCCAAACGTCCTAGTCATATTCCATGAACAAGTGTTTTCTTAAAGCATTGTGCAACAATTTAAAATTGAAAAAAAGGCAAGATGAAGAACTATCATTCAGTAATTAGGTCAATGTCAAGGCAACTTTTTGCTAGGAGGAATTCAAAATACATTCAGAACAATAAGTGTAGCTGAAATTGATAAACAGTTTAGTATTACAGTTGCCTTGTACCCTAACAGTGCCACATTCACTCAATAATACAAATCCTTTATAAGATAAAATCTTCTGATCATATTCCAAAGCTTTTAGCAGAAAGCGAGTGACAGCTCAGGTTGCAAGATAGAGTAGATGAATTCAGTGCTAATTCCAAAGAACAAAGATCGAAAGTAATTGAAAATAAATTCAGCTGCAGAAAGAGTTACAGTGAACTAAAAATTTACATAGTTACAATCTGGGACATTGTGGCTAATTTTTAGGCAAAATCTTAAAAGGGCCACTTATTTTATGTAGCAAACAATCTCTTTGAAAAGAGAAAATCATGCTAACATGAATGGTACCAAGAAAGAAATAAGCAACTGGTGTTCTTTTTCTTCGCATTCTTTCGTTTTGTTTTCCTCTCTAAGTTTAGAATTAGAGACAGACTGAATTTACTTATTTTATAATTATAGAGGAAACAAAATACTTAATTTACATAGTATATCCAAAATTAGTGGGTATTTTAAATTATTTTGTTTGAACTTGAGTAGGATATGGATATTTATCTAGAATCTTCTTAATATTCTTCCTCCTGAGACATGGGGCCACAGCTCATGTTAATCTATCCTTGATAGAATGTTGCCTCTCCTTCCTTGTGACTCAGTACCAAATATTTTCTTTGTTACTGCTTATCTTATAAACCCTATGCTTCTATGAACTTCCTTAAATATAGAATGGATAGCCCCCCCGAACTTAATTTATATTGTATTAATTTTCCTATGACTGCCTTGTTTTTTATAATCTCTATGTGTCCATTCCCTCTTGAAGAAAGAATGTCATTGATGGATAAAGAGTGGAAATGAATCCTGGGAGTACCAGAGCCTACCTCTAACAGTCTGACTTGACCTGCCTGTAGTCTTAGGATGACTCACTTATTAAACTTTCCATTTGTCTTTAATTAGGTTCCTAGTCTTCCAAATCCTCTGGCTAATTCTCATGTTATATTGTTTCACTAAGTTATGATTCCTGCTAATGTTACAGTTTCCACAACTTGAACTTTTATTTGTAGTGGCAGTATTTTCACACTAACAAGAACAGAGTCAGAAAATGAGACAGAACAACAACAAAACAAAGCATTGCAACTACATAACATAGCATAGCAAATGTCAAATTGTCTCCAAAAGGGCTTGGTTAGCTGTGTCCTGTGTCTGGATGGACTCTCTATAGGCACCAGGCTGGATACCACTGATTGACTATTTTATAAAATAGAACTTGTACTATGATGTTTCTGGAAAATAAATACCTTTGTGGCATTCATGTTTCTGTTTGTGGAAATATTCCATGAAACTAAACAGAAGGAAACCTTTCAAATGATAAATGACAATGTCTGAGGAGATAACTATGCTTAGCCAGATTTGAACATTGCATTATCTATATATGAATCGGAACATCACATGGTACCCCAAACATAGGTACAATGGTTTGTTATTTTCTTTTTCAATTCAAGTAATGTGATAATAAAAGTGGTTGGGAAGTAGAAGGAACACTTCCAAGAGGGGAAAATATGGAGATATTCTACCTCAGTATGCCAAATGAGCTCAATTTGATATAAAGATGCTTAAAAATGACTCATTCCAAGCTGGCCTTCCTTCTATCTTGGTGATGTTTCTGAATGAACAGAAACCTGCCACATTCTGTGGTAGTCCATTCTCAGGTAAAGACATTAGAAATAAAATGCAGATTTCTTAATTCATGATCTATATTGTTTTTGTATGCCATGCTTCTCAGGAAGGGTATAGGCACTGTAACAATAGAATTCAGAAGCATTATTCAAGATTCTCATGATCACCCTGTGAACAAAATGGATAAATGTGGGACAGATGACAAGACAGACAAGTGCATTTGTAGCTGTCTAAAGAGTTGCACCCTGGAGGTTGATTAATGTGTTGATATCAACATAGAGGTTGACATGTAATGTCATTCCTCTCGGTGCCAGCCTGTGCCATATCTATCTAAAGTTCATCATTTTTATGAAAGATCTGCAGAATGACAGGAAGCATGCTCATCAAATTTGCTAATGGTACCAGTCCTGCAAAAAATTGATACATTAGTGGCAGAATCAATATTCAAGGATCTTCAACCAGCTGCCGATATGGATACCACAAACCGAAAGAATATTAGCAGGAAAATATCAGTGTGGAACCTTGGAGTCTGCAGTAGTTGTGTACAACATTGGAAGGAGACACCTAGGAGGATGCTTCACTGCAGAGAAATGAGTGGGTAGGGCTAAGTACAGGAAGATGTTGTAAGGTCATGTACAAGATTCCACAGAGAATATGAAGGGCCAGGACTGGAGTGGAGGTGCAAAATTGTTGCCAAACTCAGAGATAGAAGCTGAAGGTGGAGAGAGGATGTACTGGCAAAATAGAACAGTCCTGGTCTGTGCATCATGCCAACATGGAGCAGACAGGAAGAGAGAGATCACAGACTTTGTGCTTTAGGAGAAACACCCAAACGATGGTGTCTGAAGATCTACGCTCAAATTCTATCTCAAACAGCTACAGCGCTTTACTTGCTTTTACCCTCAGCTTCTTCAATGTTACAATATGCCTAACCCTAATTGTATCCTGAAAGCTAACATAATAAATCATCCGTTAAATGGAGACTTTTAAATTTAATATCTTAAATATTTCCTTTGTAACTTTCAATACTTTTTACCATGGCTCTTACATGTAGTTTACAATTTTCCTTATTTACAGATTTCTGCTGTTTAATTTTTTTTAATTTAATTGGTCAGTTTTATTATACTCTTCTATGTGCCAACTCTGTTTATTTTATTGGTTTCTAATATATGTGTTGCTGCTTTCATCTTTATTATTTCCTCCCTTTTATTTTTCTTTCTGACAAAGGTCATACGATCTCTGCTTAATCTTACTCTCCCATTTATTTCCTTTCTTTTTTAAGTACTAGAGTTATTAGTGTGTCTGTGTACTATTTGACCCTATGTAATACCACTGTTTCCATCAATATTGTTTCTCAGCTCAGCTTAGTTCTATGTTGATCAAGTGGTGTTTAGAAGTACCCATATAAAGTACTTTAAACTTGTTGATATTAAAAGTCATTTTTTATTTTATTGATATTACATTAGTGAAATTCTAATTGTATAGTTATCAAGTTTTGGTGTTGTACATAATATATTGAAATATTTTTAGTTAGACTTATCACCTGCTCAATACAATATAATCCTTTTAGAGTGTGTTTCAGTCCATTCCTGGTTACTCTCCATGTTTGCCAGTATGTTTGAGTCCAGATACGTCTTCTGTGCTTGATTTCCCCACCTCCGGCACCTAACTCTGCCGATCTTTCCATGGGGAAGGTCTCCACACCCTTGACTTGCATGGCAGTAGTCTTCCTGACCTCTTGAAAAGCTGTTTTTCCCTCATTGCTTTCTCTGATGCACCTCAATTCTTAGATTTAAGAATCCTATCTCCACCAGAAAGCCCTGTCTCCAGCCTGCTTTTCTGATCCACTGCCACAAATTTTTTCCGCCTCCATACACCCTGTTCTCAGGACCCGCCTCTGAATGTTTTTTTCTGGAAAGCCATATGGACTTCTCTGCCTGGATTCCCACCAAAACCCTCAACTCGGGATGTTCAAACATATACTCATTCAATCCTCGCCCCCAAAGCCTGGCCTATTCTTTTAGCTAAGCAGTTCCTCCACATTAGTAAGCAAGACATAGAATGTGATCGCTTCACCTGACATCAAGAACCGTCCAATTTTGTAATATAAATGTATTTCCCAAATCTGTTGTCTCCTCTCCACCTCCATAGCTGGGAACATTTTCATTCCCTTGGTCTTCCCATTGCACCTTCAGCTCCAGGTCAGACCTTTCTTAACAGTGACAGGACAGTCCTCCTCCTACATGCAAACTGAACTCGTTTTTTCCTGGGCAAATGCACACTTAGACTCCTCATTCTCTCTTAACATTACTTACCCAGTTTTTTCTGTGCGTACTTTGTTCCTCTCAGGCTTCTAGCCTCCAATCTCATCCTTCTTGCTCCTTATACTCCAGAGTCAATGAACCTGGAGCAGTTTTCAGTTTCTTCCATGCCTTGACTTTCCACTTGTTCTTCTACCTGCCTGGAAATGTCTCCATCTTTTGGCCTCTGTCTTGACAGAGAAAATTTGTATCTTCCTCTAACATTCTTTCTGAACATCTTCATCTGTGACCCTCTGTAGTAATCTGTCATACTTCCTGTTCTCATCACCTCATACTTCCAAGTCTTTGACTTAAGTTACTGCCAATATCTACTTGTAAGTATTATTTTTCTCTCAGGCTGTGAGACTTTTAGAAGTAGATTTGTTTTTAAGTTTACTTATTCATTTTTGTTTGAAAGGCAGAGCAACACAGAGAGAGAAAGCTGAAGATTTCGCATCTGGTGGTTCACTCCCCAAATGTCCACAACAGCCAAAGCTGCAGCAGGCCAAAGCCAGGAGCCTGGAACTCCATCTGGATCTCTGTCTCTCTCTTGGGTGGCAGGGACCCAGGAACTTGATCATTCATCTGCTACCTCCCAGGTTGCACGTTTGCAGAAGTTAGGTGGGCAGTAGAGGTAGAACTCAATCCCAGGCATTCAGATATGGAATGCAGGCACCCCAGTTAGCAACTTAACCCACTGAGCTACAGTGCCCACTCCGGGAAATTCTAACAACTGTTTTCATAGTGCTTAGGGTATTGCCTTGCTTATTAATGACTTTATAATGTAAAAAGAAAATATTTTAAAGTATATGTGCTGGATAGGAATGTGATTCCTTATGACTGGTTTTCTTTCATAATGGTATGATAATTGCCTTTAATTTAATGTAGTACCTACTTCCTTAAATTCTGCTTTGGGTAAGATTTCCAAACATGCTATTCTGAGGAATGCTGACCTGCAATAAGGGAGAAAGGTTAATGTAACAATTTTAAATTTTTTATCTCTTCTTCTTATTTAGCTCTACATTTGTGTTATTTTTTGAAGATTTATTTATTTATTTGAAAGTCAGAGTTACACAGAGAAGGAGAGACGTAGAGAGAGAGGTCTTCCATCTGCTGGTTCATTCCCCAGTTGGCCGCAACTTTCGGAACTGAGCTGATCCGAAGGCAGCACCCAGGAGCTTCCTCTGGGTCTCCCACATGGGTCTCAGGGCCCAAGGACTTGGGCCATCTTCCAATGCTTTCCCAGGCCACAGCAGAGAGCTGGATCAGAAGTGGAGCAGCTGGGATTTGAACTGGCACTTATATGGGATGACAACACTGCAGGCAACGGCTTTACCAACTACACTACAGCGTGGGCTCTCGTGTTATTTTTTTTTTTTTGTAATTGAAGCTTTCTCTTTATTAATATTTTTTTACTTTTCTGCAGAAATAGCTATCTTTTCTTGTATATTGGAATTATTTAAAATTTATCAGTTTTAATCATCAGTAACCACTGCAAAGTAGTGTGCAGACTTTCTAAGATTATGTAGTTTCATATTTTTAAAAACAACAAGGAATTCGATCCTTTCTATATTTATATGCCATTTTCTCTTGATTTCTTCTTCCATTCACAGTTAATTTGGTCCTAAGGGCTCTTTAAATTAGTTAATAGTGTGGCCTGGCACATTGGCCCACTTGGTTAATCCTCCACCTGCAGTGCCAGCATCCCATATGGGCGCCAGGTTCTAGTCCTGGTTGCTCCTCTTCCAGTCCAGCTCTCTGCTGTGGCCCGGGAGGGCAGTGGAGGATGGCCCAAGTTCTTGGGCCCAGCACCTGCATGGGAGACCAGGAGGAAGAGCCTGGCTTCTGGCTTCAGATCAGAGCAGTACACCAGCCAGCTGCAGCGGCCATTTGAGGGGTGAACCAGTGGAAGGAAGACCTTTCTCTCTCTCTCACTGTCTAACTCTGCCTGTCAAAATTTAAATAATTAATTAATTAATTAATAGTATTAGCAGTAATCAAACAGATTTATTTACTTATATCTTCAAATCATAGTGCTTACTCTAATAATTAGCATAATTTTTGGTACAGGTTCGCCAGTAGGTACTAAAGTATTTATCTTTACTTGGAGTAGTAAAACTTCTAAATCTTTCAAAGTATAAGGATGTCTTGTTTTCATTCATTAATGAAAATAAACATTACCTCAGTATCAAGTATGTGATATGATGATCCATTATTTTATGCTTTTGTTTATCATAAAGGAACATATTTAATTTATATATATTCTGTAATAGGATATTTTTTGTTCTTTGAAGTACATAGGATACCATTGTTCTTTTGTATTTTTCTTTAAAATGAGGATCACAATTGCATTAATTTCTGTTTATTACACATACATCAAAGATGCTAGCTCTAGACCCATTTTTTGATTTCTGAAAAATTAATCATCCATACCATTTTTTTCTTTGAGATTTGTTATTAGGGCACATTGAACCTCATCCTCTTTTCTTCAGATGCTTCGACTCTCAAATGCTCTTTTCAGTATTTAAATTTTTACCCTAGGTTTTATGAAGTATACTTTCTCTTTGATTATTTTAACTTTAAGTTTCTATTAATAATATATTAAAGCTCATATTTCTGTACCTCGCTAAATCTTATAAAATATTTCAATCGTGCTATAATTTCTTCCCATTCCTTTGGAGTTTGTCAATTTTAGATTTCATTCCAAGAAATTCTCTTCATCCTGCCTTTTTTGTAGTGTAGAATTTTTTCTTTCATTTGATTTTTTTGTTTTCTTACTTTCCTTGATTTTTACTTCTTAATCTTTGGCTTGTGCTGCTTCAGAAATGTTTAGTAAGTATTTTTCCCAGGTCAGTGTTCATACAATACAGTCTACTGTTACATGAATAATCTCACTTTGTTTTCCAACATATTACACTAAATATTTCTTCCTTAAAGTTAAAAGGACTATAAAAATGTAAAAACTGCAATAAATGTGAGTAGCATATATGATAGGGTATTTGCATAATAATAATAATTAATAACAGTTTTGGTAGCAATAACTATATGAAAGATGAACATCCCAGGGGAAACGAAGACTATAAACTGATAATATTCCCCGAAGTCAGTAGTCATTTAAAAAAATCTCTCAACCTCACTAGTATGAAATAAATACAAATTGAAGGATTATTATTTATTTAAAAAAATTACAATGGATGAAAATCATATTTTAGAGATAATATGGAAAAACAAGCATTCATAAATACTGTTTTTGAGATATTCTAACCTTTTGCATGGTAAATTGGCATAATGATAGTTTATTCTTTTAGAACTATGGTAAACTTCTCAAATTTTCTACAATATGTATGTCCCAAAAAAATGATGAAAAATTTTTGAGAGAAGAAAATAACTGGTACAATGGTATGGCAGACCTGCTATAGAATTTAAGCAAATTCTTTGAGCTGTGGTAAGATTCATCTATAAAGAACAAGGAAACATAACAAGTCAAAACAAGGAATTAGTGAAGATCCAAAGACCAGAAAGCTTAGCATCTGTCTAGTTAATTTGCTAAGCAGCAAACTAGAATACAAGGAGTTACTACTGAGAGGTCATAAGCATAACTTTTCTCCTTGTTGAGAAAAATGAGTATTATGATAGCAGTTACACAATAATGGAAAATGTCATATAAACATTCATATAAAAAAAGACATAGCCTGGTATCCTAGCCCAAGAGCAGTTTCTTAAGGGTTGAGCTTCACAAAGAAAAAAAAAAAAAAAGAAAAAGGAAAAAAAAAAACTTGTGATGGTTTATACTTTCTATTTCAAACTGATCTGCATCTGAAGTAGATGGAGATGTATTCAGTGTGAAAGACATCACAATTGAAAGAGCAGACACAAACACATCCCTGCAAAGCCTACAGGTTCTCAACAGATGGAATCAAAACCCCAGTCGCTAACATCATTGGCCATAACTCTGACCAGAACCAGAAACAAGCTTGGTTAGTATGAGCTCCAGCTAATCATTCCAACCAGCATTCTGGATGCTTTTTTTGTTTTTAAGTTGGTTGATTGGTGGAGCAGCAAGGAAAGAAAACTGTTCAGTAGGAAACTCAATTTGCTTGTTTCTGAACTACCAACATATTTATTGCACAAAAGGTCCAACCAATACTGGGCTAATAGAGGTGGTTCACGTTGTATACCCCATGCTATTTCTGGTGGGCTCTGGGAATATGGAAGGAATGCAGTCTAAGTTCACTTCTTCAGTGAGGGCAAAGCCAGTGTGCAAAAGGAGGAGGGGAGGGAGGAAGGCAGAAAGGCTGCTTTGTTGCTGTCTATTATCCATGAATCAGTATCCTGTGGATATTAATCCACTAACTTGTAGTGGGAGCATTTCTTCCTCCAACTCCTGCCATCCCCCTCCTTTTTCCTATTAATTCCTTTCTGTCCTCCCACTTACATTCTAGCTACACCATCCTGGCTGGTGCAGTCTCTATATCAATGTGGTTTTGCCATGCTCTGTAGAAATACTCTCTGGTTCTATTTTCTCCGACAGGATTTCTAATGTACTACTAAATCATTAATCCATTCTGATGAGCAGCATCCTGTGAATAAGAAAACAGAAAAATCTTCTAACTGTGGCTTGGATTGTAATGTTGTGGTGTGGATTCCAGGGGTAGGTAGGTTGTTAAGTAGGGGAACTCTTACATTTTATGTTTTCTAATCTGTGGTCAGAAGACTGCTAGGTTTTGACTGCAGTAATGACACCATCTTATTCGAGACTGTATGCAATAGGTCAATGCGTTTTCAGAGCCAACGTCCGCCTGCAGTGTGCACTTCACATAGCGTGTCAGACATGCCATGTTCAGAGCTCAGCAGGGCTCTCTTTATGCAAGTCAAGGCTGAGAAGTTTCAGATTTCATGTCGGGCAAGTGCCGTGCTCTTCACACAAGAGACAGGCTGTCGCTAATCTCTGCTTTAAATTTAACAAAGAGAAAGCAAAGCCCAGTACAGTATTTATGGATAGACAGCTGCAATCTACTCCACTAGCTACATTATAATTTGAGTTGCTGAAGAGCTTAGGGAAGCCCCCCCAGAGTCTAATTGATATGCTGGGGAAAGATTTGATTGCCATGCTGCCAGGGAGCCTGGCTGTCTGTGCGTGGCAGAGTTGCAGTCTTGAAAGGGCATCCGTCAGTGTGGGTGAAGAGTTCCAGAAGTGTGTTCTCTCCTGTCATCCCCCAGGACCTGTGGACCTACGGGCCTGACTCATGCCAGTGATGGCTGCGACATTTATGGGCCAGGCTGTGTGTCTTTTATCGAGAGACAATTACTGGGGTAGAGCTGAGGGCTGACTGAGCCTCTGGGCATAGTAGCTGTCATACCTACTGCTGAGGTTTGTGAATTAATGATCAGATGGATGCAGCAGGTTGTACAACATTAACTTTAAATTGTCAGCTCCACTGTGAGTGTTCAACAGTCTTTGCTTTATATCTTTTCTTTCATTCTGGGTTTGCATTTAGAAAAGTCAACACTTTCCACAGAACCTGCTTCCTTGTGTTTAAGCCATTTAAAGAGCCAAGCAGAACCCCTGGGAGTGCTTGTTCCCACTCCACTTGGTGTTTCTGGTGGCTCATCCAGGGCACGGAATAGTCCTTGCCTCAAGTTCCTTGTGATTGAAATAGTAAGAACTCTGTGACTTCTCTGACCACAATGACTCACTACTTAGTGCTGGTAGAATATCTCCCGGGTCCCCTCAGTGAATATATTTTTTCTTACAAATGACCTCAGTGAATATTTATACAGCTCCATTTTTGGCATGGTGCTAACACGTCTTACTTGACACTGTCATGTGTGTGTGTGTGTGTGTGATCTTCCTACTGGTGCTTATCTTCAGTAGAAACAGCAGTGAGTAGCATATTCTTCAATATCCTGGGTGGAAAGAATTCGAGAACACTGAGCACATAAAAGGAGTGACAGGGTGATAGTTATATGTGGCTTCCTTGGCAGCCGGCATGCTCTGTTAAACTTCTGGCATTTTTAGCTTTCATGTTCTTCTGACAGATTAAAGCATATTAAAGCATATGATTAGATACTCTCAAGTTTTCCACACTTCCCAATGAAGATTTTGTTGGAAGAAAAAAGTTTTTTCATCAGTTTTTAGCTAGGATATCAATTAACCTTATTAGGGTTGAAGGAAAGATTTTTAAATTTTATTTATAGATTTACTTGAAAAAGCAGAGGGATATTTCCCATCTGTGTTTTGCTCCCTAATTGCCTGCAATAACTGAGTCTAGGCAGGGTTGAAGCCAGGTCACAGGAACTCAGGCTGGACCCAATTACTTGGGCCATCACCTGCTGCTCCACCATGCACATTAGCAGGAAGCTGGAATAGGAAGTGGGACCAGGTCTGGAACCCAGGCAGTCTGATAGTGGATTCAAGCATCCCAAGCAGCTTCTTAATCACTATTCCAATTCACACCCCAAAAGAAGGATGTCAATGCGGAGGAGAGCATGCATTAGATTGTGTATTCCATCTAATTTAGAATCTTGGCAATCAGCTAAGGAATTTTGGTTTTCTTTTCATTCCTTACTGGTATAGTCCTGATACATCCAACAATTGTCTGTGTTGCCTTTAGAATTAAAACAACTTACTCAACTGAAAGAGATGAACAATTAATCATTTATTCCCACTGGGAGCACACACACACACACACACACACACACAC
This sequence comes from Sylvilagus floridanus, assembly GCA_949820135.1. Taxonomy (NCBI): domain Eukaryota; kingdom Metazoa; phylum Chordata; class Mammalia; order Lagomorpha; family Leporidae; genus Sylvilagus; species Sylvilagus floridanus. Next base: position 115,671,712 of record OX463230.1, read on the forward strand.
ACACTCACACACATACACACACACATCCTAGTAACAGGGCACATTAAGAAAAAGAGCTCTCAAAGGGCACCCATTCTTCTAAAATGTTGAAGAATTCCTTTTTTTCTGTTATTTCAGACCATCAGTGAGTAATAAAAGGAGCAAAACCTATCATGGTACTAACTAGGAAGAAGTCTGGAAAGGCATGGATTAAGGGTGGTTTTTGATTTAAAAAATCCTGATCTTGGGGTGATTATTGTTTCTATAAATAAAAACATAAATACTTATATAATTACTTGGATTTTAGTTCTCTAAGTTAGTGTTAAGAGCATTTGTGGCCATACATGTGGGTCAGGGATCTCCTTGGCTACTAAACAGCCTGGACATGAACCTTGAACAATCTCCTCATTCGGATATTCAAGAACCCCTGAGTTGATTCCATAGGAGTGAATTGAAATCCATAAGTGAAAAAAAACAATAAATCCATAAATATATAAGTGTTTCCTCTGTTTTTCTTTTTAAAAACATTTATATATTTTTGAGAGAAAGACAGAAATTAGTTGATTGATGGACTGAGGGTGTTTCCATCCACTCATTCACTCCCCAAAAATCTGGAGCTGAACCAGGATAAAGCCAGGAGTAGAGAACTCAGTCCAGGTCTTCTACATGGGTAGGAGGGACCCAAGTACTTGGGTCTTCACCTGCTGGCATCCCAAAAGTGCATTATCAGGAAGTTGAAATTAAGAGCAGAGCTAGGTCTTGAACTTGGGCTCTCTAATCTGGGGTGTAGTCATCTTAATCAGAATCTTTACCTGTAGACCAAACACCTATCCCTGCACAACTAAATAAATACCATTTCAAAAATGTAAGAACTAGTTTTCAAATACGCATAGGTATTTTATTGTATTATGTGATCATTTCCTTTTTTCCTAAATTCATGATAGCATTTTGTTTGTTTTGTCAGTGGACATTGTCCCAATCACTATTTTATAAAAGTATAGAATTTGCCAGTGGGGAGAAGAGTCTAAAATATTTTTGCCATTTAACGAGTTCCTCATATGATGGAAGAGTGAGAACTACCATCTTGTAGAGAATGTGGGACTAGCTTCCAGGAGACTATACAACCACACTGACACATAGAGGGAGATTTTTCTGGGAAGCAACAGCTTTTGCTGGCAACTACAGATGGGCATTGCAGGCACCTGTGTAAACCATTGTTTCCCTTGTTGCAGAAAAGACCGTTTTTTGCCTCCTATAGAAGAAACCATCAGCCTCTTCTATTGGTGTAGGAAAGCAAAATGAGTCCATATGAATTATGTGGTCAGAGGTGCAGAGCTCTAGAAAGCTCTTCAAAATTGTCTTTTGTCTTTTGAAATTCCTCTCACTCATGAAATTCACTCCAACTCAAGGATTTGATCCCTGTTGAAAACAGATACCCTACAGAAAGGCTGCCACATCACATTTGTATCATTGTTTATTTCTCTGTATCACTAGTAAGTTTCAGAAACATGGGCAACTGAAGTAGATGGTATTAATCTTCTAAAAGTGGGGAAAGATATAGAGGATTTTAAAATCTATGAAGCCATTCATTTGCTCCAAGATTGGGCTCACTGTCTATTCATACATAGGTTAAGCTGTTGTAGTGAACAGTACTGTCTTTCATCATTTCCAAAAAAAAATTATTCATTTCTGTATGAAAATAGAGTTTGTGATAGATACAGAATACAACAAAGTTATGCCTTGGAAAATGGGATTTAAAAAATAGGAGAATCTTGCTTTAAGGAATCAGCATTATTGTATAAGAAAAATGTTCTGGACTAATTCTCAACTGTTATTTCTTTTGTTCCACCCATGGCTTTGTCTCAGAAACTGATTCCCTCTGTGATGGAGGAAATAGCTTAGGTATCTAGTGGAACACATGTATGTGTTTACTGACATTCTACCTCTAGTTTCTTTCATTCCAAGTAAATATTAAGGAGGGTAAATTTTGCTGCAGTATTCATGGGAAATGTCAACAGGAGTGCACTTGGCTTCCACCATAGTGAGGACAACTTCAACAGAGGTGCCCCTTGCACTGGGTCAAGGCATTGATTCTTCATTGCACAGGACTGAATTGTGTCCCTCAGGATGCTCAGGGCATCCTGACCACCAAATTCTAGGAGAGTCTGTAGTCATTGTGATAACCCCAAACAAAGCACCACATCTGTGTTCTCATGGCTCATAGAATGATATGTGCCACTGAATCTTGAGAAATTACAGTCTGTCCTCTTTTCCAAGACAGAAACACTTCTAGGGATCCTGGTATGAGGTATCACAGAGTTTGGATACCTCCCTTGTGGTATTTGCAAATTAGCTACCCCCAAAGTCTCAGGTCTTCATTAATCAACTACTTTCCATTAGAAAATGTGTGTATGTGGTAGATACTGGAGTGTATTGCTTGTTCTTTAGCGAGAATTTACCAAATGCCAAGTCAGAGAATTAGAATGCCACTTAATTCTACACTGATTAGGTTCATCTTACTGTCTAGTGTGCAAAAATGGCTTTTCTCAATGTTTGAGTACACAAAAAATACTACAGTGACAAATGGATTGCATTTCTTTTTCTTTATTCAAACTTCCCAACATTTCTGGCACACTTGGGCTTTCAAAGTGCTACTGATAAGCTGAATATTTTGTTTTAGGGGCTTGATAGCAAGTGAAAGATTAAATACTCCAAACTGTGAACAGTAAACTGTCCCCTAGGCATATAAACAAGAGCACTTCCAAAGAGATGTAAAATTGGTTTTCAGACTTAACTTCCACAACTGGTTTCATAAAGCTTGTAAAAATATACTCTAATTACTCTGTGGCACTTTTTACATCATGATGACTCTACTTGAAACCCTTTATGACTCTCTTGTTCTACACATAGATTTTTTTTTTTATGACAAATACCTCTAATTAGCTAAACAAGGAAATCCAACTGAAGAATTCCCTGCATGGAAAGTAAGCCCTCTGGAAACGTTCTCTGTGCCAGTTCTCTGTTCCTGCATTGTTTCTGGTCCTCCCTACAAGTCCACATGTGTTCATACGTACACATAGGCAGCAAGCGTTTGAAACCAGGTTCTTGTAGACACTGGAGTGCCAGAGTGTGTAGATTCCTACTGAGGATACAGGAAGAGAAGATGGTAGGGCACAGGCCCTGCACAATCTGTTGGCAGATGGCAAATGAGACATCTGGGCCTTCAAGTTTTCTTTGAGATGCCCCAAGAAGGTTGTAACGTGGAGTAACAAGGTGAATCAGTAACCAGGAACCCGGGTGTCAGGAGGCATTACTGCAGGTTACCTACAGTTTTATGTTACCAGAATCTATGGAAGGAGTGAAACGCAGCCGATGGTTCTATTTGTGTTCAGCCTCTGAGGATCAGAGCATGATCACCTCTCTTGATCTGCAGTTCAGCAAACTGCTTGATCGCTGCTGTCTACACTTTCAGAGCTCACTTCTCATGCTCCTTGTTCATCTCTTTCTTGGTGATAATAATTCTAAGCTGTATCTCTTAAGTTCTACAGTTCAAGTCCTCCATGCCTAGACAAGTATGTATCCAACAGAAGTAGGAGTGACTCCGTGGGGATCTTGAAGGGAGCTTCACCGTGGAGACTTTCTGAATTCAGGCATTGTAAACTCTCGTTCATGCTGTCTACAAAATTTCACATAAGGCCAAATAAAGCAGGATCTGTAATTTTATATAAACAAATAAAATGGAAAATTGAAGTTTCTAGTTAAATTATTAATATCTTCAGAGGCTTTGGCTGGGACATTTCCAAAGTTCCCTTCAGGACTAAATTTCTACAGTTCTAGATTAGATCGAGTCAGTGTTTTTGTAAGTAGTAATCTCATAGAGTAGAAGTATATCCCATTTCTAGGCATTGACTCCCTGATTCCAATTACTACATTCATGGATATCACAATTCAGTCAACTGAATCTGTTCTTGCAATTGCTAATCTACTCATGTTGGATTTTTTGGTTTCAATGGGCAGTTTCACATAAGCTGACTTTGAGATGACTTTGATTCTAAGACTCATAAAAAAAGAGGCACAGGCTGGCTGCCTGAGCTGCACTGTTCAGAGGGAAGGAAGAGGAGGGTGTACAAGGTCCCTCAGAAGTAAGTGTCAGGACTGTTGTATTGAGGGAAAGAGTCGTGACCAAGGAATATAGGTTCATTTCTTTTCTCAGTTCAATTTTGTTTTGAGAACATATTCTATTTCTCTCTCTCTTTCTTCCTTATACTTTATATATTCGATGTATTTACCCATGTGTATAAAATATAGTTTCTTGTTTTAGCAATACCTATAGAGAATTAACATGCTAAAAATATTTGGTTATATATAAATTTTATGCATTAGTAGACAATCTCATACATGTATCAATAGATACAGCTCTTTTGCATTAAGAATGACAAAAGTTGTATTTTATGCCTTCACTCCTGCACAAGAAAGAATCGCCCTGGATACCTGCCCTGGCTCAAATTCTGGACTAAATCTACGGAAGTTAAACCCTGAATCAGCTGCCTCTGCAATGTTAGAGTAGACTTCACTTCTTCATAACTTACTGGCAATTCCTAATTGTGTCATCACTTTCCCATTTCCTGGGTTCTTGTCTGCAGGTTTAATTTTTAATGTGGGGCTCTCTTGAAACTGACTCCTGCATTTTTCCCTGCCTTGTTCTTCTTCTATCTCTTAGCTGTGTTTCTAACAATTCTGAAATATGACTTGTTTCTCCTGTTTTCACTCTTCCTTTTGTTTTTCATGTCTAGAATTATCAGCTTCTGAATTTATACGGATCCTCCCACTGATCTGCAAAATATGGCTCAAGTGTCTCTTGCAGTAATGAAATCTGTCATCCCCCTGAGCAAGGTGTTCTCACCTTTCTTTGTGTTAACATGGTACAATATACATATGCTCATAAGGACATTTCTCTTGTCGACATTATAGTATGTTTTCAAACATGTCTTCCTTTCTGGACTAACCGTCCTGTGGACACTATACATCGTTCATTGTTGTCACCAGATATTCCCCTTCTTGGGTTGCACATAGCACATAGTAGCTGTGTTTTGAAGCAGAGTGACAAAGAAAGAGATCAGCATTTAACACTGGTTCCAATGTCAGGGTTGAAGGACACACTATTTGTCTTCTTTGAAAAACCTCATTAGTGACTATTAGTCTCAGGCAACATGACTAGAATGCCTGAAGTTTGTATCAGGTGGTATTGGATATGCTGTGGACATAAATGAAAGATTTTCTACCTGTGCTCTAAAAGAAATAGAACTTCTTGCTTTCCTATGGCCCTCATATGTTTTATATCAGATTTTAATTCCATAACTGTTTAAAAGATAAACTGAAATCTTAATTTTCACTTATCAGTGAGATACAGTGAGACAAAAACTACCCCAATCCCCATTGTAAATAGCATTGTGGTGGGCAAGTAGATTGTTCTTTGGCAGACAAGTCTAAAAACCCCTATTTTCTGATTCCTCCACCATTTTCTCACTGGTGGAATATTAATTTTATCATCTAAGAATACCATATAGAAGTTCTGTATGAGCAATGATGTACTATGCAGGATGCCTTGTTTTAATAATGGCCTCCTCCTTCAGGTGGAGGTAAAAAAATCCCGAGATGCCACTTATTAGGAGCTGAAATTGCTTTATTCCTTTATGTGCAAAATAGTGTATTAGTGTCATACAGGTATTAATGCAATTGGTTTTTGCAAACACCTAAGAAACAGATAATATCATTTCCATTTTATTTGTGAGAAATGCTGAAGTTGAGTGATACTAACAAGCAGCTTCAAGTAGAAGAATTCAAAGTGTAACCAGGTCATTCAACACAAAGCTCTTGGTCTTAACCACCATGTTCTGCCTCCTGTGAGTTAATTACACCCTAGGTATAGTTGAAGACCTCAGGAGACCAATGACAGGTCCCCATGCTTCTTGAGTAAGTAAGGATTTGACTTCTCTATGAGCTAGCAAGGAAACTTTGTGTGGCCCTGTCGTCCTTCCAAGAAACTATCCTGACCCTCAAGCAGCTCGGCTTCAGACCTTGGAAAGGTCACCCAGGCATGAGCTGCACTGGGAACTAGGTTGGACTGACAGGAAGAGAATGCCCCAGTCTTTCTCATTAGACACAAGCATCTAAAAAGCACATGCGGCAAGGGCCGGGGCTGCCACCCGGGAGACTCATCACTCAGTAACTCTGCTACATGTATGCATGGTGCTGGAGATGTGCATGCTGACCTTTGAAACGACTTCTCCAGCATTCACCTCAAAATCCCAGCTAATGACTGCATATTCATTTCCTCACTGGATTGAAAGACTACTTTTCTTGTGCTCCTAGTTACATATGCTTTTGAGTCAAAATGGCTCAGCATCCTTTAAAGTTTGCAAAGCACCATGAAAAGTCATTGAAATGAAAAGCAGTAAAATATGTAAATTGTTGCTCTTGCTCTTGAGTGCTTCTTCACATAGGATATGATCATTTCAAAGACAGAATCAGATTTCTTTCATGACAACAGTGATTATGTTTGCAGCATAGAATCAGTTTCCAATACATGAGCCGTATTGCTTTTGTAAAGTTAAAAAAAAAAGTTGTCTTAAACTTTAGGAATTTATATTCCATTCTCATTAACCTCTTTTCCCCCTACACTTTCTTTTTTCCCTTTATTTTTGAGGAAAATTATCAGGGTGAAGGCAATTGCAAAGCCACTCAGTAGAGGAACTGTCAGTAAGCAATTTTGTAGTAGGCACTCATTTATACACTCTGGTTTTTAAAAGCAGTTTAATTTTCTTATAGTGTAAAATATAATAAACATTGATTGGCAGGGACATGCACTCTTCTATGTAGTATGTGAGCATGGAACTTCAAAGTTAATTCTGTGACATGGACTGGTTATGAACCAGCAGGCAGAGGTACACTTCAATTTGTGGGGAGGTTATTTTACTGAACTCTCCATCCTGCTTAAGACAATTCAGTCTTCATCCTCCTCAAGGGAAGTTTTATTTATTTGATTTGATTTTTAATTGACAAATAATAATTGTGTATACTTAAAGGACATGATGTGATACATAATACAGGCTTATACATATCTTTAACCTCACATACTTATCACTGATTTGTGCTGAGTGAATTTAAAACCCACTCTTTAAGGGCAGGCATGGTGGCATAGTGGGTTAAGCTGCCACTTGGGATGCTGGTATCTCATAGCAGAGTGCCTGGGATCAAGTCCTGCTTCTGTTTCCAATCCAGTTTCCTGCTAATGCACCTAGGTGATGCCAAAGCACTCGGGTTTCTGTCACTCATGTGGAATACCTTGAGAGTATTCTAGGCTTCTGGCTGCACCTTGACCTGGTTCTTGCTGGCATTTGGGGAATGAACCAGTATATGAAAGATATCTCTCTGTCTCTGTCTCTGTCTCTGTCTCTCTCTCTGTCTCTCTCTTTCTCCCTCTCTGTCACTCTGACTTTCAATTAAATGAATGAATAAATATATCCTTAAAAATTCATCTTTATCTTGAAATATACATTATTTTTACTTGTGGTCGCTGGATCACTAGAATTTATTCCTCCAGTCTATCTGAAACTGTATTCTTTGGCTAGAATCCCTTCTTCAACCTACTCTCCTTCCCCCTCACCCTCTGGTAACCACCATTGTCCTGTCTACTTCTATGCATTTGGCTTTTTATATTCCACCTGGTAGTGAGATCATGTAGTATTTGTCTTTCTGTGCCTGGCTTATTTCATTTAGTACAATGGTCTCCAGGTTCATCCATGTTGTCCCAAATGACAGAATTTTCTTTACAGACAAATCTCCCAACTGTGGTGACTAGACAATGAGAAAATTCAGCTTGTTTCTCCTTTTTCTGTATACGTTGGGAGCTGTCTAATGTAGCTCTTAAGCCTTCCAGCCTCCTAAAGTATGGGATTTTGTTGATGTTGTGTTTCCTGACTTCTGCTTTGGGAAGCCTAACAACTATTCTCTCAGGAATCCTTTGGTCAGAGACAGGACTGGTGATAAGAATTGGTAAATTGACCTGTGTGAGGTCTAAAGGAAAGAATTTGGTGGCATGAGGTTTCTGCCCAGAATGGATCTGTGTGCATGGATACAGCCGGCCCTGGGACAACAGGCAGGCAATGGGAAGGAGAGCTACCAGGGCTTCAAAGCAAGCAGCAAGTGGGATTTATGGACTGGCAGGGGATTTTAAAATAAAAGCTTATGCTTGACTTAACTATCACCTAAAGAAAAGAAAAATGAGGTTTCTAAACAATATTATGCAAATGTTAAAGTGACCCAACTAGTATTAATAAATAAATCCATATTATTGTTCTAAGTCAGGTCCTGATGAGCTGGTATACAGATAAAATGCAGATCAATTTACCCGTTGCATGACTGGCAACCATACTAATTGTGATTCATAACTGTCACCCACCATTTGTGCTATTTGAGAGCAATTCTGAGCGGAGGTAATTACGGTAGATTGCCCCGGTGCCAAGAAGACATTGCATAAATCCTTCAGCTGAGGTGCGGCTGACAAGCCGTGAGTAATAGACTGCACCTTGGAGAAGATTTATATTTTGAGGTCCAGTTAGCTGGAGTGCTTTATACTTTTCATTTCTCAATAACTTGACTGGAACTAAGGCAGTCAGTTATTTCCCAAATTCTCCATTTTCATGATAGGATAATCAATAAAGAGCAACTATTAATTCTGAGTCACTCTGATATACTAGGACTAGACAGTTTTACTAGGATATTGATTACTGGTGTAATTTACCACAGGTGGTGGACACTTTGAAGATAATAGGTTGCTTCTTAGTGATGCAAGTTCACTTATGGTAAGCAGAGAGGTTTTCACATCCTGGTTGGCGGGACTCCTTGACTCTCCGTGATGTGTGGGACCAGGGTGGTAATTTCGTCAATCATACATCTCATCACATAGCCTAAGACTAATGGGTAAAGTTATAGGAGTTTCTTTCTTTGCAGATGAAGGTCTCAGAATGAAGTTCAGGAAGGACCCTAGGTTCTGCCATATTCTAGAACCTGGCACAGCCCCCATGTATTTCTCTGCACCTGCTCTGTCTTGTAGTAGTTTCTTATTAGCACCAGGCATCATTTAAGGACTTTTCAATACACAAAGAGTTCTGTATGATACAAGCTACAAATAGAGTTTGCCAAGACACCTGGACACATATCTCTTCAAAATCCCATTATGATCTATAGGATGTTTTAATTAAGACATCTTGTGATTTCTAATATGAAGTATACATATGCCAGAGGAACCTGTGGACTTTGTTAATTAGCTACCTATCCCCAAAACCGTGTTACTGTGTAAACATTAAATTACCACATTTTCTGCAAGAGAATTTGAAATTTTGGGGCTAATTATCAAACCCTTCCTCTCCTTTATCCCTCTTTATCTAGGCCATTTCTGAACCCTGTGAGGCTCTCTCCTTTTTCACATTTCATGAATATCTGCCACACATTCTCAGTGCTATTTTCTTCACATGGCATGGCAGGAACCACTACCCATAACATTTTGAATGGAGTTACTAAACCTTAAAACTTTTATATTTGCTTCACAGGTGATATCTCTAATCATTTTTAAAATTTCTACACAGGCACCTCCCTGCCAATCGCCCAATCACCTAATGCTTTCTCCTCAAGCATTCAGTTTTCTCATTAAATATTTTAATCCTAAGCCTCCCATCTTACAAAATGATACCTTTTCTTAAAAGCATCAATTATTTCTGCAAGTTATGTGTTCATAATATTTTGTTATAGTCGGTCTTGCCTAGTTTGCAACATGCCTTGTGAAGAATAACTTCTGGGGCAAGTGTTGTGGTATTGTAGTTAAGCCACCATTTGAGACATCGCACCCCTTACCAGAATCCCTGGATTTGAGTCCCCCTCCTGCTTCAAATCCAGCATCCAACTAAGGTGCACCCTGGGAGGCAATAGATGCTAGCAAAAGCACTAGGGTCCCTGCCACCCATGTGGGAGATTGGATGATGGAGTTCTAGGCTTCCAGCTTCAGCCTGGAACTTTCTCTCCCTCTCTCCCTCTCTCCCTCTCTCCCTCTTTCCCTCTCTCCCTCTCCCCCTCTCCCTTCCCTCCCTTACGTATATATAATAATAAAAGTTTAAGTTTTTTAATGGCCCTTGTTATGACTTCTTGACCTTTTAGCTAAGATCAAATGTAAATGGCCCTTGTTAACTATGAACATTTGCCTTAAACAATATGTAATATTTGATTAATATCTACTAGGACTAAGTTAATCCATGCCACTGATAGACCAACACGATTGAGATTTTCTGGGTTTTTGAGTTTGATTATTATACATGTTGAAGTTAATTAGTTAATTATGAGAATAAAATAAACACATACAGACTCACACACACATACACACATACATACACAAACATATGCTAGTTGTAACTAGATTATGTTAATACAGTCATTGTGAGGTTAATGGTGAACGGAAACAGACAGGAAAGGCTGAGAAAAGAGCAAATGGAGAGAAAAAATGATCCTAGAAGATTAAAAGAAGCAAATTATTCAGATAAAATCAATACAACATTTTAAAAACTGAGTGATTAGCATAAGTTTTCAGAGTTACATGTAGGTGTCTGTGTGTAAGTGAACTTGATATCTGTTTTTATTATTTTTTCTATGAAGCTATAAAAATAGATAATACTTTTTAGAAAGTCAGTGTGCCTTCTAGAAGACAACTTGTTTAGTATTAATATTAAAAACCTCCATACTTAAAAATACATTCAATCATAGGTTAGAGTTGATGAAGATGCATTGGAAAGTGATTGATCATAATATTTGAGGATATAAAAGATATAAATGTAATTTCCTTTACATTGGTATGTATATTATGAGCCTTTTTTTAAAACAGAAATGAGAATAACAATTTCCGCTTACACACTTTCAGGAATATAGAATTACATGGAGACAGGGAAGCTTTACCATGAAATTAATATATGCCCCAGGTTATAAGAATTATTCTTAGTCCAAGTTAATCTTTAGATTAATTATTGTCCCACTTAACAAACATTTGTAGTGGAGAATTATGTGATACCCTGAAGATACATAAATACAGAACAATTAATATGATCCAAAGGTAACATCTAATTTTAGCACTGACCCCATAATGTAAAATCTTTGCTGGTAAACCCATTGAGAGAATTTTTAATTTATGGAATGAATCGATGCCTTAAAGAATATCACAGTGATGCTCTCAAGTTGTTTCACTTTTCCTGAAAATTAACTTTTTGCTCTCATGCGAAAAATAAAAACTCAAGGTCGTAGCCCAAATGCAAACTTGTCTCCAATGTCAGTGTGATATTTGCCCAAAGGCAAATGAGCATGAGGAGACTGCAACACAGATACCTGCCACCAGCTTTGCTGCTTCACTCAGGTAATCCCTTGGGTGTTCTGAGATTTTGCTGGGGGTCTGAAGTCAACATGCAACATGAGAGGTTTGAACGTTTTATGCAGTGTTTACGATGTTGCTTTGGAAACCTCCAAATCAGAATGGCGGAACTTGAGTCCTGGCTCTGCCCTGGATCCCAGCTTCCTGCTATTGCATACCCTGTGAATCAGCAGGGGATGGTTCAAGAACTTGGGTCCCTGCCACCCACACAGAAGACAAAGATTGAGTTCCTAGTTCCTGACTTTGGCTTTGTCAAGCCCCAGCTGTTGCAAGCATTTGTGGAGTGAACCAGCAAACAGAAGACCTCTGTCTGTTCTCTCTCTGTTGCTCTACCTTTTAAATAAATAAATACAATTAAAAATTAATTTTGGAAATTAAAAAATATGCAAGAAGGAAAAAGTGTTTTAACTTGAATGAGTTCTAGCACTGGGTTTCTGTTTCTATCCAGCTTCTAAGATTGTAACAACTGCTAGCAGCTACTCAGCAAAAGAAACTGGACATTAGAATGAAACTCATTTTTTCTTTTTTTGTGAAATTATAAAATGGAAGGTTATATATAGAAGTTTACTCAGTCCTTGCACTGATGACCACTGATGAATTTTACATGTATAAGTTGGGGGGTCTGAAGCTTGTTGGTTGCTAAGTTAATCAAGTTCACTAAATTGGAAATTCAATGGGTTTGAAAGATCTAGTACACAACATTGTGCCTACAGTTAACAGTTCTGTATTATACATCTAAAATTTTGTTAGTAATATCTTTTTTTAAAGATTTATTTATTTACTTTAAAGACAGAGTGGCAGAGACAGAGAGACAGACAGAGAGACAGAGACAGAGAGAGAGAGAGGTTTTCCATCCACTGGTTCACTCCCCCAAATGGCTGCAATGGCCAGAGCTGGCTAATTGGAAGCCAGGAGCCAGGAGCTTCTTCCTGGTTGCCCACGCAGGTGCAGGAGCCCAAGGACTTCGGCCATCTTCTACAAATTTCCCAGTCCAAGCAGAGAGCTATATCAGAAGTGGAGAAGCCAGGACTTGAACCGGTGCCCATATGGAATGCTGGCACTGCAGGCAGCAGCTTTACTGGCTATACCATGGCACTAGCCCCTAATAAGATCTTATGTTAAGTGTTCCTACAACAATTTACATAGGGAAAAATCGTTTAAAAGGAACAAAAACTAAATAAAAATAAGTCCTGGTAGAAGTGAAAAAAATTGCTCAAGTGTAATATTTTATAGCTAAGCAAAAATATTTTAAAAGTCTTAAATTTGGAGGAGAGGAAGATAGACCTATACACATTTTCATCATCAAGTCACCATTAAAGATATTAAGATATCTGTCACCTGTCTTATTTCAAAGGAAACACTCTCTTTTTGGCTGTTTTGTTAAAACAATCTGCAAAATAAGGATAGATGTGATTGGCTTCATTCTCATGAATCTAAGCCAATTACAGTTAATGGTCTCCGTACACTTGGCTTAAAACCTAATAAATATAATTGTCACTGGTGATAAAATGAATCAGTTCATTTTGGGTCACTCATTTCAGCCCAGTGGATGTTTTCCTGATGGATTGAAAACTAAAACAGTGCACTGGAACACAGATTTTTCTTCAGTGGTGCTAACATTGGACTCCTTCTGCCATGCTTGAAGCTAAGTTTCTTAGAACACTTGTTGATGTTGTTTCCTGAACATTCATCTCCAGTGACTAATTGATAACTTTCTGAATAATCAGTGTGCTAAGCATTATATAACTGGGAAGCTACTTCTGGGAAAAAAATGTGCTATAATGAAGGTTCTCCTTTTTTAGATAGTTTTCGCTGCTTATCAGAGCAGAAGCAGCTGTATTTTGGACATCCTTGGAGTTTCTATTTAATATGGCATGAAAAAGCAACAAGTATTCCACCAGAAAATCCTATTTTGTTGAAAGCAGCAAACTAAAATGAGCTGCAGTACTACACCAAGGAAATTTACCACCATGTTGGTGGGGGGGGGAGGTGTGGGGGGATTAATGTGGGAGTGTATTTTTACAGTACTCTTTGTCACTTTTTTTCACTTTGTACTTTGAACTTAGTGTTTATTGCCTCAGAGTAAAAATATTTTTAGAATTCTTATCAGCCAGAAAAATGTCGTCTTCAATCCAAATGAATGGAATGTACAACTAAAATAATCCCATTTTACTCATTTGTGGAATAGCTCTGGAGACTTTATTTTTATGAGCAAATGGCAAATGCTCACCCCAATATATAGTTGATGCAAATTAAGCACATACTCTGTTTCATAAATGAAGGGAAATTATTGGAAACACTCTTTCAGTGATCAGTAAAAACTGATTACCATCAAAGAAGGGCCTGATTGCTAACCACCGGCTTAGTGTTCAGCCGTAACATCTGGCCGCCTCGTAGGGGAAATTTTGCTGAGCTTAAAAAATGTTTATTTCAACTTTCAGCCCATGCATGTATAGAACACAGATGAGGAAACATCTGATGTCCTTTGAATTTTTGTTGTTAAACAAATGTAACTCATCTTCAAGCAAAAATTTAGTAAGCTTTTTCCCACTTCACTGATTTGGCCTCTTGCGCTGCTGGGTAAAAAAACTAGGAAAGGAAAAAATGAGAAAACTGAAGGTGTTAATTAGAGACCTTATAATATCAGAAGGGTAAATTTGATTTAATAAAGATATCTCTTCATGGAAACTTTAAGTGGATTTATTTTAATTATTCATCTCATGTTGTTGAGTAAAGGCCATGTTCAAGGCCCATACTTGAGTACTTGTTGGACATAGGTGAACTCAGAACCTTCCCCTACCTTAACTGAACCTCAGTTCTCTTCCTTGAACCCATGCCTTGTCAAGGGCTGGCACTGCTCATCCTACCCTTTGGCGCTTTGTTGATTATTCCCAACCTGAAGAATGAATGACTGTGCTTAATACACATTTCTCCTGAGATTCCCTCCTTAACTTTAGAGTATAGATACTTAGAGTCCTAAGTTTTCCATTGCACTTAGAGTTGTCATCATGATTTCTTATTCAATTATAGTCCTCTCTCCTCAAGCCTGTAAGCACAATTCATTGACTGTGTTTTCATTCATAATTGTATCCCAGGCCCTAGAAATGACATATACCAGGCATGCAGTTAGTACAGCTTGAATGGAGAGTGGATGGATGGATGGATGGAAAAATGGATGGACTACAGGTGAATGAATGGGTAGATAAATATGACACCATCTCTATCAGTGAAGGTTAGCCCTAGGAACAAGGCAAGTGTATGCATGATGAGACAAAGCAGAGTAATGGAAATGCTGATAAATATTACAAAAGGAATGACCATGTGCACTCATGGCCATTAGGACCATGTTTGTTGAGGAATTGTTTTCTGAGATAAATGCTGACTTGTATAAGCTATTCATCAGACTTACTCCTAATACTAATTTTATATACTTTAAACTAGTTTTGCAAATAATACATCAACAGTGACACATTCAATCTTCAGTCCTCATCTGGGTTGGTCATGGTAGATTATTTCTTCACTGGCAGTGAAATTTCTTTCTTAAAAGTTATTAGATCCCAACTGGGCAGCTTCATAGGTTTACTCTTTCCTAATTAACAAAAGTGGTATTTCAATTCCAATTTCAAAAAAAACATAAGGACTAGCTAAAATTAGCATTGATTTAATGCTCTGGGTCAACTTACAGCAACATTTGAACATCAGGGGAAAAAAAGCTTTCTAAATCCTGTAATTCTCAGTGGGGATTTTTTATGGGCTCATTCTCTTCAAATCTTTTTCTCAGGGATAAGATTTTTTAAGTCAATATTTTTCTAAAAGCACGCCCTTTTGTCTTGCACTAAATATGGTAGTCTTTGTTTCTCCAGTGACCATGTGAGAACAGAAGGAAAATTTCTTCTCAGAGAAGACAGAACAGCGGAATATAAGCTCCTTGCCAAAGGTTATCACAGTTTAATAGGAATGTATGCTTCTCTAAACAAAGTGTGCTAGGCTTTCTGCTGTTGACACCATTTCGTTAGACTTATTAAATAGCTGGCAAAATGAGCCAAGTTCGAGAGAGACAGGCTGTCAGTGGCTGCTGCATGTGGCAAAAAAATAAATAAAATAAAAATGCAAGCCCCTGAGAGCAGTAGAGGCCCCTGGGTGGAGAAATCCCTGGGTCAGACAGGATCACGTTTCTCTGCAACTGCCCAGTGCTAAGCTTATGGCTCTGCTTTCTTCTCTCACTTGTCTTTCCCAACACATGCTTGCTCCACTCATTCCTACACTCTTATCCCTTCCATATCTTTTTAATTAACGTTTTTCTCTTGTGCTTCGAGCGTCTATTTTCTTTGCTCTTAATCCACAGTTATTTTATATGTGGTTTGGCACCACAACAAGATGGGAATTAGTGGAACGCAGACGTTGGCATGCACATGCTGCCTCTAAATGAACGCGGGTCTGGGAATGATGATTCATCCTTTACCTACATCCTGTGGCTGAAGTCAGAATTTTTCCAAACTTGATAAGCATCAGCAGCACCTGGAAAACCTGCCGAAACAAAAGATGCTTAAATTCTACCGTAGATCTTCTGTGGCTTAGCTATCTGTAGTTATTCACCAAGTAGTTAAGAACTGCTAGGGAGATGGCAGGACCAACCATGCTGCTTTGCTTAGAACGGAATGTCTTCCTGGGCGTGTGCAGAAGCCAGGACATCTGGAGCAGGTGCAGTTTGTCACCCTATTCAGGAATGAAGACCAGGATCCAAGGGTCTCTTCACATGTATCTTTCAATCCAATTATTCTAAAAAACAGAAACAAAACCGTTCTTTCACTTTTACAGGTGTAAAATAAACATGTCATTTTATCTCTTTTTTAATCATATATTCTTCAGTTACTCCAAATGTAAATATGAGTATATGAATCTATAATCAGTACAACAATACTTTATAACAATGACTTTTGGATTAAATGAGATAAAATATGTACAGCATTAACTATGGGTCTGATGTTGAGTGCTCAAAAAATGTCAGGTGGTATTGTTCTTGATTCATGATGGTATACTTCCCCCCCAGACTTTCTGAAACACTAATCTTTGAGGATGGAATTCTCTCAGTGTCTTGTAAGCTGACAACTGGGCTGAGAAGTGTCAATGTTATTGTGAGTTGTGTTGTATTACAAGACCTGCTTCTAAGACGAGCCTTCTTAGCCCATGTGCCAGCTGGGTTCCTACTTTCTGACTCAGAGGAACATGCCTGGAAAGTTTTGCCTGCTCTGCTTTGTGGAGACTTCAAGGGTTCCCTGTACTTTCCACAAAGCAGGGAGATTCTACCCCCCTCCTTTCCAGATTCTTCTGTGTTCTCCGGTAATTTTGTTTTTCCTCAGTGGACATCTGTTTCCATACACAGCAACTAAATCTCAAAATTTTCTTGTGGCAGTCCTGTCTCTAATTCTCAATGATTCACCTTAAATCTAATATTAGACAGAACCACTTCCTCCAGAAAGCAAATCCTTTCCACCTGCAGTGTCTGTTAGTCAAATGAGGTTACAGGCATACTGAGAATTTGTTTAACCAGTTATCATCTTTAGGGTGGTTCACGCTTTGTTTACTCATGAAGACACAGAACAAAACATAACACTCTATGTAGAAAAAGTTGCACATTATCACATTAACCAATGCTCCTTGTAGTATATTGTCACAGTGTCAACAGTCCTCAGTGGTCTGACCAACTAAGCCTGTGCTCTCTCTGTGCTATGCTAAGAACCATGCACTCCCCAACCCAGAAGGACCAAACGTGTCATCTGGAAAAGCAGGTTGTTTCAGTCACTTTGATAACACAAGGTCACAAAGTAAGTCAGCGAACTCACTGGAAACACAACCCAAGAAGTCTGACTCCCAGCACTGTGCACTTCACCAAGTCCTGCTTCCTTCCCTGTGGCAGGAAGAGCCAGTGAGCAAGACTCTAAATTATACATGACTGCTTGTCTCATTTTTACTCTGTGCTAATTGGAGACACAGGGGAGTGCTGCTTCTGTGGCTTTCTCTCTCCTGTCATCTCATTTGTCTCACAAGTGTTGAGGAGTGCACTCTGCAATTTAGCATCATTAGGGGCCAAGGGAACTCGGTGGGCTTCAAGGAGTCACAGGACTACAAGGTCTGTGTCTTTGTTCACACCAAGTTGCGCAGTTCATTTTTGTAAATTCATTGACCATTTTAAAATAAGTAAGTAAATGGGTTTTAAAAGCCAACCCTATGAGACTGCTGTTGGTAAGGAAGGGTGTGAGTGACTGAAGAGGAATCATGGGAATTCTTTAAATGACCAAATAAGGAAAATTAAAGATTCCAACTGCAGTGAATTTGAGCAGGGGAGGAATCAGACTTGGATTGGGTTTGATAACAAAAGTTCAGAGCGCGTTGTACCTTGTTCTCTCTGGGAAAGATGAGGGCTCTGGAGGGAGGATCCATCCTGGTTGCCAAAACCACAGTTGTGCTTGTGGCAGTAACTCACAAATCATACTTTTTGTAGTTTGGAGAAAAGGATTTTCATACCACATCTAACTGCATGCTTTTGTCACATGTCTTTATGTATTGCCCTTTAATATAGAATAGGCTCAGGGTAAGAACTAAACACCAAGGATATTAATAAAATGCCACTAATGATAAGGAAAATTATGACATCAACTAATACTAGCCCACTGTAGGATGACTTATTTTTCTGTGTACATTTTTGCTGTTACCTTCAAAGATATCAGCATTGCTCAGCTTCAGAGTTGCCCATGAGAAAACACATCTCCCCACCTCTATCCAGAAAGTCCGTGACTATTTGAACAATAGATATAAATGTCTGCTCATTTGGATTTGCAACATCTAAAGCCTTTGATCTTCTTGGCATACCTGTCTTGCATATAATACAGAGACGATGCATAACATGGAGTTTGTGCATAATGTGGAGTTGGCAAGGCTACCAGTGAAGAATTTCCATTAGAAAGTCCAAATCTGAACTTCTGGCAGTGTGCAGTGAGGCACCATTGAGAGGAAATGATGTACAAGGAAATGTGATTTGGGAATATTAAAAAACCTTGTGTACATAGGAATAGAAATAAGAAAGAAGTTTGCTAGGAAGATCCTGCAATTTCTATGTGGAAAGCAATCAAAGATAAAGCAAGCAGAATGCTGATGCTGTAGATGCTAGGGCATGGAGTCATGGAATTCCAGGAGCTGGTCCTGCATGGGCCCTCGCACATCATGCCCTTCTCATTCTCAGGCCAGAACCTTGTTTGCTGAGGGCCTGAGGTCCAGGTGCCTAATAGTTCTGAGGGATTGTCAGACGTAAAGTGTGGAATTCTACACTCCCTCCCGTGTCCTTTAAAAAAAGTTTATTTTTATGTATTTGAAAGGCAAAACCACAGGGTAAGAAGCTACAAAGAGTTCTTTCAGGCATGGGTTTACTGCCCAGATGCCCACAATAGCTGGGGCTGTGAAAGTGGGTCTCCCATGTGGTGGCAGGGACCCAAGAACTTAAGTCATCAGCTGCCGCCTTCCAGGATGCATAGTATAGTAGGAAGCTGGATCACAAATGAGCTAGGGCTCAAACGTAGGCCCTCTGATATGGCATACAGGCATGTCAAAGTGTGAATTAACCAACTATAGCACAATGCCCAACCCCTCTTTTATGATGATGATGATGATGATGATGATGACAACGACGATGACCACATGCTACCTTTAGGGACAGCTTGAGCACTAAGAAGTTAGGATCACGTAAAAAAAATCAGAATCTCTTCTGCTCAGAGATCTCACTCTCTGCTGACATACTTCCTCTTCCAGTAGTAGATTATGACAGTTAAGACACCACATCCTCACAAAGAAGCTGAAGAATGAAGAATTTACTACCAACCCCAAAGAGAAAAATGTTAAGAACAAGAAACCAAGATAGTTTGCACCTAAACTAGCATATGGCCACTCCAGTTATTTAGCTTATACATGCAGTTTAGCTTCTTTACTGATCTCATATACTCCCAGAACGTCCCAAATAGATTTAAAATAATTCACCTGTGGGGACTGGTGTTGTGACAAAAAGGGTTAAACTGCCCCTTGAGATGTAGGCATCCCGTATCAAAGCACCAGTTCCATCCCAGCTGCTCTGCTTCCTGATCCAGCTTCCTGCCAATGCACCTGGAAGGGTGCTTGAGGATGGTGCAAATACTTGGGCCCTGACACCCACATGGGAGCACCAGATGGAGATCCAGGCTTTGGCCTGCCCCAACCCTGACCATTGTGGCCATTTGTTGAGTGAACCAGTGGATGAAAAATCTAATTCTCTATGTCCTCTTCTTTCTCTGTCACTCTGTCTTTCAAGTAAATAAAATCTAAATTATTAACTAATAAGCCTACCTCTGATTATCTTACCTTATTTGCTGTCTTGCCTGTGTGTGACTTGTAGGGGTTGCAGGGAATTGTTAAATCCCTCTCTCATCTTGCTTAGCTCATCAGAATCTGAAACAGCCTCTCACCCGGACCTTTCGCTGAATCAGCCTAAGCCCTCTGACTTGACTGTCCCTTTGGAATGCTGTCTGTGATCCCTGTGGCCATGAAACCATTATTTATCCTGCTTTGGCCATCAGAGTGTCTTCTCTTTAGGCTACTAAACACTGAGTCTTCCAAGACTGTCATTGGCCAAACAGGCATTAGATTCCTCAGAATAATGTGGGGTGGACTGACATATGCCTTGCCAGCAAGTCAATTTCAAGTCTTCTCTTCAGGGCGAGGCTGTGTAGCAATCCATCAAACCCCAGAAATCTCTTTATTTGCCTTCTGGAAAACAGCTCAGGTACCATATGAGTCCAAATCAGGCAGTCAGGGAGCTACCTGGCCTTCTACACCCCATGCCCTATTGGAGCCAGCTTTCCTGGGATCCAGGGACTAGGTGGCATTGTCTATGATAAGGTGAATGCCAGTTAAAAGTCATCACATCTAGGGACACTCAGAACTATGACGGCCATTCCATGTGTAGCTAGTTTGTTTCTAGTTTCTTGGAAACTGGACACAATTTGCCTGTAGTGGGTCATTTTTCCTGAGTATACATTAGGTATCTTCAGAAGTAGAGCTTGTATGTTCACGGAAGATGGTGTTCTCATGAAGAGGTGATAAGACTTGAATATATTAACCCTTTGCCCACACTACTGGATTAGTCACCCACAATCTCCTTTCTATCTCACTTCATAGAATAGGTTTTAAGAACAATGGGGTATTTGAAAGTCATCACAAAATAACTTATGCTTTTAGCTTCATCATAAGTTAAGTTATGCTAATATTATACACTTTCTCCAAGCTCTCCTTAGTATATTACTTTTACAAGAATCCCTGGCACACTTTATGCTATAATTAGTAAAAGTCATGTATAATGCCTGCGTGATGGATTAACTTTTTCAGAAACTCCCTGTAATAATACAGTGCTGTATTCAAAGTAATATCCTGGTGGGTGAATTGAGTATGTAATATGACACGGAGGTATACTTATAAATCATAATCTTAATACAAATTGATCCATCAATAACAATTATTTAGAGACCTCCAATGAGTCATGTCCTCTTCTAGGCTCTGGAGGTTCATGGGAATAAAAAGGAAGGAGAGGTCTTCGTTTAAGGAATCTGTACTCAACTGGGTGTCACCAACAGGCTAAGAAAAATAATATGAATGCCATGACAGGTAATGGAGTAGACAACTCATCCAAGGTCCATAGAAGGAGATACTTTCTGAATGGTGACACAAAGGATGGGAAAAGGACTTCAGACAGAGTCAGAGTGAGGAACATTCCAGAAGAGGAAAGGGCCAGTGCAAATGGACAGAGAAAGAGAAAGGCTTGATATGGAATGAAAGAATGATAATGACCATCACTGTAAGGATTATCAGTATTGATTAGATTAGTGTGTGCCAAACTGTGCTAAGCAAATAATGTCAAAATCTCATTTACGTTCAAACAGACTCTACAGAAGGAGAAACTGAGGTTAAGTTGTCTGCTCAGGATTCATATCTGCAATTTGAACCCAGGTCCAACACCTAGATTTTAAAGCACTCTGGGTTAAACCCAAGTCTCTGGAATGAAATGCTTGCTTCCTTGAGGCCTGCTGAACTCCTGAAAAGCTGAGTGAAGTTACCAGGGATGACGCTGAGAGTGATAGGGAGAAATGAAAAGCATACATATCGGCCAGCAAGCTTTGCTTTGCAGTCTATTTGTTATAGCTAAAAGTGTACCACCTTTGAAAGCTCAGGGTTGATGACATTTTCTGTTCACCAATTTTTGTTTACACTGGGGCAGACTTCAGTATTACTATATTCAGAAACAGTTGCCCAATCTTTTCTCTGCTCAAACTGAGTAGTTCACTCTTAACACCCAAGGCAGAAGTTGGCAAGCATCACCTAAACAAACCGGTTTCAACAGAATTTTAAAGTTACTCAGAGATACATCGCTGTCAGAAAATAATTTTCTGAAAAGTCACACGATTCTGCAGTGTGACTCATTGTTTGCCAACTGTTTTTGTAAGAACATGACTAACTTTTTTGAAGTGTAGTGCTACAACCGGCAACAGTAAGCCCCCTTCGGAAAACACAGTATCATTTGCCTTTAAACACAATCCCCGGAGCCACTCCCTCCACAACTTTTTGACATTTTTGCTGAGCACTGTCCTGGAGAGAGAAACCCCCAAACATTCTGTTGTTGGTTGTTTTTGTTTGTTTGCTTTTGTTTTTGTTTATGAGAGCTACTGAAAAAGAAGCAAAGCAGTTGATCTCTCCAATCCACACTTTGTGTGGAGTCCACGTTGTGGCACAGGAGGTTAAGCTGCTGCCTACAACACCACCGTCCTCTATCAGAGTGCTAACTTGAGCCCGGGCTGCTCTGCTTCCAATCCAGCTGGCTGCTAATACGCTAGGAAAGGCAATGCAAGATGGGCAAGGGCTCATCCATCTGCCACTCACCAGGATAGAGATCCTGGCTTCTGCCTGCAACCTGACTCAGCTCTGCTTATAAGGCCATTTGGGGAGTGAACCAGCAGATGTGAAGTCTCTCTCGCTCACTGTCTCTCTCTCTCTCCCTCTCCCTCTTCCTCTCATGCTCTGCCTTCACATAATTTTTTAAGTTATACTGTACAGATTTATGGGTTAACTCACTTATATAAATATAAATAATAATGATGATAATTGTAGCTCACATACATCCCACCCTCCCTAGGTGTAAGCACGGTTCTTTTTTTTTTTTGACAGGCAGAGTGGACAGTGAGAGAGAGAGAGAGAGAGAGAGAGAGAAAGGTCTTCCTTTGCCGTTGGTTCACCCTCCAATGGCTGCCGCGGCCGGCGCGCTGTGGCAGGCACACGGCGCTGATCCGATGGCGGGAGCCAGATGCTTCTCCTGGTCTCCCATGGGGTGCAGGGCCCAAGCACTTGGGCCATCCTCCACTGCACTCCTGGGCCATAGCAGAGAGCTGGCCTGGAAGAGGGGCAACCTGGACAGAATCCGGTGCCCTGACCAGGACTAGAACCCGGTGTGCTGGCGCCGCAAGGCGGAGTAAGCACAGTTCTATAGACTGGATTAGACACTGAAAACATTCTTGTTTCACAGATGAAAAAGCTGAAACCAGGAGGAATAACATGCTCGAGTCATATGGGCACAGATTACCATTGGCAGAGCTAAGATTGAACCCAGACTTTCTCTTTCCACCTTACCAAATTACCTCCAGCAGCTACGAGAGCAATCCTTTCTCAGTATCTAGAGGCATCAATCCATTTCTCCAGGTACTTTCTCAAGATGTGTTGAGTCACACAGAAAACACATACCTTTTCTTAATTCCATCTTCCCACAAAGTTTTTGAAGTATCCTCATGCTTAGCCTTTAAGTGCCAGCAAACAATGATGTTTCTGCCTCTGGCTTCAGTAGGGGAAGTTTGGAAGATCCCAGATGGTAGATAATTATAAATCGTTTGTGACAATTGTACCTAACAGAATTTGTCATTAGGGCTAAAGGTGTCCCTGTTAAATCACCAGATCCACTTCCTTCCCTGCTGACTAGGTAGCTGGTTCTCAGAAATGCCAGCGAGCTGTGGAGGTGACTATGATTTGGGACATTCTTTCACCAAACAGTGGCCTACTCTGGAAAGCACAACAGAGTTAATATTATCAATAAGCACACTTGCCCATAGAGCTAACCCCTGTCTTGCTTCCATATCCATCAAAATACCTCTCATAAAAAAAGGTGGAATTTAAACCCATTCCTAAGCATGTCTAAACGCCTGGATTTTCAAGAGACACATTTTGCATTTCCATCCTTCTAACCTAATCTGAATTCTGTAACTTCTCTGATTTAAGCTTCCTGGTTGGTAACCAGGCTCTCATAATTGCACAACCACAGGTAAAAGGGTCTTATGCTAGGGCTGAAACTTGTCTTTAAGCAAATGTCAACTTCCTCTCCTGCTTTCTCTTTATCTTGATGTTTCTGTGTTTTTATCTCTTGGATTCTAGTGCTTCCTTATTTTTTTTTCCTAACTCACATTATGCTTCTAACAAGATTAGCTAAGTCAAACTAAATCTTTCCATCTGCCCCAAAACCTCTCCCCCAAATGGAAAGTCTCTACACTACCCTTGTCCCTGTGTGTTCTGACACTACTGTTTCTTGGTTGCCAATGAGGTTTTTGTTGTTTGCTTAGCAAAATTATTTCATTAAGTGAATGGCTTTAGAGATTCATTTGGTTTTATTTTATTACTGGCTTGAGGAAAAGATATACAGCTTTTGTTAGGATAATATGCCAAAAAATTAAATCTCTACCTATGTAGACTTTATTTTTATTATGATTTATTTCCCAGGATGGTAGTAAAATTATTTTATAGGTCTACTTTAATACATTTAATTGCTGCTTTGAGAATTCCAGAACTAATGTGTGAAAGGGTTACTGCTACTGCCCATTGCATTCTGAATCAGTAAACCTCATTAAGTCACGTATTCGTATCGACATTGATATATATCTGTGCATTTTTATCTGTACTGAAATTTATACCCATATATTAAGTCATCTGAGTCTCTGTATGTTAAATTTGAACTGCCATACTAAGAAATGGCTACTTCCTATTAAAATATGTTAAGGGAAAAGCAAGTTATCAAGTCCATTGAACCTTCATTTTTAACACCAGAGGAACACTGTGTAAGTGAGATCTTGAAAGAGGAGTCAAAGGTGAGTTTTTTCAATGCTGGTAATTAATTCTTGCTTTGCATAGGCTAATTGAGGGCAATCATCCAATACTTGATGTCATTTCATTTCCTAGCTGTCAATGGAACTACAACCTGCTTTCTCTGCTAAACCTGTTAACCTCTGTGCTTTCTCATGCTGATAAAGGGATGTTAAAAGATAGAGGGGCACCCAGAGCTTTGTTCATTTTTTTGTGAATGTCAATATTTTTCTTCAATAGCATGTTGTTCTCATATGACAGTTTTTTTTCCTTTTCCTAATATCTTTGTTAAGGCACAGAAAACCACAGCAACTTTTTGTTATGTTGTAACCAAAATGAAGAGTGAACTGTGGGATGATGTCCTAGGTGTCTGCCTTATGTAGCAGACTAACTGGTGCCTAAACTCATACTAATTTTATTTATATTTATGCTAGTGTATTTATTCAGCAAATAGTTACTGAGTATCAAGTTACAGGCATTGGACTAAACTATTGGAGTGATAATAAGAGATCCATTAACCCTTCCTGTAAGCAGTTCAAAGACCACTGTTGAGTTGCATGACAACAGTGTTCAGATAGGGCCCTAGGCATTAGCCTTAATTTTTTTATGCCTACTTTTGCCTTTCTTGCACATATCCTAAAACAAATTAGTATTTCATGCCATTACCCTTAGCTGATTCTCCTGCCGTCCTCACTCCACAACTCCAAGATAAATCCCAATCAAAGCAAATGGTTATTTGATAATAGTTGAGCCCATATAGCCGAGTTTCCCCATAGGAAGACACATGGGTGTGTGCTTTGAGCTCCACGTGGGCTGAATACATTTACTTTGATGATCAGTGAGATTGTAACCAGCTCTATTTCCAACAAATCATGCAGAGAGCTATAGTCCATACAGTTGGACAGATTGCTTTTCTTCTGTAAGACAATTGAGGTAGACACTTCTGGATTTGTTATTTTTTAATTTTTTAAAAGATTTTTTTTATTTATTTGAAAAGCAGAGTTAGATATTGACAGAGAGAGGGGTCCTCCATCCAAAAATGGAGGCCATCCCAAAATGGCCACAATGGCCAGAGGACTCTATTGTATTCTACAAAGGAAGGCCATTCTGGGCTTTTCTTCACATTGCCCAAAGATGTGCACAAAATCCCTTGGAACTAGAATATAAGACTCCATTGTACTACAATATTTTTCTTTACTGGTGGATTTTGTATAGAAGTGTTTAGGAAAAAAAATTATTTTCCTGTGAATCTAAGAAATGCGAGTTATCTTAAAAATAGAGAACCAGATCCAGTATACCTATTGGATACCAAGATCAGCAGAAGTTAAGAAACAACATGAAAAGATTAGTCTATTAATGTTTAATTGGGTATAAAAGTCATTTGGCAACTATGACTAAGAATAAAAATATGTATTCTAAATCAAAATTAGAAAAATACTCATTGCGGATCTTTTTCTCAAAATGTGAGGGAAATATCTGTTATCTATCAAATAAGAATTAAATTGTGTGTATAAAATTTATTAATTGAAAGCTAAAATAAATGAAATTAAAAATTTTCCTCAAGGGAACATCAGCATGGGCTACATACATAGTCAATTACACCCTACCATATCAGCTTCCATTAGCTATTATAAACAGCTCAGCAGTCATTTTGAATTTATTTTTTCCAATCTCCACATCTTCAAATGACCCCTGGCTTAGTTGGATTGTTAAAAAAAACAGCAAATAAAACAGCCCCTGAAGCCTCTTCTAAACTGATACACAGCATTCTTCATTATTAAACAGCTGGCACTAGAGCTATATGAAATTTCATTAAATTAACCTTAATGGCTTAATGATTAAAAAACTCGCAAATACATATACAAAATAAAATGTTGAAATGTAACTTCTGGCCTTTTCTAACATCACTCCTAATAAAGATGTGGCATTGTTTATATTTGAAATAGCTCCTAGAGTGATTCAGTAATCTGATTTTTTTCCTTAACTTTGAATCTTTATTTTGATCATCACCTTCATTTTTCTGGTATTTTGCTTTATTATGAAGTAGAAAACTTATTACCACAAAATAACTAGATTTTATCTGATAAAATAGCATTTTTGTTTATCTTGACTCTGTTGATTGAAAATTTATTTTTAAAAAAAAATTTACTTATTTATTTGAAAGAGAGAGGAGAGAGGAGAGAGAGAGAGAGAGAGAGAGAGAGAGAGAGAGGTGTCTTCCATCCACTAGTTCACTCCCCAGTTGGCTGCAATGGTAAGAGCTGTGCTGATCCAAAGTCTGTAGCTTCTTCCTGGTCTCCCACATGGGTGCAGGGGCCCAAGGACTTGGGCCATCCTCTACTGCTTTCTCAGGCCATAGCAGAGAGCTGGATGGGAAGTGGAGCAGCCAGGACTTGAACCAGCACCCATATGGATGCCGGCACTACAGGTGGCAGTTTTACCCACTATACCAAACCACTGGCCCCAAAAATTACAGACAGAGCCTTACTCTAGATTTTGTGCATATTGAGGATCCTCTACACCATATCCCCATTCATGAAGATTGAGTCCTAAAAATTTAACTGTTAAGTACATTTGAAATAGTTACAATTAAGACAATAGGGAAGAGGGCATAGGCCATTAGTGAAATTAGGAATGACTTCATGTGGCCCTGCCCCCCCCCCCCCCCTTAAGTTAATGTGAGCCTCTAAGACTGTCTGGGACTGCCTATTTAAGCGGTGATGTTAGGTAGTGGACACATGAGCCAGGGCTAATACATTAAAATAATACTCATGTGCTGCCTCCTAATTGTATATACAGATAAACTTTTTTTTTTCATTTTCAATTCTCTTTATATACAGAAGATCATTTTAGCATATATTAAGTAAAGATTTCAACAGTTTGCGCCCACATAGAAACACAAAGTAAAAAATCCTGTTTGAGTACTAGTTATAGCATTAAATCACAATGTACAGCACATTAAGGACAGAGATCCTATATGAGGAGTGAGTGCACAGTGACTCCTGTTGTTGACTTAACAAATTGACACTCTTGTTTATGGCATCGGTAATCACCCTAGGCTCTTGTCATGAGTTGCCAAGGCAAGGGAAGCCTTTTGAGTTCACTGACTCTGATCATATTTAGACAAGGTCTTAGTCAGAGTGGAAGTTCTCTGCTCCCTTCAGAGAAAGGTGCCTCCTTCTTGATGACCTGTTCTTTCCACTGGGATCTCACTCGAGGAGAACAGATAAACTTTTCTCTTCTGGAATGAGTGTCTTTTGAAAACAATGTATATTTATGCATATATGTAATTGACAAAAGTTTGTACTGTACAGAATGATGTTAAATAGATGCATATATTGTGGAATGGCTAAATAAAGATAACTAGCATATTATTATATACATACAATTTTTAAGTGGTAAGAACACTTAATATATACTCTTTCTGGAATTTTCAAGTATACAACATATTGTTCTTAACATTAGTAAACACGATGTACAACAGATCTTTTTTTTTATTTTATTTAAAGAATATAAATTTCCAAAGTACAGCTTATGGATTACAATGGCTTCCCCCCTCACAACTTCCCTCCCTCCCGCCACCCTCTCCTCTCCCACTCCCTCTCCCCTTCTGTTCACATCAAGATTCATTTTCAATTCTCTTTATACACAGAAGATCAGTTTAGAACATATTATGTAAAGATTTCAACAGTTTGCCCTCACATAGAGACACAAACTGAAATTATTGTTGGAGTACTAGTTATAGTATTAATTCACAATGTACAGTACATTAAAGACAGAGATCCTACATTTTTTTAAAAGAATTGATTAATTATCTATGCAATTTCCAATTTAACACCAAGATTTTTTAATCATTTGCAATTATCTTTATACACAGAAGATCGATTTAATATTATAGTATGTAAAGATTTCATCAGTTTGCACCCACACAGAAACACAAAGTGTAAAAATACTGTTTCAGTACTAGTAATAGCATTATTTCACATTGGATAGCACATTAAGGACAGATCCCTCATGAGACGCAAGTACACAGTGACTTCTGAAGTTGATTTAACAACAGATCTTTTGAAGTTATTCCTCCTGTACAAATATAGCTGAAATTGTGTGTCCTTTGACCAATATCTCCCCAATATTCTCACCCCCTAGCCTCTGGTAACCACTGCTCTGCTCTCTACCTCTGTGAGTTCAAACTTTTTAAATTCCACATAGAAGTGAGGTTATGCGGTGTTTTTCTGAATTTGCCCAGTTTACTTACTTAATGTCTTCCTAGTTCCTCTACATTGTCATAAATGACAGGACTTCTGTGCTTTTCAAGGCTCAGTAGTATTCCATTGTGTGTGTGTGTGTGTGTATGTGTGTGTGTATCACATTTTATTTATCCATTCACCCAGTGATTCTAAGTTATGATTGACTATCACTTGTTGTAAATAGTGCTGCAGCAAAAATGACAATGCAAGGATCTCTTTGACATATTGATTTTCATTTTTTGAAAGATTTATTTATTTTTTTGAAAGGCTGAGTGACAGAGGGAAAGAGAGAGGTATCCTCCAGCCTCTGGTTCACTTCCTACACCAGGGAGAGGCCAGGCCAAGGTCAGGAGCTAGGAAGTCCATCCAGGACTCCCTCATGGGTGCCAGGAACTCAAGCACTTGAGTTGTCAATCCTTGCTTGCTTCCTCCCTCGGCACATTAGTAGGGGGGTGGATTGCAAACAAAGCAGCTGGAGCTTTAACCGATACTTCAGATACTTCATTGACAATCTAGGTTGACAGCTTGATGGATTGGGCCGCAACAAATGATTTCATTTTCTTTGGTTATATATTCAAAAATGCAATTGCTAAATCCCATGGTAGTTCTATTTTTAATTTTTTAAAGAACCTTTAAGTCATTCTCTTTAATGGTTTTATCAAGTTACTTTCCTACCAGGATTATGTAGGGATGCCCTTTTCTGTACATCCTTACCCCATTTGTGTCTTCTGATGTTCTGATGATGGTAATTCTAACAGATGAGAGTTTACATTTCATTGTTGCTTGAATTTACATTTCCCTTTTAACTAATGATATGAAAGAATTTTTGTCATGTATCTATTGGCCATTTGTATGTTTTTTGAGAAATGTCTATTCAAGTCCTTCCTCCAATTTTTAATCATATATATATATATATATATATATATATATATATATATATAACAGAGTACATGAGGCAATATAAATTTCCCATGGACTCAGCACCCATCATTGGTGTTCTCCAAATTCACATGCAGCCATCATTGGTGTTCTCCAAACTCACATGCAACACCCTAACCTCTACTGGAAAGCTCTATCTCCCCCCACTCACCACACACTATATTCTATTGTAGATGTTTATTCTGTAGCCCCCATCAGACATATTGAAGTCATGGTGCTTTTATTAATTCTGCTCCCTCTTCTTAGAATAATCTTGCTGCTTATATGAGAGTGATTCTTTCTTGAACATCTTCTCAGTTGCTTAGCTAGAAATAATTGTCTGACCTCTGTGTTGCCATTGCATTTGGTTTATAGCAGAAAAAGAGTAGAAATTATGACCTCACATAATAATTAAATGTTAATGTTTTAGGGTCTTTGACCATCCTGTACAACCATTAAGGAGGGACATCCTATCTATTACTCACTGGATTGTCTCTGCCTAAGGAAATACTAACATACCTATGTTGTACATGTAAAATAAATCTTTATTTAAAAGAATCAGAAAAATGGCAGAGTATGAATTGGAGCAGAATGACAGATATAAAAATAAGCTTGTTTTATTCATGACCTAGGAAGAATGACCTGTGTTTGAGAACTATTATAAGTGATACCTTCCTTAGGGTGCAGCTCAAAGGTCAAAGAGACCTGAATATTTTGCTGTGTGTGACTGGGCCAGGTCCATTCTGTACAGATTTATTGGCTGTTGTTTTCTTCTCTCCATCCAAACTGGTCTACTCTTCTGGGGTCACTGACTAGACAGAGATATAGGGAAAGTTCCATCTGTGTAACATGCCTAGGCTGACCAGGCATTTCTTAACTCCATTCTTCAAAACATGGTGTTTTAAAGCCATAATTCTACTTAAGACTAACTTCTCCCCGAAGTTCATGTCCTTCAACTTCTTTCCCAGATGCGGAAGTAGATTTCCAAGGCTAAAGTTTATTTTGAGCTCATTTAATCTATTTTAGGTTATCACTATTAAAACCGCTTTTAGGTGTACAATCTCCTTTTTTTTTTTACTGTGTCTATAACAGAAATGGCTTATAATTGATGTGTATCCTTGAAGAGAAGTCCTCAGTGTTATTTTTTTAAATTTTCAACTGACATGCTAAAACTGTACATATTTGCAGGGTAAACTTGATGTTTTGATACATGTATACATTGTGTAATGTTCAAGTCAGAGTAAACATTTCCTATAACAGTTATTATTTCTCTATGGTAAAAACATTAAAATGGCTCTATGGCTGAATAGTATTCCATTGTTATATGTACCACACTTAATTTATCTGTCCATGGGTGGATGAGTACTTAGGTTGTTTCCAATTCCTGGCTATTGTGAATAGTTCTGTAGTGAACATGAGAGTGCAGATGTCTCCTCACTTATTATCTTTTCTCTGTTTGATAATAGCCATTCTCACTGGAGTGACTTGATAGCTCATTAAGGTTTTGATTTTCATTTACATGATAGTGATATTGAGCATTTTTTCATATTCATGTTGGCTACTTGTCACATTTGAACTTCTTTCTACACTGAAATAGTCAAATCAATTTTTTTCCCACTTACATGGGCAGAAGAGTGTATTGGTGCTTCAATACCTATACAAATAACCCAAAAGAGATCCAAATTATGTATAGCATAATATACTTTCAAAGAAGCAAAGTTTCATGGAAGAAGTGAATTTAAGCTGGATTTTCTATAATAAGTAAGAGACTCTATTTGGAAATTCAATGCACCTGGAAAAACCAGAACTAAAGTCCAGAATTTAAAAGGGAGTATGTATTCCATAAGCACAAGTAATATAATCCCCTGAGGAGGAGATTTTGTAGGCATTAGCCAGGTGCCTTAACTAACAAGGTGGCATTAGAGTAGATTGTTAAAATAATGATTCTACAGGGACAAGTCTGGCAGCATCAGGAGACTAGAAACAAAGCAAGCATTTCTAAGGTATTTTTTATTATCGACAAATGAGGAATAAGGGCCTGAATTAGAGTAGAAGGAAAGAAACACACTATAGAAAATGTGATAAATGAAGTAGAAAAGGAGAATATATTCTTTCAAAACTTTTATGTGTTTTGAAAAATGTATCCAATTGGCTCTCACAATCTGTTGTTACCTGTTTTGGTTTTTTTTAAGATCCATTTCCTTGACACTGCTTCTAAAGGCCTCAGGCAGGCCTTAAGATTGATATTTTTAAGCCAATGGCTTCATTGTTTTTGACATAGATGATTCATCAATTACAATTTGAGAAACTTCAAGTAATGGAGCTCTAGGGAAGGAAAGAAAAATGAGGGACCCAGAACCATTAAAGATTATCCTGTGCCATTCACTCTCTTAATTTTTTTTAACTTTCACTAGATATTTCTTAGCAATATTTGCAGAAAAAATACACACCAACGTGTTCTGAAAAGGAAGAATGACAAGAGTAGCTCACCCCTATTGCCATGCATAACAATGGTGTAGCAATCACAGAACCAACTAGCAAGTAGGACATTGCTCCCTACTGCCCCAAGGAGACTTAAGGGTGACCTCGTGGGTCTGGCAGTCAGATTCACAGACATTATTGTCAAAATACTAAGATTAAATAGAAGGAGGCAGAGAGGAAGAAGAGAAAAAACCTGAAGACAAAATAGATAAGAAGATAAATAGAAATTCACAAAATACTGTTAACTCAAGCTCAGAAACTCAGAGTAGCCTCTCTTGTTTGCTATACAAAAATTCTGGTGTTCTTGATTACTATGATAGCTCCCATTATTATGACTATCTTATTAAAATGCTACATTAAATAAGAATAAAAATAACCTATTGTTCATATGAGGGTTGTCTGCATGTGGCCATGATTACCATATTCCCGTCCCTTTTTCACTAATGAAATGACATATGCTATTAGAAACATACCCAGCTACTATACATTGTCAGCCAGGAAGTCGCAAAATTTCAACTCAACATCAAGACCCACTAAAATGTAGTAAAGTACTTGAAGGCTGAGAAATTTTGTTTCAGTCACACCCAGAGGTTAATGAAATTATTTAAATACCTCAGCCCAAAAATCATTTAAAAATCCCTTGCATCCTGCAACCAAGCCACCTTAGTATACCAGAGCCAAAAATTACACAATCAGAAAATAAGAGGTTAAGAAAGATTATCAGTGAAACCCAAACTCAACTAAGTGGCACAGGATTAGTCTGCATTGAGAAAAATGTGCTATTACTTCCAACCTAGTGAGCCTATTGTCTTTGCATCTTCTCAGATTTTTACATGGCCTTAAGCAAGTTGGGCTGGAGCCAGATATAACATTTTTATTTCAGCAAATCAC
The DNA here is from genome assembly GCA_949820135.1 of Sylvilagus floridanus. Lineage (NCBI taxonomy): Eukaryota > Metazoa > Chordata > Mammalia > Lagomorpha > Leporidae > Sylvilagus > Sylvilagus floridanus. The sequence continues at coordinate 115,704,886 of OX463230.1, forward strand.
TTCCCATTGTTGTACATTTTAAGGATATACTGAAAGGACTTTCACGTCTGAAAATATCAACTGGTCACACAACAGTGATACCTCACAGAGGAATTTATGTAACCAGTATTTTCTTTAACAGTTAAACTATCTCAAGAGTAGCAGTAAACATGACCTACTCTATTGCCACATTTAAAAAAAAAAAGCTGTACAGTTTGCCTAACCCATGAAAAATGTCATATGGCTTTAATTCTCCCTTTAAAAGATCAAATAATGTTTCTTTATATATGACAGGGGTTGGGAAACTTTTTCTGTAATGAACCAAAGAATAACTATTTTCTGGTTGATGGAACCATAGAATCTCTGTTGGCAACTACTCAGTTATGCAATTATAGCATGAGAGTAGTCATAGACAGTATGCAAAGGGATGAGTGTACATGTGTTTCAATAAAACTTTATTTACAAAAACAGGCAGTGGGCCAGATCTGACCAGTAATCCATAGTTTGCCATCCCTAGCTCTATAAGGTTCCTTTCCTAACATGACAGCAGGGATTTAACAAATTGAATTAGGTCCCAAACTCTTAACTTGGGTATCATGACAGCCACTTGCCCCATCTCTAATTATATTTAGAGCTCTTCTTACAGAATTGGATATGTAATGGGTATTTAAATGGGTATGTAGAACTAGCAAAGAATAGGGAATCACCGTGGAATTCTCTAAGACATATGATATTGTTGGCAGATTATTACTTCTGATAAGTAACAATGGAGTGTATTCTACCACTATCTTTGTTTGTACTGCTAAAGCAGAATACCAGAGACAGAGTCATTTGCCAAAACCAGAAATGTTTTATCTCACAGTTCTAGAGTCTGTTAACATATGAGATCAGAGCACCAGCAGGTTTGGTTATCTGGTGAGGGTCATATATCTGCTTTCAACATGGTGCATTGAGGTCACATCCTCTGTACAGGAGGAAGATAGTACTCTCACAGGTTTGGAGAGTAAACTTCTTGTGCAGCCTCTTTTATAAGGGCCTTAACCACATTCGAGAAAGACTAGCCCTCATGGCCTCAACACTGCTGAATGGCCCCGCCTCTAGAGATGCCAGAATATTGGAGAGGATTCATTCAAACAACTGCATGCCAGTTTGTATTTGGAAAGGAAAATACTAGTTTCTGCACTACTCTATCTTGCCCATTGTCCATTCTCCTTGTCACACAGAAATGATCTGCCTGACAAACTCCCTTCCATACTTCAACCTCTCTCCCTGTAACAAACCCCTAGACCTAAATGAAATGCCTCACAAGGGGTTGATGGTATTTCAATTGGCTAAGTCGTGCTGTGTGTACTTGACTGCATGTCCATGACCAAGCATGGTAAGCAGGTGTAACGGCCAGGTCCTTGGAAGCTTTGTATGCCATATTAGCCAGGCTGTGTTAAAGTGACAGAGAAAATCACACGCGAAAAGACAGATCTGATTGATCTTTGAGAAAGATGACAGGACGGCTGCATGAGAATGAGTTATAGAGAGATCAGATAAGAAGTAAAAATTAGCAGAAAGCCATGTAATGATTCAGGAAAAGACAATTGTGGTTTGATCTGAGAGGGCAGAAATGGAGGATGGTACTAACATCTGGGAGCAAAATTATTGTTGCGCTTTGTCTCTTTATTTGAAATGCCTACTTGGTGAGGACATCAAGTAGACAATTGACTGTACGAGTGTGGGTTAGGAAATGAGTCAGGGCAGAAGATATTAATGGTGTGCTCTGTCTGGAGCTGTCAATAATCCATGAGAATTGCCTGTGAGCTCATCACATGCCTGTTCCTAGACAACTCTTATGGTGATAAAAGAATAATGACACAGCTTCTACTCTCAAGTAAATTCAAGTGTTATCTCTAATTACAGTACAAGTCTTAAACATTTGTGTAAACAACATATACAATAGTCAGTTAAATAAGGATAAAGGCAAAAATGCCTGGAAGTGTTCAGAGTAAGCTACAGCCAACAGTATTCAGTTAAATAAGGATAAAGGCAAAAATGCCTAGAAGTCTTTAAAGTAAGCTACAGTCAACCAATTCCTGTTTAGAACAGATAGATTCTCCTGGACTTCAAATGAATTGGATGGCCCATGGGACAATGAATTTGATTGACCTGAGCAGAAGCAACAGCACCCATAACTCTTAGTTAAGAGGTAGTCAGAAAAGCAGTAAAATCAAGAATAAATTAGAGTTGTAATCATAAGAAAAGCATGTACTTTTTTCTCATTAAATTCATGTTTGATTTGCCCACAGTATTAAAGAAAAAATGGTTAAGACCCTTTGAAAAGCCCTTTAAAAAAACAAATCAGCAAAAATGCGTTGATAATAACGAGTCTTAAAAATTCTGTCATTGAAAATGTGGCATTATGTATGAGGCCATCTTTAAATGTCAATAATCAGAGTAACCGTGCACTTTCAGCTAATGAAGGTGAGGTTACCATAGTCAGTCTATCACTGGCATTTGAACAAACTCTTTGAGGCAAGAGTTAAAAATACATAAATTATGCTCAGGAGCCAAATTCTTAGACCTTTTCAACAAGATAATAGGTGAGTACATTTCAATCCATCACTTTGAATTAGAGGATTATGGGAAATATGCATTTTTGTTTTTATACAATAGAACATGAACTTCTTTAATTAATCTCTATAGATTCCTGTAGTATTTTTGGCTTACAAATATACTTAAATAGGAAAGATATTAACAGTACCATCTAATTACAATGGATAGAAGGCCTATAAGGAAACTTTTAGATTTAAGGAGGAGTCAGATTTCTTATTGGTAATTCAACTTTAAGTCATTAAGAATTAATATTATTAGTGAATTAAAGTTATAAAGGCACATGTCTTTGTGTGGTTTTCTCATTTATTATATTTGCAGAGTATATATTGTCATATATAAAGTATACTTGTAACCCTGTCTGTAAAGTGGTATTTGAAGAAGAGACATATACTATTTCCTTGGCTAAAACAACATGTTTGATGATAGTTTCGGCAGATAAGTCAATTCAGGTAATGGTAGGAAGCCGTAGCATTTTGCTATAGATCAATGAACCTAAAAGCATAGGTATATTTGATCTTTCTTCAATGAGACCAAGAGGGACTACAAGGGTCTGCTTTGTGTTTAATAGAGAGAAAGATGAAGAAAATGTGCTCTAGATCACTGATGGTATTCAAAACAAAAGACTTGCCTATGAAAAATGTTTTGAATATTCAGTTGAGATCGCATTAAACATGAAAAGCAGTCCAAGGTACTTGGACAATGATCATCTGACACATTATCAGAAAATGTACTGAACTTTCTTGCCACCATCACAGTCTGGTACCCACCTTCCCCATCTCATGATCAATTCCAAGGATAGATGTGTGTGACAAATAAAAGTTGTGTATTGGTGTGTTTTATACACACAACTCACATATACACCATTTTACTTCAGTGGATGCCCTAACCCCACAGTTATCAACCTGTAATCTGACTTCATAAAATAAGATTTAGCATATGCCTAATTTGCCTAATTTGAGTCATTTTTCTAGGAGACCAAAAATACTGAGAAGAATAAGATACAATCCTGAAGCTCAAGGGTAGGCTAGTCTAGTGGAAGAGATAGCATAGTCACATTAATTATAATGCAGCATTGCAAGTGCAGTGGATGGGAACAATGTTAAATGAAACATTAGAACGTCCACTTGGAAGAGAACATGTGAGCTCCACCTTTAAAGAAGAAAGGTTATTATTGCATGGGCGCTGAAGAGCAGCAAGTTTACTCCGGGCACAGGAAACAGCCAATTAGAGAAATGATTAAAATACTTTTATTGAATCAAGCAATCTCAGAGGATATTTGCAGAGATATTTAGAGCCTCAAACCCCCCCTCCTGCTGCCTTCTCCTTCCCAGTGAAATTAAAAATGTTAGCTCTGCGTGCGGCACTCAGTTCATTATGAGTGTGCACTGATACCTATTGTGTGTGCCCTGAAGTCCTCAGTACCCACCATGTATAATCTTGGGCACATTCCCTTATCCATCCATTCATTCAAAAATAGTATTGGGTCGCTACTCAGTGCCAGGAAATT